>CM021101.1:398710741-398848917 GCA_007115665.2 Sequoiadendron giganteum | reverse complement strand
TAGTCTTATTAATTGTATTCTTCTTTTTAGTTGTATTACCCTATCATATTGTATTGTTCCCGTTCATGTTGGGGATCACTTTTATATTATTATAATTCTCAAATGATGTAATGAAATGAAATGGATGTAATGTATTATGCACCTTGTAAACCTTATGTGGTTGATAATTTGTTGTAGTTGTTATTCGATGTGTTGTATGTATGGAATTATGCTCCATTGATTCCTCAAGATAATAGTATGTTATGGTTATCGGAATTAAGTTAACCTGGTCATGTTGAATTATCATCTATGGATGTTTCTTATTGATGGCGTATAATGTAATCTTGGTTCATTCATTATCAATATAGTATGATTTTAGGTTTTGTAATGTCGTCACGTGTACCCCAGGGGATGTAGTTGATAGTGTAATTGCTTAATTTCTCTACATGTAATATGTGCAACCAGTGTTACATTCTCCTTTCAAAAAAAAACTTGTGCAAAAATTTGTTAGTTTAGGTTGTCCATTGAGGTTGGCACAGCAGGGCGTTACATCATTGGTATTAGAGTGTAGGTTCATATACTGGGCACTCTGGTTTCATCTAATACCATTATGTTGTCCTAGTGAATTTTTTAAGTTATCACGATGATCACGACATCAATATTTAGCATCATGTGGTCTATGATAAAGATTAGAGTGAAAGAAGAATTGTTAAAGGGATTGTGGAAAGGATGTAATGGTATGAATCACACCGTTGATGGAAATAAGTTTACTTATGGAATTATGTATGTAATTGTTTTCCTCTTGTAAATGTGAGAAACCAGTAACTGTGCATTGGTTGAGTGTTGTGAATACCCCATACTTATTTTGTGGGCCCATAACCCATAGGGTCCATGGGATGGTGATACGGTGCACCCGTCCATTCAAAATATGTTGTATTCGGTGTGGAATTAACCATACCATTATGTGTGTTGTATGTTTGTTACCTGATTGAGGGCCAACCCATGTGTGGTTGAAAATCTATATATATAAGAGTAGCCAAAAGATAGTTTCATAGATTATTTTCTTTTGGTTCTCTAGCTCCTCAATCCATGAAGGGGTAGTAGTTGTCACAAAGTTACTTGGGTGGAGTGCGCAGCATATGCACATTGTGATGCAGAGTAGTCTTAGCTCAACCGATCCCAAGGAAACCTACTCATTGCTTCCCCTTTATGATGGATCGGGGTACTTGATCCATAGGTGCTAGCCTAAACCCCACAGTATTGAGTACGATAGAATTGGTTGTTAGTTTATGCCTAGTCGTCCATAGGGATTTTGAGCTGGCATTGGCAAGTCAACCTCATCTGTATGAGTGGTGAAGCTCGAGTAGCCCCATATTGATATATTATATACACCGTATCTGCACATGTTTCGACATGGTGCAATGAATACGATGCCACACCCCACTGATGTTTCGACACAGTGATTGGTGATGATGCCGTGTTGCTAATGGTAGTGAGCTGGGCCTAAGGACACGATTCCACATGCATAGACACGTGAAGCTACACTATGAGATTGCATTATGATAGCCTACTTGTGTGATGAGTGTAATAGCGCCTCACACACTTGTAGAGGGATACTCATGTTTTCTTTTGACAGTGTTTGGGTTGGTTAGCACATGGGTATGTGTTGGCCATGTATACCTCTAGCGATGGCGAGTACCTACGTGTGCCTTTTCCATGAGGTATTGCTATGGGGGGTGTGTCTGCGCATGCCTAGTTTTGCGTAGCCATAGACACATTTCCATGCAGCATACGTCCAGTGCGTGCCTTCTCCGACTAGCGTATGACCATTTCGCATGATGATGCAAGGCATGGTGTAGCCGAGGAGCACACTCTAGGTCATGTGGATGGCGTGCTCACTCTGCACCACATGAGGGCTACTATTATAGTCGGACGATGTTCCCTCCTTCCTTGTTTGGTGGCTAGTATCCAGTCATGCAGTGTTGTATTGTGTAATTTTGAAGATTGAGGACTTCCTATATGATTATTGATGATTTTAGATTGAATTTGAAGGCCGACATTTTGTTTATGTTTAATTGTAAAGGTTTAGCCACACTTTGTGACCTTATTCTTTCGTACCCATCATGGTTACATTTGATTTAGTGTTGACATTGCATGCATTTCTCGCTTTATTGCTGAAACTGAATCTTATTTGATCTTTATTTTATGACTTTGGTGGCTAAACTAGTTTATCTTTATTATTTTTGAGGTCGGCCATGTGTCGTATTGTGATTCCTCTCCAAGGACGTGTGAGGCGGACTTGGTGAGTGTATATGAGGAAGCAGACGCAGGGAACCTTGAGGATGGGGGTATGTGAGGCTGTTTTATAGCTAGGACCCACTACCCACCTATGTGTGATGACTATCTCTTCGAGGCTAACCACCTTATACAACAAGGGATAGGTCATTGTGGTCTTACTTGGATGGTCTCACCATGTGTGTGTGGCCTAGCACCATCAAGCCACTGAGTGTGAGATATGGATAATGTGAGATGGATATTAGCTCTTGGCTCATGGATTAGTATGTTGCTTTTCGGCATCCAGATGGACCCTTGTGTAGCCTTGTGATGTGATTCCCGGTGATGTCAATTTTTGTGTGAATGTAATGAGTGTGTTTTAAACTTGGGATTTTGTGCCTTGGGGAGTGATACATCGTGTTTTGTTGATTCTGAAGAGGTGTTATTTGAGGGTCTTTGCTGAATATGTGGTGAAATTTTGTGTTGAATAATGAATTAAGTGGAATGCCTTGTGTGTAAATGATGATATTAACAAAAATATGTGCTCCTTGTGTGTGACTATGTTGCATTTTTATGGATGTGTAGCATTTCAAGAAAATTAATCGACTTGAATGATTTGTACTAATGTGTTATGTTTCCACCCTAGTTTGTGATTTTTAGGTTGTCAGCTTCGAATCTTGATGATGAAGGTAAATTAATTGGTTATGCTTATCTTATGGACTTAGTGTTATGCATTGGTTAGTGATTTTTATGAGACGATTGGTTGTGATGCAATTAGTGTCATAAATGATATAATTGATCTTACGAGGTGAGAGGGACGGTGTAGCATCACTCACTTGCGATCGCCCTACTACATTGTGACTTCCTCTCACAATGTGGATATTTTGGATATATATATGTTGTTTCAACACTTTGTTTTATGCAGGATTGTAGGTACCCAAGCCTCGATTCCACCTGCACTGTCTGGACTAGGTGAGCCTCATAAATCCCAATGGGTATGATGTGGCAACACGGAGTTGACAAGAAGGGGTCCCCAACCTTGCCATTATCCTTGATAAGGATGAGTACGCCCCCACCTTGCAACCCTTTGGTATGGTTTTTATGTTTTGATAGTTGTTTTGTTTGGTGTCTCCCGTTATTTGAGTATGTTGTGATATTATTTTCTTGAGATGATGTGTATGTTTTATTTTATTTTGCAACTTCTAGGAGTAAGTCGAAGCCTAGGGGGAGAGGATATAGTGCCCCTCTGTATTGGCCTTTCTAGGTGTTTGAGTAAGTATTTGTTTGTGATTTCGTTGTTTGACAATGTTGTTTGCCAGTATTCTATTTTGTTTGGTATCGTTTTGTTTTATATCATTCATTTTAAGTGTTGATTTTTAATGTGTTAATTGTTGATTGTAATGCGTTATCATTATTGTTAATCAGGGATAACTTTAGTGGCAAATCTTCACCAATTGGCGAATTCCAAGAACTGGGCAAATGGAATTTGGCAAATTCTAGGTATCCTGCAAGGTGTTCAAATCGCCCGGATTTCACAAACTATCGGTCCAATGCATGTCCATTAACCAACAATTTTTTTTACGAGGCATGTTTAGGCAATAAATTCTCCATAACAAACTACGCGTTTCTAATGGACCGATCAATATTTTGGCCTGGAATCTTGGGGAGCATGTCATAAAACACCAACATATTCGCCAATACTATTAAAACAACATTATATGAGGACCCATTCTGCCAATTAAAATTTACAAATAGTTGCTTGTGAAGACCCATTAGCGAATTAAAATTTATAAATAGCTGCTTATGAGGACCTATTTCGCCTTGAAAATTACAAGGTATCGTTCTATAAGCACGTGGGATTCGCTAAATTTTCTAACATACCATTTAAAAATCTCATAGAATTCGCCAAATATGGATTGATATAAATACAATTGAAACTGTTATTTGTTCTTACACATTTTTTTTGGCTCTAAGGTTCTACTTCTCGATTCAGAACTAAGCGAAATCCGAAAATGTAGACTCAAAGGTGAGTGATCATTTCTTCATACTATTATTAGTTATTAGCTATAATAATAGGATTTCTTTATCTGTTTTCCATTCTTGCTTCAGTCTTAAACATGATTTTGAGTAGGGAATGGGATCTATATTCTCTGTTGGTCTATCCTTCTTAAACAAGAAGACATTTTTTTCTAGCTTTTATTCGAATTGAGATATCAAAATGCCCAAAATGTGGAGGTACCATACAGTCTTACTTTGGAATTGGCAAAGCTTCTAATCCATCAGATCAAGGTGGATCTACACCATCGACTCTTCCACCAAATATTATTGAAGATGGCAATGATAATACCTCACCACCACAGGAAGGTCGAGGTGAGATTGTCATTGTGTTAAATCAAAATGTATCAAATGAGGATGGCAATACTGCAGAAGATGTTCCAAGACATACCCTGGATAGCTAGAATGAGATACTTGACTTGGATGAGGATGATGTTGGTGGCAAGAAAAAAAAGGCAAAGTAAAATTGGGGCGCGAGTGGGAAATGACAAGGAATTTTCAAATTGGTTGGTTGTCGAAGTACCCATTCCTTGAAGCAGTGGGGGTATCAAATGAAAACGATATTGAAAGGGCAACAAAGGTCAAATGTAAGATTTGTATTTGGAAATGTGCAAGAGAAAAGACAATGTAGCTAAAGCTTGACACTATAGAAAAGCATATCGACAAAGTTTACGAAAAACAAATCATAGACGAAAAGGAACAATCAGTCGTATGATGGAAATCAAAGGAAGAATGTCTTCATGTTAAGTATGCCACATATTATGGAGAGCATAACCATAGAATGTTGAATATTAAAAATGTTGGAGTTGAGAAGATACAACACCACAGAAGCCCAAAAGATCTTTGCAAGAAAATAACCTATTACAACGAGAAGCAAAGAGAAGCAACAAAGAAAATGCTCAAGAATGTGGAGCAATGTATTCACCTAAAAATGTAAAATGAATAAATGATACAAAAGATAGTTTTCAAACATATATAGATGAAAACCCTAAAAAGGAAAACCCTAGGCTTGCACAATAATAATTAATAAAGTAATTAATTATTATGCACCTAATATTAGCTTAAGTGAAAAGAGGTAAAAAGGGAACTTTACGTAATTAAAAAAATATTGTTTAATTAATAAAGTAAATACCCAATTACTCTAACACCCCCCCTTAAGATAGACATAGGGAGAAGCTAAAACCTAGAAGAAGCTACTGAAAGCAAAAGCAATGGGTCCTGGCAACAAGGCCAGATCAGGTACCCATGTACAAAATCAATGCAAACTAAATGAAATGGGGTAAAGGAGAAAACCCAGTGGGAACAAAAATCCTCCCCAAAATAGAATGCAACGAAGGAATGCAATGCACTAATGAAAGAAGGATAGGAGGTGGATAACATGATACCCCCCATAGACAACTTCTATCATATAAGTACATGTACAATGATCTCCATAGGAGAGATAGAAAGAGAGAAGAAGGCCCCCCCACAATGAAGAAACTCCTGTCACAATGGTAGATGCCTGATGTAGAATCCAAAAGGAGATCCTGAAGATACAACACCACAGATGCCCAAAAGATCTTTGCAAGCAAATAACCTATTACAAGGAGAAGCAAAGAGAAGCAACAAAGGAAATGCTCAAGAATGTGGAGCAATGTATTCACCTAAAAACGTAAAATGAATAATGATACAAAATATAGTTTTCAACCATATATAGATGAAAACCCTAAAAAGGAAAACCCTAGGCTTGCACAATAATAATTAATAAAGTAATTAATTATTATGCACCTAATATTAGCTTAAGTGAAAAGAGGTAAAAAGGGAACTTTACGTAATTAAACAAATATTGTTTAATTAATAAAGTAAATACCCAATTACTCTAACACCCCCCCTTAAGATAGACATAGGGAGAAGCTACAACCTAGAAGAAGCTACTGAAAGCAAAAGCAATGGGTCCCGGCAACAAGGCCAAATCAGGTACCCATGTACAAAATCAATGCAAACTAAATGAAATGGGGTAAAGGAGAAAACCCAGTGGGAACAAAACTCCTCCCCAAAATAGAATGCAAGGAGGAATGCAATGCACTAATGAAAGAAGGATAGGAGGTGGATAACATGATACCCCCCATAGACAACTTCTATCATATAAGTACATGTACAATGATCTCCATAGGAGAGATAGAAAGAGAGAAGAAGGCCCCCCCACAATGAAGAAACTCCTGTCACAATGGTAGATGCCTGATGTAGAATCCAAAAGGAGATCCTGAAGTGGTAAATGATATTCCTCCCCTTGGGAAGAAACGGATCCATGGACCTGTATCAAAGAAACCCTGTGAAGAAGGATGAACCAATCTGTCTCAAGATGTGTGCCATGATAGGATGCTGAAGAGTCTCACTATCTGAATGGAAACAAATAATGCCAAATCCAAACTGATGTGGAGAATACTGAAATGCAACCTCTAAATGCACGAATAATGGTGGGTGAACAATGATAACCTGGCTGTCAAGGTAGAGGAGATGAATGTCCTCAAAGTAATCCTCCAAATCTGCAATATAGGACTCAACAAACAAGAAAGATATGTTTGCAACATAAGAGTCCAAAGTAGCTATGTCTGGAAGATGTATGATTCCCTGCTGCACTGAATCAAGAACAACAAGATGTGTTGATGAAGTCTCAATCTCAAGAGTAGGAACTTTGAGACAAACCTCTGATCTATCGGAATAAGTAAGGGTGTCTAAATACTCAAGCTCCTCTAAAGTATCATGATCAAATGGTGTATTCTCTTTCCAAGCAATGGGTATGAGACAATCTAAAGTAGGATCCTCTGGGAATGGAGATAGAATAGGGTCTCCATAGATCTCCCAAAGACGTGTCCAAAGTGGGTGAGGACAATCAAATGTCTGATATAACCAACATAGTGTCATGATCAACACTAGACAATATAGCTCCTGCAATGTGATTTCTAATAATATCCCATGCTAATCTACCCTCTAAAGTTGCCGGTTCAGGTATGAGATCATACAAATAAGGCAAAATATGAAGCCACCTACAATGTGTAAGTATACCTTTTGCCCATGACTCATAATTACCCCATTCTAGAAGAACAACTGAAGGGTGAGTATAAAAACCCATGATAACTCTTCAAATGAAAAAATTCAGAGACTAATGATCTCAGCAATGATAAAACATATCAAGATAACCCATCCAACGCAAACAAACCCCATGTAGGAGCCAAGATGACCAAGTAATTGAGCAAAGCATAAAAACACACAAATCTGAATTAAAAATACCTGGTAAATATTCTGGTAAAATAGACTATAAATATGGAAAGAGCACTGTAATACCTTTCCAATGCCTATTCGTTTGTGCAAAACAGAGTTTGGACGCAAAAGATACGCCCCTTGGAGTGAAAAAACCAAGTTCTGACTTTGACTAGCAAAAAGGACTGAAAAACTGCAAAATCAGGAAAAATTACTAGTACCACTAGAACGGCACCGGAACCAGCTTTCCGACGATATCTCATTTTCAAAATTTTGAGAAAAAATGCCCATTCTACGCTCGATTTAGCGCAAGCTGCTCCAATGTGAAAAAAAAAAATGTTCACAGCCCTCAAGGGCTAAAGTCTTCGGTCCCTAGTCATGTGGATGACCAGGGGGCTGGCAGCTATAGGCCTGTGGTCACCCGTGTGACCAGGCGGCAGGGGTTAGAAGCTCGTGGGGGCTGGCAGGGGTCAGCTCGTCGGTGGACTCGGCTTGGCGAGCTCGGTGTCGGCGGGTTCGCAGGGAGCCAGGCAGAGTGGGTGTCCAGTGTCAGCGGAGTCGGCAGGGAGCCAAGGTGGGCTGAGTGCAGACGGAGCAGGCTCAGCAGAGCAGGGTTGCCGGAGCCGAGGTGAGCTCGGCGAGCTGTGCATGGCAGCAACCGACGGTGAAGCAGCTCAGTGGCGAGCGTGGCGGCGGGTGGCCGCTTGGCGGCACGGTGGTGGCCGTTGGGCAGTGGGATAAAAATGCACGGGCCGCACAAAAAAAAATCAAAATCCTGAGTTGTTTTTTATTTTATTTTTTAAAATTTGCATTTTTTTTCTGAGGGGGCCGTATGGCCAAACCCTAAAAAAAAATTTGCAACCCTGGTTGACTGTGGCCAAATTCGATGATTTGATAGTTGATTTAGGGGTTTTTGGGCGCTACGAATCCAATGGCACTATCCATTTGAGCCCAAAGTGAACCCAAAAAAAAGAGTATGCTGAATCCACCCAAAAAAAACCTTAGAACCCTAGATTTGCTTCCAATGCAAAAAATCTCAAAACAAGAACAAGCAGCTACAAATCTAAAGCTTTGATACCATGTTGGAGTTGAGAAGATACAACACCACAGAAGCCCAAAAGATCTTTGCAAGCAAATAACCTGTTACAAGGAGAAGCAAAGAGAAGCAATAAAGGAAATGCTCAAGAATGTGGAGCAATGTATTCACCTGAAAATGTAAAATGAATAAATGATACAAAAGATAGTTTTCAACCATATATAGATGAAAACCCTAAAAAGGAAAACCCTAGGCTTGCACAATAATAATTAATAAAGTAATTAATTATTATGCACTTAATGTTAGCTTAAGTGAAAAGAGGTAAAAAGGGAACTTTACGTAATTAAAAAAATATTGTTTAATTAGTAAAGTAAATACCCAATTACTCTAACAAAAAAATGTGAAGGTACACTTGAGGCTCATTTTGGAAAAGCCATGGTAGCAACAAATCTATCAAGAACTATTCATATGAGTGTTGTTTTTCATATTTTATCCAAGGGGCGTCCTATGACAGACTACCCAGAATACTTTGATTTATTATCTTATTTGAGTGTTCCCCACTTTCCCTTCTCACATTGGTCAGTAAACGCTGGATGGGAATGGGCGAACTCTCTTGCTGCAGTGGAAAAGCAAGATTTGAAGGATAAATTAAAAGAGTAAAATATCATTGCATTATCTTTAGATGAAGTTACTGTGGTAGACAATAGTTCTTGGGTTTGTATGCATTTGTATACTGTAGAACAACATGTTCGCCAAGCTCATCTTCTTTGTGTTCATAAAATGAATGATAGTGCAACATCAAAAATCTATTTGAACTAGTCAAGAAATCTTTGAATGAAATTGCAAGTATGGATGAGTTGACAATTGCCAAAAAGTTGGTGTGTGTAGGAGCTGATGGAGCTGCAATGATGCAAGGTCAAAGGAGTGGTCTTTGCATAAAGTTACAAACTACTTGTGCACCATACATGCTTGGCATTCACTGCATGGCCCACAGAATGAATTTAGCATTCAAAATTGTAAACAAGTTTCCTACAGTATCAAAAGTTGAAAATCTAGTTCATGAGATCCACGCATACTTCTGCCGAAGTCCCAAACGTTTCCTTGAACTTCAACATTTTGCTGAGGGAATAACACCTAGAAACAAGCTTCTCAAGGATGTCGATACCAGATGGAGTTCCCTGCATGGACTAGCGCAACGAGTTCTTTTAGAATATCAATCCTTGATTTGAGTGGTGTACAAGCATCGCAACACAGTAGACAAAGCTCCTGACCTCTTACATAGGTTAAGCGATATAGAGACACTCTTGACTTTAGCTAGTCTTGACACAAGAAGGCACAAATTATTTGATGTGGTGAAAAATTACCGATTTGAATAATCCTGATAATGATTTACAGTCTAATGCAAATGGGCACTTATGTATTTGTGTACGTGGATATGAGATACCAATATACCATTGTAAGACAACCATGCGCTCTAGAAAAGAAGTACCTATTAACGAGGAAGATTTTAACGGCATTGTTAAATATGTTAGTGATAATTTGAAGGAAATTGCAAAATCTCTTTCCTTAGAGATTTGTGAAAGATTCCCTCAACATGAAATACTTGAAGCCATGGGTATTGTGTATCCTCAATTTTGGGTAAACCGAGATAACCCAAAATATTTTCATGATCAAGTAAAAATCTTGATCGAACAGTTTTCAGAAAAGGTAACATACAATGAACAAATAATACAAGGAATTTTAGATGAAAATAAACTTAGAAAGCAATGTCGAAGTTTTGCAATAGCTATGAGGGAGCAGTATAAATCCATGGGCAAGGAGAAGGCCTTTGAACCAGGATCAATAAAAAAGGTTTGGACAAGCCTAGGTCAGAGTGGAATATTGTGTGGTTTGATGTCAAAATATTTCAAACTTGCTGATTTATGTCAAACAATGATATTGGGGTCGATGGAGAATGAGAGAGTTTTCAATACATTGGGGTTTTTGAAATCAAGTTCAAGAAACAAACTGGACAAGAATTTGGAAAATTGTTTAAGGATGAAAGGAACTACGTATAATGTCAAAAATTTCCCTTTTGAAAGGGCACTTACAATCTAGAGGTCCACATGTGAAAGAAGAGGGACCGGGTTGTGCAACACAGGCTCTCCAATTCCAACAGCCACCAGTACTGGTGGAAGTGGCAGTGGGACTAGGCCTGGGACAAATGACAATGATATTGAAATTGACACAAATCAAACAATGAATGTTGAATTTGAGACACAGGCCGAAGAAAGTATAGAGCAGTCTCAGAATCAAGATGACTCTTTTACTTTATCTGAAGATGAGCATCGGTTTGAGGACCCTGACTCCGTTTGGGAAATGGAAGATAAATAGCAGGTTTTAGGTATTTTTATTGCACTTCATGAATTAGTTTCCATTGTTCCAAAGTCCAAATTGTAGTTGATGTCTAATGATATTTTATATTGTATTCAATGAACATTGAAATTGTGAATCATTGCACTTCATGATATCTTATTTTATATTGCACTCAAGCATTGCATGTCAACATGAATCATATTCCAAACTGCAGTTGATGATTTTTTATATTGTATTCAAATAAATTATGAATCATTGCACTTCAAGTTCAAAATATTTTATTTTATATTGCACTTCATGAATCATAATACATATGCCAAAGTCAAACTGTAGTTGATGATATTATATAAATTATATAAAATTCAATACCATCGGCCTAACAATGCTTCATCGATGGAACCCCCATCACAGTCCTACTGATGGCCCGATGAAAATAGCTCACAACCTAGTATCGGTGTAACAATACTCTATCGGGCTGACTCCTAAGGTGCTCTCCCGATATACCGATAGAGTCAAGCTGTCAACAAAAGTTACCATGAATTATAATTTATGACCATTGGCGTGAATTATCTTATTTTATCAATAATCACAAAAATATACCACACTATGATTTTATGAACAATGCAAATTGTAGAAATTTGTGTGACAAGATCCATATTATAGTCTACATTCACATTTCATCCATAAATATTAAAAAAAATTGAAATTCCGTAGTGACGTAGTCCTTTCCCCATTCCTAACAAAATTCAATACCATCGGCCTAACAATGCTTCATCGGTGGAACTCCCATCACAATCCCATTGATGGCCCGATAAAAATAGCTCACAACCTAGTATCGGTGTAACAATACTCTATCGATCTGACTCCTAAGGTGCTCTCCCGATATACTGATAGAGTCAAGTTGTCAACAAAAGTAACCATGAATTATTGAATGCATAAAGTATATCGTGGGAACTATGGTGCATTGGGGAAACATTATCTGGTGTCCCACCGATAGAATGAAGGATAGGTGTCCATCGATGGAGAGGATGGCTATCGGTGAAAGACTGATGTGACATCCCGAGGCATCGTGCAGCCATGTTGTAGTACATTTATGAACCAGAATTGAAGTGAATTATATCACAAGTTGATTGCATAGTTGTTACAAAATCTTGGAAGATTTCGCTTAGGGCAGAAGTAGAAAGGAAAAAACTTGGAGTTCTGACGCAACAAAGACCGGTGGACTATGGAGGCAACTCGGTGAGACTCACATAAGTACTTCACTTTCAGACCCAGCTGAGAAGCTATTTTACTCAAAAGCTTAAGATTTAAATAATGGAAGAGAGTACAGACAAACCCAAAGCTAAAAAAAGAAAACCGAAAAGCCTAAGAGACACCTAAATGAAGACCTGATAGATCAATGTCCTGGGTCGAGGTCGAGACCCAAGAGGAGTGCTCAAATGAATCCTTCCATGGATTGATTATGGGACAAACAAAAGGGCTTAGGGGATATTTGGACACCACAACGAGGGTATGACCTCTTCATGTACCATTACAGAAAAAAATTTAGGTTTCAACTAGTCTACAATCCATGGAGGTTGAACCTAGGAAGACTTGTGGTGCCCAATGTATTTGTGAACGCAGAGCTAATTAAAGCTCTTGCTATCATATATGACCCCAAGAAAAGAACTATTCAGTCACATGGTGGGGGTGACATGCTTGTTATTTCTAGGGATCTCATTTCTAATGTATTTCAGTTAGAGTGTTCACTGAATTTATCATTCACGATCAAAGATCTCTTGACAGAGTATCGCCACATGGATACCAGCTATAAGAGATGGAAATTACCTTTGCATAGGCCCAAGGATGAAGGAGGCCAACTCAGGGGGTTCTCTAGCAGTGAAAACCCTCCTTTCCATGAATATTTGTTCGAAGAGTATTTCCGATACACCTATTATTCAGCTTGTCAGGTTTTGGGAGTAGAGGTTCTGCCTCTCATGTCGATTTCCCCAATGGTCTTAGCTATAGACATACAGAGCAAGGATTCCAGGCCATTTGATTATGCTAGCTACTTGGACAATGCCCTACATCAAGGGCTCGAAAAGATTAAAAATAATAGTGATAATATAAATTTTGAACACTATTCTTTGCTTATGCATTTGCTATTGTACGAGGGACAAGTCAGAGGGGTCTAGAGTGAAGAATTAAGGATAAAAGATACAGATGAAAATGGAGATTTTAAACCTGTACAAATGTGGACTTCATTGTGGGACAGCCAATTTGGTAGGTCTCATTACCTTTATTTTGAAGATTTTTTAGTAAAACCATTGATGAAGTTGTTGGGGTATCCGTACAACTATAACCTATCCCCAAAAGTACAAAGATTTCTAAGACTAAAAGGAAAATGACCGGAGAAATAAAGTGAATCATAACTGGGGAGACTGGTATGTTTTCCCTGATTGTACAGTGATAAGGGTTTATGGGTTTGAAGGGGCTCTACACTTGATGCCACAAGTAGTTCCTGACCGAAATGCTTTTTTAGAAATTGTGAGGCAATTGGCAAAATCTGATTCCAAACACCTCAAAGGACATAGCAAACAATCAATTATGCCCAACACCTTATGTTTTGGAGACTTTCCAATGGTTGCCAATGAAGGATATGGAGAAATTGATGGTAAATTAGCACAGTACAACCTACCTCTAGGTGATGTAAGGAAACAATTTGATGCAGAAGGGTTTATTCACAAGGCAAGATTATCGCAGGGGCTATTAGGGTATGAACATTTGTTCTCAATCAAAGATGTCATAAGAAACCATGATGAGGCTTCCACCAACGAAAGAATGGCCACCTATAACAAGATTATGCTTGCAGAGGAATGGAAGAGGAAAAATGTCCCATCTTATTCAAAGGCATTTGGTGAGATACAAGATCCTTTAACAGGAATTGAGCAACTCATCGCTCATGTCAATGAATTGGTAAAGGATGTTCCCCCAGTTGTTTTTGATGCACCTCATGCAACCTATTCAGGAGTACAAGTTGAAGACATAGAGCCCTTGGATTACATACCTTCACAGCCTACTCCTGAGGTATGTTTTTCTGTAGATACTGATATAAGTGAAGAAGAGCAGGGTGATGAAGTGGGTGAGCAGGTCAAACAAATCAGTGCTCCTGTGATTGCACAGTACGATCCCCCTCAAGAGCAGAATATTATAAGATTTGAGGCATCAAATGAACTATCTGATGATGTGAGGGTCATGGATGGACAACAATTTATTTATGATTGTGATTTTGTTAAATCTTTTGAATTTAAATCATTTGTTTATGAATATAAAGGTAGAAAAATGAGACAATAGATATAGGATATCACTCTTGAACATGAGGCAACCACTCTGGAGGAATTGAAAAGGGAGGTAGAAAAGGAAATGGAGTCCATCACTCCTGAAAGAGGTAGGGAATTACTTAAAGAATTTGGAGTGTTGCTCCTACCAAGGTGGGATATTATCTCTTCAATTGTATTTGATAGCTTCAGAAAAAGAGGGGATACGACAATGAACTTAACAAAAGAAGCAAGTGACAAAATATATTCAGGATATGGGTACAACCCAGATGAAACCACCTTGCTTATTTGGTCAATGTATCCCCATGATAAAAGACCTACTATAATTAGTAATCCAAACCAAGTGTTTAGTCATCTCTTGGTTCAACGAGTAGTAGATACCAAACCTATGGAGACAACAGAATTGAACATAAATGTGGCAAAATTTAACAAAGCACAAATCAATAAACTAATTAAGGAAAATGACGAACTGAAGAAGGAGCTAGAAAATCAGAGAGAAAAAACATCTTCCTCCTCCACATAAGAGTTGTACTCCCCATGAATTGAAAAAGATAAGAGAGTGCTTGATGCATTGGCTGATGTAGCCTACTGGAAGAATTGCCATCTAAAATCCCAGGGGAAATGCAAAGAATTGGAGAAAGAAGTGAAAACCATCAAATATAACACTGTGTCTGAAATGATAAAAGAAAGGTTCAATAAAATGCTGAAATGTACTATTGAATATTGGGAAGTATTCAAATAGACATGCATTGCATTGGTGGAGAATGAACAATTGCAGCCTAGAAGGATGGAGAAAAAAAAGGACAAATATTGCTAACATATAACAAGTTGGTAGAATCACATAATGGATATCATAATAGGCTTAGGGAAGATTTTGATTGCTTTAATTCAATCCCACTCCTGACACTTCATTTTGGCATTGGAAATCCACGAGAATATGATGATTGGAAGGAAGAGCTTGCTAGGCTTCTGACTACTGTGTTGCAAGAAATAAATGACGAGGTTATGGTTTTACAAAACACTCATAAGCAACTCAAAAAAATAATGTCTATAGAATATGATATGAAAGAGGTGATCTCTATCATGGACACCTATGCCGAACAAGAGTACATCCATCACCTCTCTATAGTCAATATGTTTATTAGCCAAACTGTAGATGAGTCAGAATCAAATCCAACGGGACAACCATCAGATTCAGAGGAAGAATGCCAGCCGACAACATGATGAGCACCCTATCATGGAGTAGAAGCCTTGAACAGATCTTAGGTGGTCAGTGGTTTGTAAGGGGTTTGTAGCTTGTTGCCTCTCATATATAAGAGAGATCAAGACCCCAATAGGAGATCAATGCATCATCACATCATTTTTAATTAGACTTTAGAGATGGTTTATAGTAAGAAGATAGATCATCTCATATCATAAACTATTTTTATAATGCATATCATTTTAACTTTGAAGATCAATACAATGGAGAAGGTTACACATATTTATTGATTTTCTTTCGAGTTTTCAACTGTTGTGGATTCATATGCTTATAAGTCATTAACTTATTTGGTTGTCTCCAAAGTGGTTGTTTATGTTATTCAAATTGAGTGTGTGGAAGTACAATTAATTTTTTAGTACATTGAATTTGAATTCTTCGGGAATAGGGGCTGTGACCATGGGGTTTTAGATTTATTTATGGACATGATCATTGATCAAGTAGTAATGTGGGCCACAAAATGGATCTTGTCACACAAATATCTGCAATTTGTGCTAATCATAAAATCAAATGTAGTGTATTTTTGCAGTATGTGGGATGTGAGTGAGGTGTAAGTTGGTGGATACTGATCAAGATTTTTAGTCAAAACGTAATAGAAGCTAATAGTTCAACATCCATAACTTAGAAGCTCTACCAAGAAGTAAATATAATGAGCTAACAGTTCAACATCCATAACTTGGAAATGGAAGCTCTACCAAGAAGTAAATATAATGAGCTAACAGTTCATCACTAGTTCAAATGATAAAATAAATAATACAAAATATAGATAATTGAACATCATCACATTATTGAAGTCTGAATTTGAGCTTTTTAATTGAATTTCACATGAAGGAGTACATATTGACATTGGAAATGCAAAATCTTGCCAATGTGCAAAGACAAGTCTGCACAGAGCTGAGTTGGAACTTTGAAACTCATATTATCACAGATTGAAAATAATAAATCAAGTCACTGTATCAACTTTTCTAGCAACTTCCACTCTTCAGGTGGTGGAATTGCCATTTTCTCTAACTGATGTTGTTTGACTTGAATTTTTGTTAACATTTCATGATTGTAATTGGAAATGGAACTTGTCTTGAATTCTTTAGTCAATTTTGCATTCAAGGTTATCAGTGTTCTGATGGAATCCAGATAGTTCACATCTTGGTTCTGAGGAAACTGGTCCAAATCAATCTTCCTTGCACCTTCCATCTTCTTTCTGAAACCATCCTTTCTAATGAATTGCTCAGTTGTGTCAAAAGCCTCTGGAAAACCAAGCTCTGTGAAGTTCCTTACCTTTTCATCCACCACCTTCATCTTATCTGCAACCAAATGCAAATATTCCTTTGTTCTAGACATTCTCAAACATTTTCAATGATAGATGACAACTTAATTGAGGTTTCAATTAGATTAGTAATCCCTTTTGATTTCAGATCATTGTCACTGGCTTTGTAGACTGTTTGTAGAACTTCATTTGCAGATTTCTCTAATTCTAGCACCTTTTTGTTGTCCACTAAATATTTTTTGAGCTTCTTATAATGTTGTCTGATAGCATCAATCAATTGAAACATGTCACACAAATGATCAAACCTCTGCATTATTTCATCCCAGATATTTTGTTTCATATGCCTCACTGTATCTCTATAGAATGCAGATAACTTATTTTGAGAAGACTTAATTTCTTCTTTTGCTTATGTGAGCTTTGTCTCCAATCTTTCATTTGTTTTTCTCTATTTCTCCAATTTTTGTTCCCACTGTGCATTTCCATTTGCAATGCTTACTCTTAATTTTTTTGAAGTGGATTTTTCCTCATCATATTTCTTGTTGCTCTCATCTAACCTTTGCTTCAGGTCATTCACTTCTCTCTCATTTGATTTACCCTCTTTGCTTGTTGATGTAGAGGCAGATTTTATTATTCTTTTTTCTAATTCATTGCTCTTGTTATCTGCTACTTTCCTCTTTGCTTTCTCACTTGCTAGGTCTGCCTATAACTTTTCTATTTGGGTCTGCAACCTTTTCTTCTCTCTCTCTTGCTTTAGCAATGATTTGTACACCAATTCATTGTTCTTCTTTGATACATTAATTTTGTCAGTATTTTTCAGGCCAAAAAAATCCAATTCAAAATTGGTTACTTGGTATTCAGATCGATCCATCTGATTTGTTGGTTTGTTTTGAATTGTGGGAACAACAATTGTGTACTCCATGATTTCTTTATTTGTGTCAAATATGGGTAATACCATGGTTGTTGCAGTCTCTGAAGTTACAAAAGATGCACTCTCCATCAATTGCTTCTTTTCTTTTTTATTCAAGTCTGATTTCTTTTTAAACTCTTCAATGAAATCATAACCTAGGGAGGCAAGAACAATGGAATGTTTGAATGGTGAAGGAATAGGAGTACTTGCAGTTGCTAATGATGTCGCACCCGCACTAACTAGATTTGTGGGAGTGTCTGGAAATAACTCCTTTCTGGTACTGGTGGATCCACTGATAGTGTGTCTTGGACCTATCAAAATCCTTTGCCTCTTTTGATTGCCTTGATCAACTGGTGTTTTTGTGGTATCTTTTTTTGTTTTCCTCTTAGTATTGTGTGTAATTTGTCATTGTAGCACATGTTGACCACTACTAGTACTACTACCCATACCATCTCCACCAATGGCACTCCCAGTTGCATTAAGCTATCCACCAAGGGCATGTCCTAGTTGTGATTGTATCTGACCATGAGGATGAGGACTAGAAGCTCTAACAAATTGAGTTTGACTATCCCCTTGGTCTAATTTTTCACCTCCAAGCCCAAGGCCAAATTTATCAATTGTTTTTCTATGCTCAACACTTTGTATTGTCCAAGGGCCTTGTCCTTTGGACCCCAAAGGACCACCTTCATAACCAATTTTTTCAAGTATGGCTACTCCTAAAGTATATGTTGAAGCATATTCTCCTTTTGCGGCCTCACTTAAACCAGGTTTGTAATTGGCATGGCTTTTTTCTTCTTCTTCCTTATCAATATCATCATTAGATTCATCACGTTCATCAGAATGCTCTATATTCCACAATTTGCTAAACTCTTTATCTTCTTCATTAGCATCATACTCTGCAAGAGCTCTTGAATCACCTAGGTCCTTCCTCATAGACCAAAAGGCGGTAATTTTTTATCATGACCAATTTTTATCTATAACTTCCTTCTCTAGTGAACCTGGAATTTTTACTTTACTAGATGGTTTATCACTTTTTTCATAAAAATTGTTGTATGTCCTGATTGTCCTTCGGTGCAATGCCATAATTTCTGCTGACAATTGTTCAAAAGAAATACCATTCTTAGCAGCACTTTTCTCCATTTCTATTTTGACCTCATCCCAAGAATCCTTGTTTCTCAATTTTTCAAGCAAGTGTTTACTTTGATGTTGAATTCTATTTGTAGCAT
Organism: Sequoiadendron giganteum; assembly: GCA_007115665.2. Lineage (NCBI taxonomy): Eukaryota > Viridiplantae > Streptophyta > Pinopsida > Cupressales > Cupressaceae > Sequoiadendron > Sequoiadendron giganteum. Next base: position 398,830,006 of record CM021101.1, on the reverse strand, counting down.
TCCTATTGGCCACAATCATTGATTTAATGATGTCAGATGGATCATACTGTCAGTGACAGATAGTATCAAATGCAAAAAAAAAATCAAAAGATTATGTGCCACACTAAATGCTTTTCTCTCGAATGTGAACCCTCCACATGAAAAAGGTAAAGAAGGAAAAAAGGTCTTCTTTTGCTGACTGAGACAGTATAGTTCATCGACACTCTGCACATGCCTTACATATTCCAATGCAAAAACCCTTTCTGTCACATGTATTGGAAGTTTGTATGGCTGTACTCCTCATCCATAAAATCTTAGCATAGTATATTCTTCCATTAAGTACCAATCAGCCAATTGTATTTATTTTCCTAGTTGCATGTAGTTTCTACATGACATAGGCAATCTAGGCATTGGAGTATTTGTAATTACTTGATGCAATGGAGCCAAAAAGTAGTCTACAAAATGACTGTAGTTCCTTTGAGAATCATGCATCCTTATCTCAGTGGTCCATTCATATACTAGAGCTAATTTTTTTCCTCTGCATTACTATAGGGTTGAATCTAAGCTTGCTGGTGTAACGCCGCCCCGCCACGCAACCCTAGAGGAAGTTGCATTTAACTACTTAAACAAAATATATATATTTTTTTTAAAGTATAATTAAGCAAGTTCGCTAACTAATGCCAACAACCTCTAAGGTTACGAGACAGCGGTTAAATAGAACCCAAACAAAAAACATGATTTAAACCATGTCATTTAATTACTAAATAATTAAGCACATACATTCCAATGAAATGATTTACATCAAAGCATAAGAGATAATTATCAATTTCATTTATCCAATTAACAATAATATTACAACACTCATTCCCTGAATGAGGCAAGATCAATAACATAATAAGATTACAATTACAACTCCCACCAGATAACTACTGAGGGGTAAAATAATACAAAAACACCTGAAATGAAATAAAGCAAGAAACTGATACCAACGAGCTCTCCAACTGGAAGTCTCATCCACACAAACACGAAGAGAGAACCCAATGGATTTAGGTGCACGCCACCCAACCAAGTGGAACCAAAAGGCCCACCCCCCGTCCTAGGAGATAGTAATCAAGAATCCTAGTCAAGACAATCTACCTCTAGACACAGGTTAACATAAACTGAACCAAACTGAAACAACCAAACACATGAACCTCACAAGATACATCATAAGATCTACACATGAACAACTCAAGCACTTCACAAATACAAACCAAGTACCACATACGTACAACGCAAGTACAACAAAAGTACATCACAAGAGCATCACAAGTAACATACAAGGACAACTCTACATGGTCACAGTACTTCCAAAAACAAAGCAGAACAAGAATGTTAGGAGAACCATACACATAATAATCGAACACCGACTATGGTCACACAAGGTATGTTAAGGAAACCATACCCACATAATAATCGAATGCCAAAAATGGTCACATAAGGTATGTTAAGTAAATCATACCCACATAATAATCAAGTATTGACTGTTATCCTAGATAGAGTGTCATCGCACAGCTCGTCATGGGTTATCCTTGGGAATCTTCATAGGCTCTGTCCCCCCACAAGACAAGGGTTATCCTGGTGACCTTTACCGAATCCCAGCCCCCACACTCACTCATGCGGAGCCAAATATCTTTCGTACAGACAAGATAGATGACCTTGCCATTACAAGCCTTCTCACTTCATCCCAAGCCTAACCGAGCACTTAGGTCCATGAGTGAGGCATTTAAAAATCTTGATTAGTGAGAAGCTAGTCCTAAACTTCTAAGTATTGTTTTAGTTATCACTTGATTAAATAATTTACAACGAGTTATCATGGCACCACTTCATGTGCTGGCCCCCGTTGCAAGCCACTCTTCTACGATGACTCACACACACCATCCAAACAAACATCTATGGAACCAAGGTGTAACAAACAAGATAACACGTCCACTCCTTTCTCAGGAGTCGACAAAGATGAACCCATCTCCAAACCCTGGAGGAAACATCAATAACAAAACGGCTCCTGACAGCTCCTGACAAGGAGACACACCTTACAAAATCAACTCCAAACAAGGGAACACGGATCCCATAATCTGCCCCTAAATCAAGGAGGTACAAATATTAACAAAACCACTCCTGACAAGGAGGCACACATCACAAACGACAACCATAGAACCGAAAAATCACATTAGGAAGACTTACGAATTTACAACACAATTAACCCACTTCCCAAGACGATAATAGGAATAGTTCACAATCAAGACAAGCAAGAATTAAATTCTACTTTGGGTCCACTAAACCCATTTCTCCATTAACATTCAGTAATTCACCGCATTAAGTAAACTGAATTAAAACAATACGTCTTTTCCAAACAAGGGAGAAATTAAATCTCAATCTCTAAATTCCCTAATTGCATTTAAATAATAATAAAATAGTCAATTATTTCAACAATTCAAAATGCATTGATTTAAATTAAATAATGTCTCCTCTTTTCCCATATAACCAATCCAAAATGATTAATCTTGTCTTAAAATCAAATTATTTAAAACAAACTATTTCTTTTTCAAAGTTAATATTTTAAATTAAAACCAATGATTTAATTAATATTATCACGCTTTCATTTCTTCGATATAACTTAATCAATATTCTAACATAAGTACAAATTTCGACATATATAAAAAAAAATCAAATATTAAAATTACTAAATTAAACTATATGATTAAAATAATAAATTTGTTAAACTACTCATCTAATTATTATTCTAATAATTAATATTATATAGTATAATATTAAATATTAATATATATATATTTATATATATATATATTAATATCTAAGTATTCTAAAAATTATATAATATCAATTATTTAAAAATAATATAAATTTTATTTTATTATAACTTTTACTTTCTATTTTTAAACCTCTTATGCAACCTCGGGCCGCACGCCGGACAAGCTAGGGTTGGCGGCCACATGTTTTGCTTGGGCCACGGTTTTGTTTATGCAGGGGCGGCGGCGCTTTGTTTTCGCCAGCCAAGGGTTGCTCACACAACGGCAGTGGCTTCTGACAGGGCGGCGGACTAGTGGTGGGCGGAGGCGGAAGCCGGGCAGAGCCAGTCTGTGGCGACGGCAGTGTGCGCAGGGCACGGGCGGTGCTGGCAGCATCGGTCACCCTCCGTGGTGACACGGCCTGCACAGCCCACGCCGGCCGAAGGGAGAGGAAGTGGCGGCGACGGGGAAAGGGTGAGGGGATGGCTATGGACGGAGGAGGTGGGGGAACGCGCTGGGCACGGCTCCCTCCACCCGCCTCCCATGGGAGGTGTGGTGGGGGTTGAGCCCCCAGCCCTCCAAAGTTTTATTTTATTTTATTTTATTTTATTTTATTTTGAAAACCCTCTGTCATTTTTTGACAGTCATAAAAATATATATATTTTTATCTTTTTGAAAATTTAAGAGCAACACCCCCCAAATATTAAACACCTAAAAATTATAAGAAATATATTTAGATATATATATATATATATATATAAAAAATCAGTATACATATATATATATCCACCAAAAAGAATTGCAAAACCATAAAGAAGACAGATTTTAAAAAACCATTTTTATTTTATTTTACAAGAACACCATTTGTTTTCTTTCTTTGAGGAAACAAAACCAAAAAAACATGGGTTTATGGTTTGATAAACATTCAAACATGGAGGTCCCAATAAAACCCGGTTTAAGAATTTCAAACAAGCATTCCAAAACAAAACATTTATTAATGAATCTACAAACAATTAAAAATTAAAGAAATGAACCTGGTAACCTTGTGCTTGAGAGAATCCAAATGATGCCCAGCTTCCAAATCCAATTTTACAGATTTCCACAACTCCAATCCAAAACCCACAAAATTTAACCAAGCTTCCTCTCTCAAAATCCAATTTTTTTTCTCCCAACTCCAAGATCCAAAAATTGAGATAAGAAATTCAATAATAATGAAAATTCCCAAAAATATCTCATTCAACAACTATAATAAATTTCAGAAAACAGAAATGCAAAATATCCTAATTTTCCAATTTTTTGAATTCAAACTTTCAACTTGACTTTTAATTTCATTTTCTAATTTTTTTAATTTTGAATTACTATTTTCACAATTGACTTTCAATTCAATTTCTTATTTTCCAAATTCAACATAAATAACTTAACCATAGATAAATTAACTTCTTTCGACCAATTAAATTTAATTAATTAATAAATAGATTTAATCAACGATTAAATTATTTATTAATTAAATTAAATTAACAATAAATTAATTAAATTTCAACATAACGTCTATATCAAATTATTCAACATCTAAAATGCATTAAACCATTTAGTTACCCCTTTTCTAACTTGCAATTAAATACGAAAAGAGAGCACAAAATCCAAAGCAACACAACTTGACAAACAACTGACGACATACAAGGACTAGGGTGACGACTCGACACGGAAACCTAGCTACTATCTCCCAATCGAATACCATTGGGTATTGAACATGCTCTCACTTGTGAAACCAGGTGGAGTCGATGTTCTATACCTGTCAACCTGCAAATTAAGTAAACCACAACATATAATATAAACAGCATAAAATACACACCGTGAAGAGGAAATCCCAGAATCGTAGGGCACTCGCAAGCGAGTGATGCGATACCGTCCTCTTCACCAATACACTGCAAATAACTGACAATCTAACATGCTAGTATAAACCAAAACATAAACATCATAAATCTGATTATCCATTTATGCTAATCAAAACATGCTATTAAGATAAACATCATATTAACATACCATCACATCAAAATATAACATTAACATTGCTTTATAGATAGCGATCACATACAACTGAGTACCATAGTCCAGGTACAAACAGAAAATACAACATAAGAAGGTATCTGGATATCCAGAAATACATCAAAACAACATAACAACACAAAGACCTACTGTCCAACCAGAAGGCAAAACGGAGGGGTATTACAGCTGGTCTGAAACATTCCTCTAAATTTGAATAGAGAAAGATAGCATAAGTAGGTTGTGAACCTAAATGTCTTCGTGGAACCTACTTTAATCATTAAAAATTGTTTATGCATGGATTTTACAATGTGCTGAGTATAATTATATTTGACATGTTCATCGCAATAATGGATATTATATATCATTTCAAGGAGGCTTGCACCCACTTCCAAATTACTATCCAGACCGAGGAAAAATGCTAGCATGGAAATAGTATCCCGAACCCACGGTTTAAAAAAATCCGAATTATAAGGAGGCTTATGATCACCTTTCAATTTGTTTCTATCCATAACTATTGTATTTAAGAAATCATTTTTCAGCCTTTCTTCCACTGCTTCATAATCACTAGCAAGCTTTTCTAGGTCAATGTGGTGGTTTCCAAATTCTTCGGTTGTAAACCCCAACACTTTTCCAAGTTCTTCTGCATTAATGGATAGCAATTCTTGTTGGTTATCTTTATTAACAATTGCTCTTTTCTTATCATCATAATTTTTGGCACAGACCATGATAAATTCTAGGCAAGGGAAAACTTCATGTAACATCATGCGCCCTAATCCAGTTACCCGCGGTGCACTGATACTATCAACTTGATTTTGATTTGCAGCCTTATTCTGAGATGTAAATCTAAGTTTTGAGGTACGCCTACTATAGATTTCAGGATCATAAATATCATGGTACCCATCGGTGAAACCTGGGGTTTTAAGAAATTCTACATAATGTATTTTTTTATCGGATATTGCTCTAAGTCTAGTGGTACTGGTGGTAGACATGCTTATACAAATCTGAAGTTGTGAAATTTGAATTCCCTAATAAGTAATACCTATTAGTCCTCCTTAATTTTAACGAATTCTTAAGTCTCTAAACCCAAACTTCAAACTTTGACAAAATAAGAATTTAAGAAATGTCAAACGATGAAACGTAGCCGCAGGAATTCTTTCACTTACCCAGATTCTGAGTCCCGACTCTTGAAAACTAGAATGGCATTGTTGGAAGTGGAACTGTGGAATCCAAAACAGGGTGGTGCACTGCAATGAGCAATCTGAAGAGTGAAGACTTTAAAAATCATTGTACAATTTCAAAGTGCTTTAAATTCTTTTTTTCTCGTAATTGGAATGTTAAATTGAATGACATGTCTTAGGAGTTAGGTCTATGAGACTACAAGTAGAAAATTCTTAACCGTTGATCTTTCTAAATCTAATGGTTATAGGGTGATTCCAAAGGTTTAAGTTGGGAATCCCATTGCCCTGTGCATTTCACTATGGAATACAACTACAACCATACATCAAATGTTCATCCAACGGTTGAAACTTGAGTAATTTATGAATTATGATATTAACTTTAAAAATAAACATTAATAACTTGATAGTTTGAGTTGACACTTAGCAGTTAGCAATACAAAGTGCTTTAAATGCTTTGTTTCTCGAAATTGGAACATTAAAGACAAAAGTGAATGACACATCTTAGGTCTACAAGTTGCAAATTCTTAATCTTAATCGTTGATCTTTCTAAATCTAATGGTTATAGGGTGATTCCAGAGGTTTTAGTTGGGAAGCCCATCGCTCTATGCATTTCATTACGGAATGCAACTACAACCATACATCAAATGTTCATCCAACGGTTGAAACTTGAGTAATTTATGAATTATGATATTAACTTTAAAAATAAACATTAATCACTTGACAGTTTGAGTTGACACTTAGCAGTACAAAGTGCTTTAAATGCTTTGTTTCTCAAAATTGGAACATTAAAGACTAAAGTGAATGACAAGTCTTAGGTCTACAAGTTGCAAATTCTTAATCTTAACCATTGATCTTTCTAAATCTAACGGTTATAGGGTGATTCCGGAGGTTTAAGTTGGGAAGCCCATCGCTCTGTACATTTCATTATGAAATGCAACTACAATCATACATCAAATGTTCATCCAATGGTTGAAACTTGAGTAATTTATGAATTATGATATTAACTTTAAAAATAAACATTAATCACTTGACAGTTAGCAGTAAAAAGTGCTTTAAATGCTTTGTTTCTCAAAATTGGAGCATTAAAGTGAATGACAAGTCTTAGGTCTACAAGTTGCAAATTCTTAATCTTAACCGTTGATCTTTCTAAATCTAACGGTTATAAGGTGATTCTGGAGGTTCAAGTTGGGAAGCCTATCGCTCTATGCATTTCATTACAGAATGCAACTACAACCAACATCAAATGTTCATGCAATGATTGAAACTTGAGTAATTTATGATATTAACTTTAAAAAATAAACATGACATATGTGTTTTAAAGTCAATACCATAGGCATCGGCCTAACAATGCTTTATCGGTGGAACCCCCATCACAGCCCCGTCGATGGCCCGAAGGAAGACTCATAACTCATAAGGTGCACTCCCGATATATCGATAGAGTCAAAAAAAATAAGCACATCGTTGTAAGACATAAACATCAGTGGAATGAATGATTGCATTCCCCCGATGGCCCGATATAACCATGAATTATCAAGTGCATATTGCATAAAGTATATTACTTAAATTCTCAAAAGAAAAAAACTGATTTGAATATATTAAATTATTAATAGACATTGAAGTTCTGAACTTAGAAAACAACTCTTTACTCTTAAGCGTAAATGAATAACGAAGATTCAAGGAATCAAGAATAACATAACACAACACAACCATTTTTTTTATTGCAATTGAATTTCAATGTCACATTATTACATATCCTTTTACAGACAAGTAGCACTGTAGCTCCTGTTTTGTATAAATAGCATATGTCAGTGTGTCACTTTAGTACTTTACATAGACAAAATTTAATAATTTATTCCAAGTTGTTGCTTGTTACAATGGATTACAAATTGATTCCAATTTCCAAGCTTTGCTGCTGAAAACTTACTACACATGTATCTCTAAAAATAAATGCATGATTCCAAGCTTCTGCTAGTGACAACGTAATACAAATGTGGCTTTGAAAATAAATTCATGATTCCAAGCTTCTGCTAGTGGATTTACCAACCATGTTGGGCAAAGGGGGTTCCAATCAGTCCTGGGGAAATGGGAGCTGTGAAGATACAAAATTTTATTATCCCCTTTGAGAACCAGAGCCATGCTGGGGAAATGGGAGCTATTAGAATACAGGAGGAAAAGCAAATCTGCTCCCATCTTTTACCTGCAGCCTCCATGCATTGGGATAACACTTATCTCCATCAAAGCTCCTCATCCTGGTTCAAAACCCGTCTGAAAATTCAGGTTAACCAAATCAACTTCTTTCCAATTCCACCCATTCTAAACTTGAAGGAAATTCGTCTTTTACTAATTAGTTTGTAACTACATAACTGTAGGTAGGAGAATTTACAGTATCCCCAATACTGCATCATCTTCTTTGTGAATCCTTATTAACCCTATAAAATAAAAACCCTTATGGCACTATCTACTAATCACTGAATCACTATCCCTATTTATGGGCCACCAGTGCCGCTACCAGCCTATATAATTAAAATGTTTAATTTGATTGAACTGTACATCAAGCTGACAAGCTGTCAAAATCACTCAAAGTTCAAACGATATGAAATCATTACAAATCTTGTTTCATTAAAGCTATGAGTTGTCCAAGAAATTGCTTCGGATGTTCATATCACATATGGCATTAATTGCCACCACTGCCCGCACTAGTAGTACGACAACCACACTTTCTTCAAAAAGAATGAGAATCTCAATTAAATGAAATGTACAATGTCGAGGCATTAAAAAGACAAAATGAGTGATGAGTGATGAGCCTTGATCTCGACACATGTCCGCATCTAATGGTTATAGTGTTATTCTGAAGGTTTCAAATCGCAAGTCTAGTGCTTCAGAGATTTACTTCTGGAATGCAACTACAATCATCCATTGAACATTCAACGAATGACCCCTATGATTTTTCATTGGCATATCTGTTTATTTCACCACTAGCTTTTTTTACTATTTTGAGATTCTTTTTAATTCGCCAATGAAAATATATTTTTTGCTTTGAAAAAAAGGTTTTAATCGCTAATGGAAAAAAAATTCTGGTTTGAAAAATGGTTTTATTCGCCAATAAAAAATAATTTATTCTATTAAAAAAATATGCAATTCGCCAAGATTTTCCACGAACTTCCAGGTATTATAAAAGATTCCCCAATTGGGATTTTTTTTTTCCCGTAAAAATAAAAAAATTGCCAATAGAATCAATATTTTTCATCGGGAAGTATACCGGATTCGCCAGGATTTTACACCTGCGCTGAGGGGGGGGTTTCTTAAAGTTTTCCCTGTTGTTAATTAGTTAATTTAATTTAATGATGGTTATTATTATTATGAAAACTAATTTAATTAGTAAAGTGATTTGAGAAAATACCAAGAATTTAATTAAATGTTAAATTAGTTACAAATTTAAGTGTTTGTAGATTTAAATAAATATTATTTTAATTGTCGATATTAAATATTTTAATTATAATATTGCTTTATTTAATTATGGATTTATTCAAAAATAATAAATAAATATTTTGTTAATTACTATAAATAAAAAGGGTATATATATAGATATATATATATATATATATTTAATTTAAATAAAATGACATTCGATAAAATATTAGAAAAAAAAAGGGGTGAAAGTTATTACGGGATGGAAATAATTAATAAATTAAAGATTAGTGGAGTTTGGAGGAGGATTTTTCTAGATGTAAAGATTACCCTTTAGGTGGTAAAACAGGTGAAAAGTGAATTGATGGGTGGAGGAAAAGAATTTAGGAATTTGCCACCTATTTTGTTTGTTATCGAAAATTTTTAGAAAACTCATCTTTAATTCTTTTTGGTGAATTTGGTGAAAGGATGATTGGGGAATTGTAAAGGTTAAGAAGAATTTTACAGCCAAGAGGAATTTGGAGGAATCCGTTTTACAAATGAGAGATTGACTCAACTCTGTCACCACCTTCAAACTTCATTTTCCAGGTATTAGAAAATATTAAATTTATTTCTGAGTGCATTTAAATTAGTTTCAAATTAAGGTTATTTAAAGTTAAATTTATTTACAAATCCTTATTGTTAGATTGTGAATTGCGTAAAATTGTTTATGTTAGATTTAAATAATATTTTATGTTAGATTTAAATAAGATTTATTTAAGGTGGAGTCAACAAATGAAAAAGTTAGGTTTTAATTAAATTTATTCAGTTTAAAAGTAAACAAATATACATATTACATTTTAATTAAATTTATTATTTTGAAGTAACAAAGGTATAGATTATGTTTTAATTTTAATTATTTTGAAATAAACAAATGCATATGCTAGGAATCACAAATTAAGAGAAATTTGATGGGTTACATACTATAGATTGCCATAGTTCTTTATTTTAATTCAGGGTTTTCAATATAGAGGTGTAAATAAAATAAAATATTAATAATCTAAAAATTACTAGGAGAGATATTATTTATTTGAGCTTTATAATTAAGGAAGTGAACATTGAAGTTAGATCATTAAAAAATGAGTAATCCTTTCATGTTCTTATTGAGTTAGTTTATTTGTCAAATTGAATAGGAATGTATAAACAAGTGGAGTATCGAATATGCTTTTAAGTTTCATTACATGGAATTGTGTTAGGAGATTAAAGTTTTATTTTTGCATTCTCTTGATTGATTGAATTCTTCATTGATTTATTTTATGTTTTCACGAGTTTATAAGCCAAGCCATGATGTGAGTTTTTTGAGAACCCAAGTGTTTGCGTACCCTTCAGTTGGGAGTTTATGAAAGTTGGTGTTATAAGATTCCTGAGGAACTGGGTAATGGGTGTATGTTGGATTTCTTTGATTTGATTTTGAACTTTTGTGGGTGTTACCTTATTTCGTAGTTTGCCTCTTTGTTATGGTTGTTTAGCGAGATGGTCCATGCCTCGCATTTGTACTCAAACGATAAAGTTTGGTGTTATAAGTTTGGTACACCTCTAATTGTTGTAAATTTTTGTATTAGGACCATGCAAAGATACTCTCCCATAGTATTCACTGTTTTTCCTTTGTATGCCTCTGGAAGCAGTCACCTTATAAGTGGTCGTTGAGATTGTTGTATGTTATGTTTTGGTTGACCTTATAGTTTGCTCTTGGGATTCATTTTTCTTGACTATCTTGGTCGTGGATCCTTTCTTGTCATCTGTAATGCCCCGCCAAGTAACCCTAAAGGAGGTTGTAATTAACAACTTAAGTGAACCAATTTTTTTTTAATAAAGTGCAATAACATACACATTCACTTACTAATTAACAATAACCTCTAATGGGCTACAAGGTTAGGATTACTTAAAACCCACACATACATCTTGCATAAACCATAGCAAGAAATACTTTATGAAATAAACATCATACATCATAAGAATACCACATAACATAATAAGATGAACATCCAAGATACAATCTCATAAACATTAACTTAATCCAATAGTTACATCCCTCATTCCCAGAATGAGACAATAGTACAAAAGTATATCAATTACATAATCTCACCTCATAAACATAAGAGGGATAAAATAACTTATACAAATAGAAATATTACAATGCAAGAAAATACAATAGAACCGCGAGCTGTCCATCTAGATGTCTCACCTCCATGAAATGAAGATCAAGGGGGACCCAACGGTTTTTGGTGCATGTTCCACCCAACCATGTGGTACCTGAAGGCCCACCCCCCATGCTAGGAGATAGTAACCACACAACATGGTCAAGATACTACTACCTCTAACCAAAGGCAGACTCATAATGACATAACCAAACAAAAGAACTAAACAAGTACAACTCAAGTACAACACTAATATCACTGACATAGGTCACATTGCTTCCAGACATAGAATAGACCAATTATGTTCAGAGAACCATACACGTATACAAATACTAATCACCAAGGGAATCTCAAGAGCATACAACCTAAGAATCATAACCACTCCATCTCAAGGAGGAAACAAATATAAGAACTCACTCCAAACATTTTGGAGGAAACAAAACACAAAGTCCACTCCTTTTCAGGAGGTACAAAATATCCCCGTTCATGAAAACTGGGTAATAACTGAAAGACGCCATACACTACACAAGGGAAGAACAACTGGTTGACATAAAGCTTCGACAACCTTCCTTCACTAAGTTCTTCAGGAAGACTTATAATTTAGGACTAGCACTAAATCTCAAAACCCACAATGCAACTTGATGACATAGCAACAAAAGCATTCAAGTCATTAATCAAATCTAATATTTGGATTTCCTAAATCCATATTCATTCAATAGGTAACGCCCACAAGGTCAAAGACACACTTACAGGGTTAACTCAAATAATCATATCCCATATTTCTATTTCCATTATAGGAAATCTTAAAAAATTTAAACTTACATCCCTTTACGAAATACAGAGAAACTAGAACATTTAAGGCAATCACAAGAAAATTACTATTTTTGGATATACTAAATCCATATCTCTTTCATATTCCATTCACAATAAATTAATTGCTCTAATTGAAATATAATAAACTAAAATAACTATTTTCCTCATCAATATAATCAACTTCTTGATTTACTTTTAAATCGACATGAATCCATGCAAGTAATCTCTTTCCATTTTCTAACCAAATCTTATATCTCATTCAATTTTCTATTTAAAACATTCAATCACTTTAATATAATAAAATATTGTTTCTTTATCCATTTTCCCATACACACTAATCAATCCATTTTTAAATCTCTATTCAATAATATATTGCATGCATCTTATTAAAATGAAATACAATAATGAATTTACACTTAACCTATTTATATATGCTCCATATTATATATACACCAAAACATATATATTAATAAACTTAATTATATAGATTCTTTAATATTCCAATCTCAATGATTAATTTGCTCTATGGAAATAAAACATAATAACTATTGCCCTTTCAAAATTAATTGAAATAACTAAATAAGTGCAGATAGACTAGTTCAAATAATTTAAGTTGAATCCATTGTTTTCTTTTAAAACTAACATAAATCTTCTACAATAATTCTTTTCAATTTTGTATTTAAAATATGTAATATAAAATATTTCTTTTCTTATCTAATTGTCCATGCATTATAATTCTATCTTTTAAAATCTCCATGCACAAAAACTACATGCACCTAAATAAAACCAAATAATTATTGAAAATACTCCTAATTGGAAACACTCATGTAACATATACATCTCACTATATTCTACAATTATGTTTAATAAATATTTCATTCTCATAATCCAATATGTTCAATTCTTCAAATAAATATTCCCTCTTATATTCTTTATTACATGCAAATCATTATTTAATAATTTATATTAAATTTACAATTTTATCTATAAGGCCAATTACGCATGTAAACCATAACAAAATTACATATATAAAAATAATCTATTTATCCAATTTAATTATATTAAAAACCACATCAAATATTACATATATTCTCAAATAGAAAATTACTCATGTAATATATTCATCAAATATATATAATATATTTTATTGAACAAATACATTATTTAATAAAATCAATTAATATTCCACCAATAATTTCCCAAATGCTTATGCTATCTAAATATCTAAATATAACTACAATGTTTTAAAACACTCTTTTTGAATATTCCAATTACACACTATATTTATTAATCATTTTATTATTTAATAAATTTAATACTATATTGAATATTATTAAATTCACATGATAAATAAATGTCAGATAATTTATTAAATAGAAACTATTAACAAAAAATGAAATGACTCAAGAGTACGGCAGACGCCATTAGCAATGCTAAATAAAGTAATTTCAAAGTAAATAAATAAAAATCAAATGAAAGGATTGGGGAGGGGTCGGCTATGGCTGAACCCCTGCCCCACTTTCCATACATGCGATGGCCTCCCATGAGGGTTGCGCTGCCATATGAGACAGCGCTCCCTCCACTAAGTGGAGGGTGTTGCCTCATAAGGCAGCCGCAGCCTCCATACATGGGGCAGTGGGGTGTGCAATGCACCCCCACCCAAAGTAATTCCAATATAAAACCCAGCGAATGGAATTCGCTTAACAACATTTTCGTGGTTTTCAAGAAAGACAGAAAACGCCGTACGGACGGTAACAATGAATTTTAAATCAAAAATTTTATTAAAATCAAAATTGTATAAATATAATATATATATATATATATATATTTATATATATATATATATATATAAATTCATATATATATATATAAATATATAATGGATTTAACCCAATAAACAAATTGGGAAAAAAAAATTATTAAAATAATCACATTTTTTTTTCAGAAAAAAACCAAATTTCATAGACCTGAAGAATTAATTCTCTTAAATTATTTTTTTAAATTCTTGAACAATTAGAGGAAAAACAAATGGATCTAAATTAAAAAACAGAAGTTTCAAACAAACCTCAAAGTTTCTCCACCTAATTTCTTCAGAGGGTTTTCAAATTAAAATTTGATTTTCTATAGAGGGTTTCATTTTCTAAAAACATTCTAAATGTATTGTTCAACCTCTATGTTTGATTTCAAAAAACAAAATAATCGATTTCCTCAAATAATTTAAATTCAACTGAGGTTTTCACAATTTTCACTCAAGAATTTTCACAAAAACAAAAGCTATAAATTTATTTAATTCTTTTCTTCTAATAACAAATTTCTTTTCTGAAACAGATTTAACAAACAAATCTTTAATCACTAGTATTTTAAAAGTAACCAAGAACAATAAAACACAAAGAGGAAAACCTGGATCAAGAAGCTACAGGAAAAGATTAATTTCTGATGCAAGCCTCCTCCAAAGATTTCCTGAATTTTCTTCAATTCTCCAACAAATCCAATCCAAAACCCAACAAATTCAAACAATCTTTCCTCCAATCAATTCTACAATCAAAACTCTCTTCAAACCCTTTTTGATGCAAATTTGCCAAAATTTCTTCTCTGCTGTAAAAATGAATTTTTCTAAAGACTTTTTCTCCCCTAAAATTAAAACATGTATTCTTTATAAATCAAAAATACCTAATACAACCCTAATTCACATTGCATGAAAATTACATATTGATTTCAATTTCAATTTCAATTTCAATTTTTACAACCCTAATTCACATTGCATGCAAATTAGATATTAATTTCAATTTCAATTTCAATTCCAATTTTCGAAAACCCACATTAAATTTAAAATGCAATTTCAAATAATAAATTAATTTCCAAAGTTGAAACTCATTTCCCAAGTAAACATTTAATTACAATTTCTAATTTAATTCCCACAAGATGAAATTAAATTCCAAAATTAATTTTAATTCTTTTATTTCCTTTCATTTTCCTGCATCACATTTAATTAATTAATTTAATTATTTAATCACTAAATTCAACCCCCTTGGATTAAATTTAATTGATTAAATAAATTAAATATAAACTTTTATCCACATTGCATTATTTAAATTAAATAATCATCAACATGATTTAAATGCAATTATTCTAAATATCTATTTCCAAATCGAGAATCCTTCAGAATTAAATAACATTAAAGCAAGACCGACAATGACTTGACACACACGACTGACGACACACTAAGGCTAGGGTGTAAACTTGACACATGTTACCTAGCTACTATCTCCCGTTCAACTTAACCACTGGATCGACACACTCAAACCTGTGAACCCAGGTGGAGTCGATGTCATGTACCTACAATCCTGCAACCAAGTAAAGAACATCCTACAATATATCCAGCATATAATACACACCGTGAAGAAGGAATTACGGATTCGTAGGGTGCTCACAAGTGAGTGATGCGAACCCATCTTCTTCACCAATACACTCATCGAAACTGACACTTCCATCATAATTCCAATAGTCTCATAATAACATCTCATGCTAACTCTACAATATCATTAATCCATAATACATGTGAAACAATAATTAGATCAACACATCACACAATAATAGTTGTCGCTCAATAGTACTGAACAAAACATCATAACAAAATGTATCCAGTATCAAAGTAACTGCAATCAAACGTAACATAAAGAAAACCGAATAAGGAGCAAAACAAAGGGGTATTACATCATCTCCTAGCACGGAGGGTGGGCCTTCGGGTTCACATGGTTGGGTGGAACGTGCTATGCACCCCATTGGGTCCCCAACCAAGGATCGAGATGTGGATATTGGTGCCACTTGCGGTGACTTCAGAGTTGTGTCATAGATGGATCTAGTCTTATTAATTGTATTCTTCTTTTTAGTTGTATTACCCTATCATATTGTATTGTTCCCGTTCATGTTGAAGATCACTTTTGTATTATTGTATTTATCCCGTTCATGTTGGGGATCACTTTTATATTATTGTAATTCTCAAATGATGTAATGAAATGAAATGGATGTAATGTATTATGCACCTTGTAAACCTTATGTGGTTGATGATTTGTTGTAGTTGTTATTTGATGTGTTGTATCTATGGAATTATGCTCCATTGAGTCCTCAAGATAATAGTATGTTATGGTTATCGGAATTAAGATAATCTTGTTATGTTGAATTATCATCTGTGGATGTTTCTTATTGATGGTGTATAATGTAATCTTGGTTCATTCGTTATCAATATAGTATGATTTTAGGTTTTTAATGTCGTCATTTGTACCCCAGGGGATGTAGTTGATAGTGTAATTGCTTAATTTCTTTGTACATGTAATATGTGCAACCAGTGTTATGCTCTCCTTTCAAAAAAAAAAATTGTGTGGAAATCTGTTAGTTTAGGTTGTCCTTTGGGGTTGGCACGATGGGGTGTTACATCATTGGTATCAGAGCGTAGGTTCATACATTGGGTACTCTGGTTTCATCTGAGCCGATTATGTTGTCCTAGTGAATTTGTTAAGTTATCACGATGATCACGACATCAATATTTAGCATCATGTGGTCTATGGAAAATACTAGAGTGAAAGAAGAATTGCTAAACGGATTGTGGAAAGGATGTAATGGTATGAATCACGTCGTTGATGGAAATAAGTGTAGTTATGGAATTATGTATGTAATTGTTTTCCCCCTATAAATGTGAGAAACCAGTAATTGTGCATTGGTTGAGTGTTGTGAATACCTCGTACTTGTTTTGTGGGCCCATAACCCACAGGGTCCATGGGATGGTGATACGGTGCACCCGTCCATTCAAAATATGTTGTATTCGGTGTGGCATTAACCATACCATTATGTGTGTTGTATGTTTTTTACTTGATTGAAATCCAACCCACGTGTGGTTGAAAATCTATATATATAAGAGTAGCCAAAAGATAGTTTCATAGATTCTTTTCTTTTGGTTCTCTAGCTCCTCAATCTATGAAGGGGTAGTAGTTGTCACAAAGTTACTTGGGTGGAGTGCGCACCATACGCACATTGTGATGTAGAGCAGTCTTAGCTCAACCGATCCCAAGGAAACCTACTCACTACTTCCCCTGATCATGGATCGGGGTACTTCATCCATAGGTGCTAGCCTAAATCCCACAGTATTGAGTACAACAGAATTGGTTGTTAGTTTATGCCTGGCCATCTATAGGGATGTTGAGCTGGCATTGGCGAGTCAACCTCGCTTTATGAGAGGTGAAGCTTGAGTAGACCCATATTGATATATTATATACACCGTATCTGCACATGTTTCGACATGATGCAATGGATACGATGCCACACCCCGCTGATGTTTCGACACAGTGATCGGTGATGATGTCGTGTTGCTGATGGTAGCGAGCTAGGCTAGAGCACATGATGCCACATACATAGACAGATGAAGGTGCACTATGAGATTGTGTTATGATAGCCTACTTGTGCAATGAGCATAATGGGGCCTCACACACTTGTATGGGGATACTCATGTTTGATTTCGACAATGCTTGGGTTGGTTAGCATATGGGTAAGTCCTGGCCATGTATACCTCTAGCAACAGTGAGTACCTACATGTGCCTTCTCCATGAGGTATTTCTATGTGGGGTGTGTCTACGCATTCCTACTTTTGTGAATCCATGAACACATTTCCATTCAGCATACGTCCAGGGTGTGCCTTCTCTGGCTGGTGTATGACCATATCGCGTGACAATGTGAGGCATGGTGTAGCCGAGGAGCACACTCTGGGTCATGTGGATGGTGTGCTCACTCCGCACCACATGAGGGCTACTGTTATAGTCGGATGATGTTCCCTCCTTCCTTGTTTGGTGGCTAGTATCTAGTCATGCAGTGTTGTATTGTGTAATTTTGAAGATTGTGGACTTCCTATATGATTATTGATGATTTTAGATTGACTTTGAAGGCCGATATTTTCTTTATGTTTGATTGTAATGGTTTAGCCACAATTTGTGACCTTATTCTCTCGTAGTCGTCATGGTTACATTTGATTTAGTGTTGACATTGCACGCATTTCTCGCTTTATTGCTGAAATTGAATCTTATTTGATCTTTATTTTATGACTTTAGTGGCTAAACTAGTTTCTCTTTATTATTTTTGAGGTCGTCCATGTTTCATATTGTGATTCCTCTCCAAGGATGTATGAGGCGGACTTGGTGAGTGTATACGAGGAAGCAGACGCAGGGAACCTTGAGGATGGGGGTATGTGAGGCTATTTTACAGCTAGGACCCACTACCCACCTATGTGTTATGACTATCTCTTGGAGGCTAACCACCTTATACAACAAGGGATAGGTCATTTTGGTCTTGCTTGGATGGTCTCAACATGTGTGTGTGGCCTAGCACTATCAAGCCACTGAGCGTGAGATATGGAAAATGAGAGATGGATATTGGCTCTCGGCTCATGGATTAGTATGCTGATTTTCGGCGCCCAGATGGATCCTTGTGTAGCCTTGTGATGTGATTCCCGATGATGTCAATTTGTGTGTGAATGTAATAAGTGTGTGTTAAACTTAGGATTTTGTGCCTTGGGGAGTGATACATCGTGTTTTGTTGATTCTGAAGAGGTGTTATTTGAGGGTCTTTATCGAATATGTGGTGAAATTTTGTGTTGAATAATGAATTAAGTGGAATGCCTTGTGTGTAAATGATGATATTAACGAAAATATGTGCTCCTTGTGTGTGAGTATGTTGCATTTTTATGGAGGTGTATCATTTCAAGATAATGAATCAACTTGAATGATTGGTACTAATGTGTTATGTATCCACCCTAGTTTGTGATTTTTAGGTTGTCAGCTTCGAATCTCGATGATGAAGGTAAATTAATTGGTTATGCTTATCTTATGGACTTAGTGTTATGCATTGGTTAGTGATTTTTATGAGACAATTGGTTGTGATGCAGTTAGTGTCATAAATGATATAATTGATGTTACAAGGTGAGAGGGACGGTGTAGCATCACTCGCTCGCAAGCACCCTACTACACTATGACTTCCTCTCATAATGTGGATATTTTGAATATATATATGTTGTTTCAACACTTGGTTTTATGCAGGATTGTAGGTACCCAAGCCTCGATTCCAACTGCACTATTAGGACTGGGCGAGCCTCATAAATCCCAATGGGTATGATGTGGCAACACGGAGTTGACAAGAAGGGGTCCCCAACCTTTTCATCATCCTTGATGAGGATGAGTACCCCCCACCTTGCAACCCTTCAGGATGCTTTTTATGTTTTGACAATTATTTTGTTTGGTGTCTCCCATTATTTGAGTGTGTTGTGATATTATTTCTTGAGATGATGTGTATGTTTTATTTTAATTTGCGACTTCCAAGAGTAAGTCGAAGCATAGGGGGAGAGGATATAGTGCCCCTTTGTATTGGCCTTTCTAGGTGTTTGAGTAAGTGTTTGTTTGTGATTTCGTTGTTTGATGATGTTGTTCGCCAGTATTCTGTTTTGTTTGGTATCATTTTGTTTTATATCATTCGTTTTAAGTGTTGATTTTTAATGTGTTAATTGTTGATTGTAATGCGTTATCGTTATTGTTAATTAGTTAATTTAATTTAATGATGGTTATTATTATTGTGAAAACTAATTTAATTAAGCATTAAATTTAATTAGTAAAGTGATTTGGGAAATTACCAAGAATTTAATTAAATATTAAATTAGTTACAAATTTAAATGTTTGTAGATTTAAATAAATATTATTTTAATTGTTGATATTAAATATTTTAAATAGAATAATATTTTAATTATAATATTGCTTTATTTAATTATGGATTTATTCAAAAATAATAAATAAATATTTTGTTAATTACTATAAATAAAAAGGGTATATATATATAGATATATATATATATTTAATTTAAATAAAATGACATTAGATAAAATATTAGAAGAAAAAAGGGATGAAAGTTATTACAGGATGGAAAGAATTAATAAATTAAAGGTTAGTGGAGTTAGGTGTAGGATTTTTCTAGATGTAAAGATTACCTCCAGATGGTAATGTAATGCCCCGCCTTGCAACCCTAAAGGAAGTTGTAATTAACAACTTAAGGGAACCAATTTTTTTTTTTTTAATAAAATGTAGTTAACATACACATTCACTTACTAATTAACAACAACCTCTAAGGCTACAAGGTTAGGATTACTTAAACCCACACATACATCTTACATAAACCATAGCAATAAATACTTTATGAAATAAACATCATACATCATAAGAATACCACATAACATAACAAGATGAACACCCAAGATACAATCTCATCAACATTAATTTAATCCAATAGTTACATCACTCATTCCCAGAATGAGACAATAGTACAAAAGTATAACAATTACATAATCTCACCTCATAAACATAAGAGGGATAAAATAACTTATACAAATAGAAATATTACAATGCAAGAAAATACAATAGAACCACGAGTTGTCCATCTAGATGTCTCGCCTCTATGAACTAAAGATCAAGGGGGGCCCAACGGTTTTGGTGCATGTTCCACCCAACCATGTGGTACCCGAAGGCCCACCCCCCATGCTAGGAGATAGTAACAACATAACATGGACAAAGATCTACGACCACTAACCATAGTCAGACTCATACTGACATAACCAAACAAATGAACTAAACAATTACAACTCAGGTACAACACTAATATCACTGACATTACTTCCAAACATAAAATAGACCAAGTATGTTCAGAGAACCATACACGTATACAAATACCAATCACCAAGGGAATCTCAAGAGCATACAACCTAAGAATCATAACCACTCCATCCCAAGGAGGAAACAAATATAAGAACTCACTCCAAATATTTTGGAGGCAACAAAATACATAGTCCACTCCTTTCTTAGGAGGCGACAAAGATGAACCCATCTCCAAACACTAGAGGTAACATCTATAATAGAACCGCTCCCGACAAGGAGATGCACATTACAAAAACCACTACTTTCTCAAGAGGCAAGAAGATGAAACCACATAACAAGGTCACTCCATACAAGGAGACATGGATACCATAATTCGCTCCTAAACCAAGGAGGTGCAAACATCCCCATTCGTGAAAACCGAGTACTAACAGAAAATACACCATGCACTACACAAGGGAAGAACAACTGGTTGACATAAAGATTCGACAACCCTCATTCACTAAGTTCATCAGGAAAACTTACAAATTTGGACTAACACATAATCCCATATTCCAACATACAACATGACGACATAGCTACGGAAGCATTCAAGACATTAATTCAAATCTAGTATTTGGATTTCCTAAATCCATATTCATTCAATCGGTGACGTTAACAAGGTCAAAGACACACTTACAAGGTTAACTCAAATAATCATATACCCATATTTCTATTTCCATTAAAAGAAATCTTAAACAATTTAAACTTACATCCCTTTACGAAATACAGAGAAACTAGAACATTTAAGACAATCACTAGAAAATTACTATTTTTGGATATACTAAATCCATATCTCTTTCATATTTCATTCACAATAATTAATTGCTCTAATTGAAATATCATAAACTAGAATAACTATTTGCCTCATCAATATACACAACTTTTTAATTTATTTTTAAAACGACACAAATCCACGCAAGTAAACTTTTTCCATTCCCTAACCAAATCTTACATCTCATTCAATTTTCTATTTAGAATATGCAATCACTTTAATATAATAAAATATTGTTTCTCTATCCACTTTCTCATATACACTAATCAATCCATTTTAAATCTCAATTCAATAATATATTGTATGCATCTTATTAAAAGGAAAAACGATAATGAATTTACACTTAACATATTTATATATGCTCCATATTATATAGACACCAAATATATATATTAATGAATTTAATTATATATACCCTTTAATATTCCAATCATAATGATTAAATTGCTCTATGAAAATAAATAAAACATAATAAATATTTGTCTTTTCAAATATATTCATTTCCTAGATTTACTTCCAATACAACATAAACTATTGCCATTACTATATTCTATTTCTATCCAAAACCTATATCTTTTCAATTCTCTATTTAAAACATGTCATTTTATCAATGTATAAAAAAAACTCTTGGCTTTTCTATTTAACCATGCATTCATATTTTTTTCCATTTAAATCTCATTAATTAAGCAAACATTCAAATATAAATACTTCTACAATTCTTCGATATATTTAAATATCTTTTTTCTTAACAATTCAACCATGCATTCAAAAACCAACACAAGTACACATCTAATTGGATTTCTTTCGTTTTCTAGCTAACTCATATAATTCAGTCAATTTTCTATCTAAGCATGGAATTTATAAAATATCTCTTTCCTTATCTATTTGACCATGCAATTATAAAATATCTTAAAATATCATTTTTCCTAACAGTTTAATCATGCATTTAACCTTTTTTTTTTTTTTAAATCTCCATGCAACTCCAATACATGCACTTAAATAAAACAAATTAAAAACTAATTATAACCCTGATTGAAAACAACATGTAAATATATATCATATGTATATATATTAATATATTTTATTAAATAATACATTATTTAATAAAACATATTAAATTTCAACAAATAAAACATATTAAATTTTTGGGAGAAATTACACTAATATTTAATTCTCTAATTGTTCTTAACAAAATAAGTATTTTCAACTATAACTCAAAATATTTCGCTTTAAATTAAATAACCAATTGCCCTTGCAAATTAAATCATTATAAAATTAATCAAATTAACATTTGGTCTCTTCCATAACTTATTGTGTTAAAATAAGATCAATATTTGGAATATAACCCAATATCATATATATATATTTTTCCAATTAAATCAAATTAATAATTGGACCTTTTACACATGAATTTAAATTTCACAATTACATCTTAAATTATGCATTCTTTAAATCAGATATTTAACTCCTTCAATTAAACTTTAACATGCCATTTTAAAATAAACAATAATTTTCCCATACGTTTATAATTTTATTTCACTAATCTAATATACAAATTTTATTTAAAATAATATAAATAAATATAATACTTTAATATTATAAATTATAATATAAAATATTATTAAATAATATTTTAATATTATAATAACAATACATAAAATATTAATATTTATAAATATCAATTTATTATTATTTTATTATCTGAGCAGCCATGGAAAAATAACTTAACAGCAGTCTCGTTTTTCAAGCATAACTCAAACACTACGATCTGGGTATTTGCGATATTTTTACAAGGATAAGAAAATTCCAAGCTACAGAAACCCTTTAAATTTCTTGACAACCCAGTTTGTGAAAATGGAGTTATATGTGACGCAACCAGACCATTTTACCTTGAAAAATATAACTACCCTGAGGATTTTAAAATCCGATTTTTTAATAATAAACAGAGGGTTTCATTTTCTAAAAACATTGCTCAAGCTCTATGTTTGAATCCAAAACAAAATAATTGATTTCCTCAAACAAATTAAATTCAACTAAGGTTTTCACAATTTTCACTCAAGAATTTTCACAAAGTAAAAGCTGCAAACTTATTTGATTCTTTTCTTCTAACAACAAATTTATTTTCTAAAACAGATTTAACAAACAAATTTTTAATCATTACTATTTAAAAAAAACAATCAAGAACAATAAAATACAAAGAGGAAAACCTGATACAAGAAGCTACAAGAAGAGATGAATTTCTGATGCAAGCCTCCTCCAAAGATTTCTTGAATTTTCTGCAATCCTCCAATGAATCCAATCCAATACCCAACAAATGCAAACAATCTTTCTTCCAATCAATTTTACAATCAAACTTTCATCAAACCCTTCCTTTGTGCAAATTTTCCAAAATTTATTCTCTGCTGTAAAAATGAATTTTTTTTTAAAGACTTTTTCTCCCCTAAAATTAAAACATTTATTCTTTATAAATCAAAAATACCTAATATAACCCTAATTCACATTACATGCAAATTAGATATTTCAATTTCAATTTCAATTTCAATTTTTACAAACCTAATTCACATTACATGCAAATTAGATATTAATTTCAATATCAATTTCAATTCCAATTTTTGAAAACCCACTTTCAATTTATAATGCAATTTCAAATAATAAATTAATTTCCAAAGTTGGAACTCATTTCCCAAGTAAACATTTAATTATAATTTCTAATTTAATTCCCACAAGATAAAATTAAATTCCGAAATTAATTTTAATTCTTTTATTTCCTTTCATTTTCCTGCATCACGTTTAATTAATCAATTAAATTATTTAATCACTAAATTCAACCCCCTTGGATTAAATTTAATTAATTAAATAAATTAAATATAATCAATTAATTTAAATATAAACTTTTATCCACATTGCATTATTTAAATTAAATAACCATCAACATGATTTAAATGCAATTATTCTAAATATCTATTTCCAAGTCAAGAATCCTTCAGAATTAAATAAGATTAAAACAAGGCAATGAACGACTCGACACACTATGGCTAGGGTGTAGACTTAACACAAGTTACCTAGCTACTATCTCCCGTTCAACTTAACCGTTGGATTGACACGCTCGAACCTGTGAAACCAGGTGGAGTCGATGTCATGTACCTGCAATCCTACAACCAAGTAAACACCATACAATATATCCAGCATATAATACACACCGTGAAGAAGGAATTACGGATTCGCAGGGCACTCACAAGCGAGTGATGCGAACCCGTCTTCTTCACCAATACACTCATCGAAACTGACACTTCCATCATAATCCAATAATCTCATAATAACATCTCGTGTTAACTCTACAACATCATTAATCTATTATGCATGTGAAACAATAATTAGATCAACACATCACACAATAATAGTTGTCGCTCAATAGTAGTGATCAAAACATCATAACAAAATGTATCCAGTATCAAAGTAATTGCAACCACACATAACATAAGGCAAACCAAACGAAAAGCAAAACGGAGGGGTATTACAGGTAAAACAAGTGAAAAATGAATTGATAGGTGGAGGAAAAGAATTTAGGAATTTGCCACCTGTTTTGTTTGTTATCGAAAAACTTTAGAAAAATCATCTTTAATTCTTTTTGGGGAATTCGATGAAAGGATGATTGGGGAATTTGTCAAAGAGAAATCAGTTTTCACTCTGTAGAGGGTTGTGGTAAAAGTTAAGAAGAATTTTACAGCCGAGAGGAATTTGGTGGAATGCATTTTACAAATGAGAGATTGATTCAACTCCGTCACCACCTTCAAACTTCATTTTCCAGGTATTAGCATTCACTTGTGGTTTTGTTTCTTTTTCTAAAGAATTTAATACACATATATATATAGTCTTTGCTTTGGGGTTTCATTTAGCTTCAATCTTATATTTGTTTTTAAAACATAGATATATATTTATAAACAAATAAATGTATGTGTGTAAATCTGGTTCATAAACATATATGTGTATTATTTCATTGAAAATGTAAGCATTTACTATGATATGTTTTATTATGTGCTAATTCTTTTAATCACAATAGTAGGTTTTAACATATAAGATTTAAAATGGTTACTTAGTCATACATTATCTCCTTTGTTCATTTATAAATATCTATATATATATATATGAATATAAAGTTGCTTATAACGAGTTTAAGCATGTTAGATGTTTGAGACAGTAGTTTAGGTTAAAATCTTATGTATTTATATAAATATAAAATATATATGTTTATGTGTTTTGAGTAAGTTGATGTTTTAAAACGGTAATTATTAGCTTAAGTGAAATTGGTGTATAAAATGGAATTGATTAATTATTATCTTTTGTTTATTTCGGTGGAAACGATTTTTTTTTGCTACTCTGTAAATTGCATTTTCAGTTAATATAAAATAACCGTACTTATATTCAGGTCAATTGATTTCTTTATATTTAGGTCAATCTTTTAACGAAGATAAATAAATTAGTTATCTTATATTGGAGTAAAGAATTATGATTTATTTTTAAGGAAGAAAATATTACAAGATAAAGGGGTTCCCAAGTTTAAAAGATTTATATATATATATATAAATGAAAGAAATTAAAATTTAGTAGATTTATAAATTCCATGTAAGTGGTGTTTGTTATTTTATTTAATTTTTTATTTATTTACATATGTGAAATCACTAAAATAGATTTTAAGTAATTACTCTAAATAAAAGGGAATTAGTTAATTGGATAGAGTAATTAAGTTAAAAGTAAAATATGTTTCCTATGCTCTTATAATTACTATTTTTGCCGAGAGAATTAAATTACTCCTTAAATTAGTTTTAATTAGTTTTAAATTAGTTTTAATTAGTTTTAAATTAGTTTAAATTAGTTTTGACTAGTTTTGATTAGTTTTAAATTAGTTTTAATTGAATTATCATGATGTTAATAGTGTAGTGAGAGTAATTGCCCTTATATTTTCTTAATTTTATTATTTTTAAATAATTTTGAGATGTAAAGATAGTTTTCAAATGTAGGTTATAGATATTACTTGCGTAGATTAATAAAAGTAGATCATAAATTATGATATATTTATAGTGCTAAAATATTTTAATATAATAATGTTGTTTAAAATATATTGTAAATAGATAGATTGGAATATGTGTTCTTTACTGATTTCATATAATTTCATATTGAACGTATAGATTAAATATAAACTGATTATTTTGGGAATGTCTGGACATAGATATTGGAATGTGCATCCTGGTATGTTAAAATTAAATTTATTTTTGAACCGATTTAAAATCAGATTGTTCTAAGAAGCATTTAAAATAGAAAAGATTAGATTTATTTCTGAGTGCATTTAAATTAGTTTTAAATTAAGGTTATTTAAAGTTAAATTTATTTACAAAACCTTATTGTTAGATTGTGAATTGCATAAAATTGTTTATGTTAGATTTAAATAAGATTTTATGTTAGATTTAAATAAGATTTATTTAAGGTGGAGTCAACAAATGAAAAAGTTAGGTTTTAATTAAAGTTATTCAGTTTAAAAGTAAACAAATATACATATTACATTTTAATTAAATTTGTTATTTTGAAGTAACAAAGGTATAGATTATGTTTTAATTTTAATTATTTTGAAATAAACAAATGCATATGCTAGGAATCACAAATTAAGAGAAATTTGATGGGTTACATACTGTAGGTTGTCATAGTTCTTTATTTTAATTAAGGGTTATCAATATAGAGGTGTAAATGAAATAAAATATTAATAATCTAAAAATTACTAGGAGAGATTTGATTTATTTGAGCTTTATAATTAAGGAAGTGAACATTGAAGTTAGATCATTAACAAATGAGTAATCCTTTCATGTTCTTATTGAGTTAGTTTATTTGTCAAATTGAATAGGAATGTATAAACAAGTGGAGTATCGAATATGCTTTTAAGTTTCATTACATGGAATTGTGTTAGGAGATTAAAGTTTGATCTTTGCATTCTCTTGATTGATTGAATTCTTCATTGATTTATTTTCTGTTTTGACGAGTTTATAAGCCAATCCATGATGTGAGTTCTTTGGGAACCCAAGTGTTTGCATGCCCTTTAGTTGGGAGTTTATGAAAGTTGGTGTTATAAGATTCCTGAGGAATTGGGTAATGTGTGTATGTTGGATTTCTTTGATTTGATTTTGAACTCTTGCGGGTGTTACCTTATTTCATAGTTTGCCTCTTTGTTATGGTTGTTTGGCAAGATGGTCCATGCCTCACATTTGTACTCAAACCGGTAAAGTTTGGTGTTATAAGTTTGGTACACCTCTGATTGTTGTAAAGTTTTGTATTAGGACCATGCAAAGATACTCTCCCATAGTATTAACTATTTTTCCTTTGTATGCCTCTGGAAGCAATCACCTTATAAGTGGTCGTTGAGATTGTTGTATGTTATGTTTTGGTTGACCTTATAGTTTGGTCTTGCGATTCATTCTGCTTGACTATCTTGGTCATGGGTCCTTTCTTGTCATCTCCTAGCATGGGGGGTGGGCCTTCGGGTCCACATGGTCGGGTGGAACGTGCTATGCACCCCATTGTATCCCCAGCCGAGGATCGAGATGTGGAGATTGGTGCCACTTGCGGTGACTTTAGAGTTGTGTCGTAGATGGATCCAGTCTTATTAATTGTATTCTTCTTTTTAGTTGTATTACCCTATCATATTAGATTGTGTAATACCGCTCCGTTTTGCCTTCTTGTTATTCAGTGTGTCTTTGTGTGTGTATGTTGTTGTGATGTGTTTTTGGTTATTCTGATGTATCTTTATTCCATGCTTTGGATTAGCATAGTGGTTATTTGAATTAAAGATGATTATGCTCTGAATTATATCATGTTAGAAGTGTTAGTTATTTGCAGTGTATTGGTGAAGAGGACGGTATCGCATCACTCACTTGCGAGTGCCCTACGACCCCATAATTTCCTCCTCACCGTGTGTATTTTATGTTGTTCAGATTATATGTTGTTGTTTACTTGAATTACAAGTTGACAGGTACAGGAGATCGACTCCACCTAGTTTCACAAGTGAGAGCGTGTTCAATACCCAACGGTATTCGATTGGGAGATAGTAACTAGGTTTCCGTGTCAGGTCGTCACCCTAGTCTTTGTATGATGTCAGTGTGTGTCATGTTGTGTTACTTGGGATTTCGTGCCCTCTCTTTGTTATTTAATTGCAAGTTATTGGGTGATTTAAATAGCTTAAATGCATTTTAATTGCTGATTAATTTGATCTAGAAATTATGTTGAAATATAATTATTTTATTATTTAATTTAATTTAATTAATAAATAATTTAATCTTTGATTAAATCTATTTTATTAATTAATTAAATTTATGATGATTAAATAAGTTGAGTTATCTATTTTGAAATTAATGTTATTGAATATTTGTTGAAATTGGAAAAATTAAAGAAAATGATTTAATTTGCAATTTGGGGAATTTGGAAAGTGAAAATGAATTAAAGGTCAAGTTTGAAAGTTTGAAATTGGAAAATTGAAATTCAAAATTAAAGAAATTAGTTATTTTTGCATTTTTCTATTTTAAAGAATTTATTAGGGTTGTTGAAATTTTAGGGTTAAATCCTTATGGTTGGGTTTTGGTTTTTCAATTTTTTGGAGGATGAAAATTTTGGAGAAGATATAAAAAAAAAAAATGGAGTTTTGGGAGAAGGATGGGGATTTTGTGGGTTTTGGATTTGCTTGGAGGGACTGGAATCTGAAGGAGGATCGGTGTACCCTCTTGGATCTTCTCAAGTTCTTGGACTACCAGGTTCATTTTATTTAAATGTTTATTGAATTTAGAAAGATTCAAGTTTTGAAAATTTGTTGTTTGCAAAATCTATGTTTGGATATGAATTCTTCAAGAAAATCTTTATGTTCTTGGCTGCAATTTCTTTGTATTTGAAAGTTATTTGCTCAATTTGTTTATCAAATCTAAAATAGAGATGGTTAATCAATACTTCTATATATGTATATAATTTTAATTATATATATACCTGGTTCAATTTGTTTTTTTTTTAAAAATGAGTTTGTTGTTAAAATAATTTTTGAAAACCCCATGGAGGGGAGTGGAATTCTAAATTCGTAGTGCATCCTTGTTAAAAAGACTTATAGATTTTAATTTTTAAAAAAAAATTGGATGGGGGCTGGGGGCTCAACCCCCACCGCACCTCCCATGGAGGCGGGTGGAGGGAGCCGCACCCTGCGACCCCCACCTTCCTCTCGTCCGCCGTCGTTTCCCACACCCTGGCCACTTCCTCTTCCGCTGCTCCCCACCCCTCTGCCCTTGCGTCCCTGTCGCCGCCACCGCCAGGGGACGGTTGTGTATAGACACAGCCGTCACCCCATTGGGGAGAGCCGACTGTGGGTATACACAGTCGCCCCAGCATAAGGGTCAGCTATGTATGGACACAGCCGGTTGACTCTCGACTTTGGGCGCGACCAAAACCCTAGGCGGCCACTCTTTTCCATCTACATGTGGACCAATGTGATGGGTGTTGACCCTTGATAATTTTGTTTTATTATTTTAAATTTTATTTATTATTTTTATTTTTATTAATATTTTAATATTATATATATATTTATAATATTAAATAATAATATTTAATATTAAATATATATAATATTATAATATTAGTATAAATATAAATATAGTAATATGCATTATTATATAGTATAGTATTGAAATATTAATATATTGTATATTAATATTTAATATTATATTTTATAATATGAGGGTATTGTTGTTTAATTATTAAAATATGTGTATTTTGATATACACATATAGGGGTGAATTATATTGGAAAACTGAGTTAGGTTTTTAAATATTTGTCTCTATGGCATATGATTAAATTATTGATTTAAACGATGATTATATTTTAACGGTACTTGTGAGAATCAGAATATATAGTTTATCAATTGAAATCTTAAATGCTTTTTTTTTTAAAGGTTAAACGTAGAATTGTTTAGAATTGTGTTTAGCATTATGATTATTTAATAAATTATTTTGCAATAAATCTATCGTTATTTCTAAACGTTGCATTCTGAGACATAGAAATTTGAACAATTACTTATTACCATTGAATCAATTAGCGAAATTCAACATTGGAGTTGAATTTTATCTTTCGTTTTAAAGAGACGTTTTTAATTCCATTTTGTTAATGCGGTGATTTACTGAATATTAATGAGGACATGGATTTAGAATATCTAAAGGTAGTTTTCTTCAATTGCATTCAGTGAACTTTCCCTTCGTGTTCTTGTTTGGGGAAATGGGTTTAGTGAACCCAAAGTAGAAGTTAATTCTTGCTCGAATTGATTGTGAACTATTCCTGTCATCGTCTTGGGAAGTGAGTTAAATGTGTTGTAAATTTGTAAGCCTTCCAGTTGGTCTGTCGTTGTGAGGGTTGGTTTTCGTAATGTGTACCTCCTTGTCAGGAGTGGTATTGTTAATGTTTGTACCTCCTTGATTTAGGGTCGGATTATGGGATCCGTGTTTCCTTGTTTGGAGTTGATTTTATAATATGTGTCTCCTTGTCAGGAGCTGTCAGGAGCCGTTTTTGTTATTGGTGTTTCCTCCAGTGTTTGGAGTGGTTTTATCTTTGTCGTCCCCTAAGAAAGGAGTGGACGTGGTATTTGGTTTGTTGCACCTTGGTTCCATAGATGTCTGTTTGGATGGTGTGTGTGTGTCGTCATAGAAGAGTGGCTTGCAATGGGGGCCAGCACACGAAGTGGTGCCAGGATAACTTGTTGTAAGTTATTTAAACAAGTGATAACTAAAACAATACTTAGAAGCTTAGGACTAACCTCAGACTAATCAAGATTTTAATACCTCACTCATGGACCTAAGTGCTTGGTTAGGCTTGGGATGAGATGAGAAGGCTTGTAATGGCAAGGTCATCTACCTTGTCTGTACAAAAGGTATTTGGCTCCGCATGAGTGAGTGTAGGGGTCGGGATTCGGTAAAGGTCACCAAGATAACCCTTGTCTTGTGGGGGGCCGGAGCCTAGGAAGATTCCCAAGGATAACCCATGACGAGCTGTGCGATGACACTCTGTCTAG
The DNA here is from genome assembly GCA_007115665.2 of Sequoiadendron giganteum. Taxonomy (NCBI): domain Eukaryota; kingdom Viridiplantae; phylum Streptophyta; class Pinopsida; order Cupressales; family Cupressaceae; genus Sequoiadendron; species Sequoiadendron giganteum. The sequence goes on along the minus strand of CM021101.1, from coordinate 398,798,049 downwards.
GACAACAGTCGGTTTTGTATGGAGGGTATGGTTTCCTTAACATACCTGTTGTGACCACAGTTGGTACTTGATTATTATGGGTATGGTTTCCTTAACATACCTAATGTGACTATGTGTTGATTCTCGCATCATTCTTGTCCTGCTTTATATCTGGAAGCAATGTGATCATGTGGTGTCGTACTTATATTGTACTTATGTTGTACTTGTTTTGTACTAGTGTTGTACTTGCATGGTATCTGAGTTGAGCTTATGATGTTCTTGTGAGGTTCGTGTGTTTGGTTGTGTCAGTTGGTTCAATTATGTTAGCCTGTGTCTAGAGGTAGATTGTCTTGACTAGGATTCCTGGTTACTATCTCCTAGCATGGGCGGTGGGCCTTTGGGTTCCACTTGGTTGGGTGGCATGCACCTAAATACGTTGGGTTCATCTTCATGTTCGTGTGGATGAGACATCCAGTTGGAGAGCTCGTTGGTTTCCGTAACAGTTCTTGCCTTATTGCATTTCAGTTGCTTTCGTAGGATTTTACCCCTTAGTTGTTATCAAGGTGGAAGTTGTAATTGTAATTATGTAATTGATCTTGCCTCATTCAAGGAATGAGTGTTGTAATCCTTATTGTTTAAATGTGATTAATGCAATGGAAATATACCTTTATTCTTTGAAGTATGTTATCTTATTGGAATGTATGTGTTTAAATTATTTTGTAATTATATGACATGGTTTAATTCATGTTTTTGTTTGGGTTCTATTTAACCTTTGTCTCGTAACCTTAGAGGTTGTTGGCATTAGTTAGAGAACTTGCTTATTAATTATACTTTGAAAAAAATAAAAATTATTCTGTTTAAGTAGTTAAATGCCACTTCCTCTAGGGTCATGTGACGGGGCGTTACATATTGTTCCCGTTCATGTTGGGCATCACTTTTGTATTATTATAATTCTCAAATGATGTAATGAAATGAAATGGATGTAATGTATTATGCACCTTGTAAACCTTATGTGGTTGATGATTTATTGTAGCTATTATTCGATGTGTTGTATCTATGGAATTATGCTCCATTGAGTCCTCAAGATAATCATATGTTATGGTTATCAGAATTAAGTTAATCTTGTTATGTTGAATTATCATCTATGGATGTTTCTTATTGATGGTGTATAATGTAATATTGGTTCATTCGTTATCAATATAGTATGATTTTAGGTTTTTAATGTCGTCGCGTGTACCCCAGGGGACGTAGTTGATAGTGTAATTGCTTAATTTCTTTACATGTAATATGTATAACCAATGTTATGTTCTCCTTTCAAAAAAAAAAATTGTGCAGAAATTTGTTAGTTTAGGTTGTCCTTTGGGGTTGGCACGACGGGACGTTACAAGTACCAATAAGGGTATTCACGGCCCGCATTTTTTTTTCAAGGGATTTCCCTTTATAGAATGGTAGTATGTTACAAGCAAGAACTTATAATTTTTTTGAAATAAGCATTTACAAATATACATGAAATAAATGTTCAAATATAAAAAAGAATATTACTGTCATATAAAGTAATAGACTTTGTTAGATATTTTCATGTGTTCATTTTTTTTGACATGTGTGTTATACGAGAACCTACCAAATATCTAAAAAAAATGTGCAATGAATAGTTTTTGTCTTATACATGAAATAGGCATAAATTACTAACTATCTAGAAAATTGAAAAGTATGAAATTTGAAGTAGGGTAAAGAAATTTTGTATGTATCAAAACTGATATAGCATGCTCCCATGTAGCATATTAGACAATGCCATGAAAATTCTGCATGTACCAAAAATGATATGGACCATCAAATCACATGTAACTAAGCAAAGGAACAATTGTATCAAGCAAGCAAAAAAGAAATAAGTAAATTCCCCCCAAGTGGGATAAGGTAAGGATGTGACCAAATAGAAGGTAAAATAAGCATGTGAAACACAAAAAAACAAGGCATAATCAATAATCAAAAGTTCAATCTATAAATACAATAAGGAAATAAAAGATAATATATGTGTGTGTGTGGATGCTCATGAATCATTGAACCAACTTTTGAGGATTGTCCTCATCTAAAAGGTCATCATCGTCCCAACAAAATTCCTCATATTTGAATTCATTATTTTTTATAAGATTGTTCTTCTTTACATGTTTTTTCAACTACACATGCTTCATCGTTATAATCCTTCATGCTTATCATAAACACATGGTCGAATATTGCTACATTAGAAACTTATTTTCTTACCCAAATTTCTTGCATATTTACTTTTTGTTATGGAGGAATGCTTTGCATTTGATGCAGGTCACAACTTGCTTTGGTACCCAAGTAGTCTTTTGGGCATGAAAATCTATTTTCTTACTAGTTTTGTTGTCTTTGTTCCTTTTACTTGCTCATGATTCATGTGTTCTTTGTTAGGTTATTTGTTATTTATTTATGGTTTACTCTTCTTATGTTTTTTTTAATTGCAAATTCTCTTGGTATACTTCATAAAGACCTTCTTCACTTTCATATGAAGGTTCCTTTGGATGTATAACCTATACAACCCAATGTAAAGTGGTACTAATTCACCTTTGGCTAATATTTGTCTCTTGGAATCTTAATAAGTACTACTTCATGAATGAATTTGATGCAATGATATATAATTGAAGGTACCACTTTCAAATGATATTTCCATGATCTACAATGTAATATGGAAGATATATAGAAATTACATGGCATGATACTTGTACTTATTTAGGTCCAAACTTAAGAGGTATGATAACACAACCCAAAGTATTAATCAATATGAACCTTTTCCATTTGATGTGTATTGAAGAAAAAATCTACATGGGCATAAAATCTACATTTGATGTGTATTGAAGAAAGCCTTCTAAATGGGCATAAAATCTACATTTGATGTGTATTGAAGAAAAAATATTTTGTGCATATCCATAATATCAAGAATATAAAGATCATGTAACTTTTCTACAATGTACAAACACCCATGGTGATTATATTATTGTATCTCTATGTCAAAGTGATGTAAGAACATCCCAAGTGTAAAATAAATTTTGCACCAATCATAAATATTTCTCTCTTTTTTAAAATATTTTGCTAGTTTGTTGAGTTACCATAATCATTCTATTCTTGTTGTAGAGGTTTTGGATTTCATTTTAGTCATCATTTTGAGCATACAAAATAAATAATAGCTTTTCTACTATATGGTAACATATATTCATCACAACACCTTCACATTGATACTAGACCATCATAAGAGTGCCTTGAACCCTACTCCAACTTTTCTTAGTGTTAATTGTAGATTAATGTGATGTGATTTCTAGCACCTATTTAAAAAGGATTGACTAAGCCGTGTGCACATATTTAAATCTCATGCTAAATGGTAATTATTGTATGATATTATTGGTCCCAAGGCTTTTCATGGTTGAGATTGTATTGAGTTTAAAATCCTATACATTGTTGCACTCATGAAGAAGGGCCATCTATATGTTTCACAAGGAAGAGTCAACTTCCAAGGAGAAATATAGGAAAATTTATTTAGTTTAGATTGTGATCTATTTAAGACAGAGAGATGTTTTCCATAATCCATGCATTGGCCAAGTTTCGACAATATCTAGTTGGTGGAAAATTTGTAGTACAAATAGATATAATAGTTTGAAATATTTCTTGGAGCAAAAGACCTAGGAATGAACGACAACAAAAATGGGTCAGTAATATCCAAGCATACAATTTTGATATTGTTCATATATCAAAGGTAAGAGGAAAGTGATGGTCAATGCCCTATCTCGGAAACCAACCTTTGCTCATTATCCAAAGTCTCAACCGATTGGAAGGCACATCTACTAGTAGAATATTCAATGAACACTTGTGCATGTGAACTGATGGAGGGACAAGTTCAAGATGACCAATACAAGGTAGATGACATCATTTATTATAAAAATTGGATCTACCTAGTACCTGAATCAAAACTAAGTTCATGAGACACCATTGGCGGGACACCCAAGGTACTTTAAGATCTACAAGCAAGTTAGAGAAAGGTTCTCTTGGAAAGCCTGAAAAATGATGTCCTTTTTATAGGGAATGTACTACATGTCAAAAAAATAAGACAAAACATACTTTCCCAATAACCTCTTCCCGTTCTGCAACGAAAATGGGAGAGCATCTCAATGGACTTTATCACCAGAATTGCTAAGGTCCATGGTAAAGATTGTATCTTTGTGGTTGTCAATTGGTTAACCAAGTATGCCTACTTTTTCTTAATCCCTTCCAAGTACAAAGCACCACAAGTTGCAAAATTATTCTTCAAGGAAATATTTAGGCTGCATGGACTTCAAAAAAACATAGTGAGTGACAGTGATAGTAGATTTCTTCATATCTTTTGGACCAAATTATACAAACACCAGGCACAAAGGTAACACCTAGTACCAGTTACCACCCACAAATAGATGGGAAAACTAAGATTGTAAAGAAATGGGTGGAAGGCTATTTGCCTAACTGCGGCAGGCCAATAAATAACATGGACTAAGTTGCTTCATTTGGAAGAATACTATTATAACACTAAGTATCACATGTCAATTGGAATGACACCATTCAAGGCATTATATGGATATGATTTATCATCATTCTTAGATATGGAATTTAGAGAAAGTAAGGCACCCAAGGCCAAAGAATGGGTCCAAGAATGTCAAGATATTCTTAAGTCCAACATGCCCAAAATCAGAAAAAGATCTATGTTGATAAACACTAGGTTGAGTGAAGTTTAGAGATTGGGGATTTGGTTTACCTTCGCCTACAACCATATCAACAATCATCCTTGAAGAAGAGTGGCACTACAAAATTGAAACCCCAATTCTATGGACCTTATAAGGTGATCAAGAGAATAGGAGAAGTGGCATATGAACTAGAACTTCTGGAAAGCAGCAAAATACATAATATATTTCATGTGTCATGCCTCAAAAAAGCTCTAGGACAATAGGTCGTTGCCTCCACTGAACTTCCACCCTTGAACGGAGAAGGCAAGTTGGTCTTGATTTTTGATGAAGTTATAGACACAAGGGAGAAAAGGTTGAGGAAGGGGATCATCAAAGAATACCTCATCAAATGGAAAGGTTTATCTATAGAAGATGTTGCATGGGAGAATGAGCAAGTTCTCCTACATCATAACCTAAAAGTGCTTGTGGGTAATTAATTCCAAGGAGGGGAGACTCTAATAACCCATCACACTCCTTGACATGAGAAACATTAAATTATCATTGTTAGAAGAAGAGGCAATTAGCTAAGGCAACAATAAAAGACTTAAAAGACAAGATTAAATATTAAATGAATCAATGTTACTATGATTATGATTATCTAACTCAAAAATCCAATGGTAGCAATACACAATGAACAGGAGCATATGTACAGATGTATTTAAAGAATAACGACCAACTACATGCTGGGAGAAATTGTTGTAGATATAATTATAAATTTTTGATCGACCTCCTTTATAGTCTTCACAATGCTGGCTAGCTCATTAATGTGGTGCCTAGATTTAGATGTTGGCTGACTATATGATGATTAATAATAGTTAATGAGAAGGGACGTCTCTCTTGAATAATTGCCTCTCTCCAAAAAGTCGCACCTTTCCACATAAGGGCATAAGGATATTAAATGAGTTTGATGTATGGGAAGAAGGATCATCAATCAATTTTGCAGATTTATACATTCAAAACACAAATCAAAAAGTGCTCTTAAGGAGCCTTCAATCAATGTAGTAAAGGGTGGCGCATAGTCACCAATTACCAGGCTAAGGGACACATAATCAATTAGATAGACACAATGCCCAGGAGAATTGCATGAATATAAAGATAAATCTAGAAACAACAATCTGATAGAGGACTAGCCTCTTGCACATGTAATGGCATGATTTTAAATTAATACATCAGAAACAACACTATATTGTCTTCAAAAAAAATCATTATTGAATTAATATTTGAATCAGATTATTTAATTCAAAATTCATATCATAAAAGTACTAATATATTAGTGTTAATCAATTACTCTTTAAATAGATCAAAAGCATATCATTTTTATCTTATCTTTAAAGCATTAATTCTTGGATATCTTAAGATTAAAAGCAAAATTTATAGTAACTCTACAAGGGACATTACATACTTGCTCATGATTGATGTGTTATTATTAGACTATTTTTATTTATTTATGACTTATTCTTTTTATCTTCCTTTTTAATTGCCACCTCTCTTGGTATATTTCATAAAGACTTTCTTCACTTTCATATGAAGGTTCCTTACAATGTAGAACCTATAAAACCTAATATAAAGTGACTCTACTCACCTTTGGCTCATATTTGCGTCATGAAATCTTAATAAGTATTATTTCATGAATGAATTTGATGCAATGATGTATAATCGAAGGTACTACTTTCAAATGATTTTTTCATGGTCTATAATGTAATTTGGAAAATCTATTAAACATAGAAATCACATGGCATGATACTTGTACTTCTTTAGGTGAAAACTTAACTGGTATGATGACACAACCCTAAATGTTAATCAATATGAACCTTTTCCACCTTTAGAGGTACTCCTAAATGGGCATAAATTATTCACTTGATATGTATATTGAAGAAAAACTCTTTTGTGCATTTCAAGAATATCATGAATATAAAGATCACGTAACTTTGTTACAATGTACAAACACCCATGGTGATTATCTTATTGTACCTCTACATCAAAATGATGTAAGAGAATCCCAATTGTATAAGAAATCTTGCATCAACCATAAATATTTCTCTTTTTTTCTTTTCCTTTTTCTTTTGTAAGTTTTTTGAGTTATCACAATTATTCCATTCTTTTTGTAAAGGATTTTCTTTTATTGTAGCCATCATTTTGAGCATGTAGAATAAATAATAGTGTTTCTACTATACGGTAACACATATTCATCACAACACCTTCACGTTGATACTAGAGCATAATAAGGGTGCCTTGAACACTACTACATATTTTCTTAGTGTTAATTGAAGATTAATGTGATGTGACTTGTAGCACCTATCTAGAAAGGACTAACTAAATTGTGTGTAATATATTTAAATCTCATGCTAAATGGTAATATTATGTATGATATTATTGGTCTTGAATATTTTCATGGTTGAGACTATATTGAGTCTAAAATCCTATATCTCATTGTACTCATAAACAAGGGGCATCTATATGTTTCACAAGCAAGAGTCAAATTATAAAAATAAATATAAGAAAATTTATTTAGTTTAGATCCATGATCCTTACCAGAAATGCATAAGACATTGTACTATTTTTTGGGTCTATGCTAAGGTAATTCATCTTTGTTCTCTATAAAATATTGATAATTATACATGGGTAGGTTGTAGAGGTTTGAGTAATAGAGAGAAAGCATGAAATTGTTAGGGTTAGAAGGAAGATGTCTAAAAGTTAAATGCTGATTTGATCAATAAACCAAGAAATAAAACACACACATAAAATTATAACACAGAGAATTTAACGTGGTTCACCCAATATGGGCTACATCCACAAAACCGCAGCCATCCAATGATTTTATTAGCTAGTTCAAAAATTATTACAATCTCGTGAATAATCACCTTTTTCATACTGTAACTCTCATCCCAACCCCTTATAATGAGCCTTTTAGAAGCTTCCATATTAGGGTTCTATAAAGTCAATTTTTCCCTTTTTTGGTTATTTTTCCTTTTTCGGTGGTGACGCGAAAAAAGTAGGAAGAAAAAAATCTCCCACTTGGAGACTAATCTTGGACGACACCGCTACACTTATAGCTCCCACTAGAAATAAGCACCTTGGACCCTGTTGCTTTGTTATATTTGAATTCAACCTTGAAGGCCAACCGAAGCTAAAGAGGAGCTCAACTTCTCCCTTGTCACCACCTTTGTAAACATATCCACTGGATTGGCATCTGTATGTATCTTTTCCAGCTTTACCTATCCATCCTCCAAAATTGATCGAATGAAATGATATCTTAACTGTATGTGTTTTGTTTTAGAGTACGAGGCAAAATTCTTTGCAAGATGTATAACACTCTGGCTATCTATAAACAAGTGATTTTCAGCCTATTGTTTGCCCAACTCTTCCATGAAAAGTTGCAACCATATCATCTCCTTTGTTGCCTCTGTTGCAACAACATACTCTGCCTCTGTGGTGGATAAAGCAACCAACCTTTGCAATCAATAAATCCAACTCACTGTTGTCCCACCAACTGTAAATACATAACCTGTGGTACTCTGCCTACTATCTATATCCCCTACCAAATCTGAGTCAACATAGCCTTTTAAATAAATATTAGAACCCCCAAAACATAAACATTTATTAGATGTACCTCTCAAGTACCAAAGAATCCATTTTACCGCATTCCAATGCTCAACTCCGAGATAACTCATATACCTACTAACAAATCCTACAACATGTGCAATATCCGGTCTTGTGCATACCATGTCATACATTAAACTGCCTACAACTAAAGAATATGGTACCTTGGACATTTTTTCTTCCTCCTCTTGTGTCATTGGACATATATCCTTAGTCAATTTGTCATGACTAGGAAACGGTGTGTTGACAGCTTTTGCATTCTCCATATGAAATCTCGACAACACCGTTTCAACATAATCAGCCTGAGATAAAAATAATTTTCTATTTTTCCTATCTCTTGTAATCTTCATACCAAATATTTTTTTTGCTCCTCCCAAATCCTTCATAGCAAAAGAATTTGCTAACTGTTATTTTAACTCCTTTATGTGATCCATGTTAGACCCTGCTGCAAGCATATCATCAACATATAAACATAAAATAATGTAGCTATATTCATCTAACCTCTTAAAATAAACACAATGGTATAAATTACACCTATTGTAGCCTTGTTCAGCCATAAAACTATCAAATTTAATATACCATTATCGAGGTGCTTGCTTCAAGCCATATAAACTTTTCTTCAATCTACACACTAGTTTCTCCTTACCTTTGAACTCAAATCCTTGTGGTTGTTCCATATATATTTCCTCTTCCAAATCACCATGGAGAAAGGTTGTTTTAACAACAAGCTATTCTAAATAAAAATCTTCAACAACCACAATACTTAAAACAATACGTATAGAAGTCATTTTAACAACTGGAGAAAATATTTCATGAAAATCAATACCCTTTTTATGTGCAAATCCCTTTACAACTAATCTAGATTTAAATATTTTCTTACCTCCATCCTCCTCTTTCATCTTATAAACCCATTTGTTTGGTAAAGACTTTTTACTTGCAGGTAACTTGCATAATTCCCAAGTTTGATTTTTCAGCAAGGAGTCCATTTCTTCTTCCATTCCATGCTCCCACTAAACCTTGGTATCCACCTACATAACTTCATTGTTACATTCTGATTCACCAACATCTATTAATAAAATAGAATACAAAGAGGGATAAAATGTTTTCGGAGGTCTACTTCGCCTTGAAGATCATCTAACATTCACTGGATTTTATGGTATTTGTTGTTGTTGTTGTTGCAGAGCATGAGGAGCCACTAAAACATCATTGTTTGGAGTATCATCCAACACTGCATAATCATTTTATTTCTTTTCATGCTACTACAACTGATCTTTGTACAACACTTTCTCATTGAATATGACATCCCTGCTTCTCACAATTTTCTTATTTTCAAAATCCCAAAGCCTATAACCAAATTCATCAATGTCATATCCAAAAAATATACATTTCTTTGATTTTGCATCAAGCTTGGTTCTATTTTCAGAATCTACATGTGCAAATACTTCACAATCGAAGGTTTTGAGAAAAAAATAACTCACCTTCTTACCTATTGATGCTTCCTCTGGAATACCACAACCCAAAGGATTAGAGGGACCTCTGGAATACCACAACCCAAAGGATTAGAGGGACCTCTATTAATTAATTAAACAACAATGTTTACAGCCTCTGCCCACATGTCTAAAGGCATCCCAACATGCAATCTCATAGTCTACGCACAGTCCATTATTGTTCTATCCATGCACTCAACCACTCCATTTTCTTGTGGAGTCCTTGTAACCATTTTTTGCCTACAAATACCATTAAATGAATAATAATCTTCAAACACTTTGCTGAAATATTCACCATCATTATCAGATCTGAGATATTTTAACTTTTTTCCCGTCTCATTCTCAACCAAGTTTCTCCATTTTTTAAGTTTCGAATACATCATATTTTTGCCTAAGAAAATAAATTCATACCTTCCTATTTGCATCATCAATGAATGTAACATACTACTGAGAGCCACCGAGAGAAGATACCTAAGCTGGTCCCTATACATCTATATGCACAAGCTCCAATTTCTCATCTTTCTTTTGTTTCCCATCTTTTAGAAAACTATCTCTCTTTTATTTTCCATACACAACTTTCACATAAATCCATATTAACACATTTTAGACCTGGTAAAACATTCTTTGAATGAAGTACTTTCATACTTTTTTCACTCATATGCCCAAGTCTATTATGCCATAGTGTTGATTCAGAATCCACAACAACTACCTAATTTTCTGCCTGTTGAACTACAGTAGTTGTTCCTGAACATTGATTTTTATCTGCAATAGCTAAAGTAGAAGGAACAATATGACCTATAAAAATTTATAAGGTGCCCACTTTCACACCTTTTGCTACCACTAAGGCACCTTTTGTGACCTTCCAATTTTTATCATTAAATGTAACAACACAACCTTCATCATCTAGTTGCCTTGCTGAAATTAAATTTCTTCTTAACTTTGGAATGTGCCTTACCTCATGTAGTAGCCAATGATTCCCATTTTGTAACTTAATCTTGATTATTCCCTTTCCAACAATCTGATAGGGTTCATTATCTCCCAAATAAACCACCCCAAAATCCCCTTGGACATAATCAAGAAAATAATTTATATGGGGTGTAGCATGAAATGAAGGTCCTGAATCTAACACCCAAGAATCATCAGCATTGTCAAGGGAAAGAATCAAAGCATCCTCATTAGATTTATTATTTACCACATTTTCCTCTTTATTTCCTTCCTTTTTGTCTCCTTTATTTTTTCGAGCCAACAATATTTCTTTAAATGACCCGGCTTACCATAGTACCAACAATCCCTCTTGTCTCTAGATTGAGACATTTTGTCCTTTGATTTTCCTCATGACTTCCCACGACTTCCAGAATTGTTTCCTCTCTCCTTTGTTTTACCCCCGCTTTTTGCATTCAAAACACTACCTCATGTGGATGTTTCACCTGAGCTTTTCCTACGAATTTCCTCACTCAAAATAACACCAACAACATCATCAAATTTCAATGTATTCTAACCAGAAACAAAATTGCTAACAACCATTACCAAGCTATTCCATCTTTCAGGCAAAGAACACAGAATCAAAAGAGCCCTAAATTTTTCATCAAAGTTTACATTTACAGAATTTAAATGACTGGTAACTATATTAAACTCATTTAAATGATCAAAAACTGACCCACCTTCTACCATTTTCATATTAAATAAACACTTCATAAGAAATACCTTATTCAAAGTGGAAGGATTTTCATATAACTTTGCTAGGGTTTCCATCAACTCTTAAGTTATCTTTGCTTTTTTAATATTGAATGCCATCGATTGTGCCAGGCATAAATGAATACTGCCAAGTGCCTTTCTATCCAAAATATCCCAGTCCTCATCTGACATTGTTGAGGGTTTCTTGGTTTTCCCTTCCAATGGCTTCCATAAATCCTTTTGATAGAGATACTCCTCCATCTGCATCTTTCATAAATGATAGATCTTCCCATTAAACTTCTCAACCTTCAACTTACCCTCATTTGCCATTACTCTCACTCAATCATGAGACCTTCCTAAAGAGGATAATTGAAAAAACCCGCTCTGATACCACTTGTTAGGGTTAGAAGTAATATTTCTAAAAGTTAAATGTAGATTTGATCAATAAACCGAGAAATAAAACACACACATAAAATTATAACACAAAGAATTTAACGTGGTTCACCCAACATGGGTCACATCCACAAAACCACAACCATCCAATGATATTATTATCTAGTGTAAAAATTATTACAATCTTGTGAATAGTTACCTTTTTTCATATTGCAACTCCCATCCCAAACCCGTATATAACAAGCCTTTTAGAAGCTTCTAGATTAGGGTTCTAGAAAGTCTGTTTTTTCCCTTTTTCGATTATTTTTCCTTTTTGATGACGACGCGAAAAAAGTAGGAAGAAAAAAATCTCCCACTTGGAGACTGATCAGGCTCCACACCAAACATGAATATCATAAGAGATGCATCAAATATATATTATCTTAAGGGATAGTGTTTTGAGGAGCCATAGACTACAAAACTATGTGGGTAACAATCCATATTAAAGAAACAAACTTCACAATATATGCATTCCTCAATTCTATCAACATAAAAAAAAATAAAATAAAAAAATATACTTCTCATACAAAGCACCTACTTTAAGAGAGATGTTGACTCAATATGATGAAAATCTCCCAACCTCCAATGCTTCCAACCTCCAATATGATCCTATTACAATTTATCCTCTTAATCTTGCATGAATTTTTGGAAGCCCCGTGAGAAATAACATTAATGACCACAATAAATACCACACCTATATATATATATACAAAATTATATATAACTAGGATGTCATTTTACATTGATATATACCCATTTACATTAAGTTCCAAAAATATTTTTATACCTCATAGAAAAAATCTGTAATTATTTAAAAGTTAATTTACCTTTATTTCTCCCTGTTGGGTGAAAATTATGTAATCCTCTTTTCAATAGATTACACAACCTTGATTTCAACCAAAAATGTGTGAGATGTAATCTCTCCTCTTAGAAAGGGGAGGCTCCCTTCTTATTGCTTACAAAAGCTAAGTAAAACTAATTAAATATTCACAAAAGTGTACACTACAATTACGAGATGGGGGTGTGTCACATTCATACTTCTCTCTTTTTTTAGAGAATATATTTTACAATGCTTCATGGTTGATAGTTTTGATTCGATATAACTTTAAACTAAAAAAAAAGCAGTAATTTTGATATCTCTATCTTATCAAAGCAAAGCTTAGAGATACCAGCATGATAATAATAAACAATAAAATAAGAAAGAAAAACTCACAAAGGCACAAAGTCATTCCATAGCTTTTCACCGATGGATCCTTGAGAAATGTAATTATTGTCGTATTAGAAGCACAAATTATTCTTAGATACAAAAATTCCATGAAAAACATGAACAATTACAAGCACAAAGTCTTGTAGATAATCCAATGATAGTATTCAAACATAAACACAAATCTGAATAAAAAGTGCAACACAAAGTTTACATAGATTTATTCAAAGCCCTTAGATATCACACAATAATCATTGCTAATATTAATCAAATCCAAAATATAATTGATCCAACACAAAGTCAGGTATGCAACTTTCTTCTTTATTGATCAGATTCAGATTCACAAAGATCAACAAAAAGTTTCATGTATTTGCTTCTCAAAATGAGCAGCACTTCGTTGCAAGAGATAAAAGATAAAGATTACAATAGAAATCCATCCTATTTATAAAAGAAAGGGAAGAGTAAATCTAGGAAATTAGTTGAGAAAAAATAGGAAAGTAGGTGAGCTAATTTAGGAAAACCTAATTTTGACTTAGTAAAGAATGTTGTCCATATTTTTGGGAAAATATCTCAGATTTTACATGCAATTACATTTCTCAAAAATACATCTAATATGTTGAGAACTATTTACAAAATGCGTAAATGAAAGCAAAAACTATCTAACATTGGAGAGAAAAATAAGTCTTCATGATTCCTTACTTTGGGCGTGGAAGTCCTCATATTTCTTCTTTGTCTCCAGGATGAATGCCTTGTCTGGACCAACAGTGTAATCCACAATGGTGTGAATTCTAGTGATGGATCTTTTGGAAAATGAGTGAAGCTTTTTGCATCTATCAAGATGTATCTTGAGATTATCAAGAGAAAGTTTTAAGTCACAAATTGCATGCATTGATTCCTTTGAAAAGTTGGCATCCTCCACCTGCTTCATGATGGCTTCCTTGTAGATCCTGGAAAGTTCATTGGTTGAGAGGAAAATATGATCTTTATCAAGGAGATTACCTGACAACTCCTTAATTTTATCTTCTAAGATATCCCGATGTCCTTCGATATCTTCTTGTACTTGGTGGATTTCTTCAATAAGAGATTTGATCAGTTGAATGCAGTGTTTGAACATCTCTTTTACCTCCACATATTTCTCTTTGTCGGGAATTATCCCAACTTCCACCAACTTACTTAGCTTTGCATTTTTCATTTGTGACCAAAATGAGAGGTGTTTGTCCATTTCTTTTTTCTCTCGAGAAAATATGTTTTCTTCCTTATCTAGCTCTGATTTCAACTTAGCTATCTGAGTAACCTTTTCATCTACATCAGTGATAACCTGAGAACAATGTTCAATCATCTCATCAATGAAATAATACAATGCCTTACCCTTGGAAGAAAAATTATTTGCCTTCAGTACTGTTGGTTCCTCAATACTTATCATATCCATATATTATGTACTCCCTGAAGAGCTTGCTAATTTTTTCAAAACAACTTCATAACGCTTGACCTTCTCTTTGTACACATATTGGGCCTGCTCCATCTTGTCAAGCCTTCCTGCCAATACATCTAGGACTACCTAAGTATCTACCTTGGCACTTTCATTTGTTACTTTGCCAAGTTGGATTCTTGTTACTGTGTATTCCTCCATTGCAAAATCACCTTCTTCCCGCGGGGTAGGCCAATCTCTACAAAATTTTGACTAGCTTTTTCAATATGAAGCCTTGAATGTACTTTGGACTTTTCCTTCCCCTTGGCTTTTGGAGGGGCTATCTCTTCAAGATCGAGCTCTTCTGGAGAGATCATTTGTTTCTTTCACTTTGATACTTGATATACTAGCCAAGGGGGAAGAGAGGAAGTATAGGCTTCTTGACTGACCATCAACTCTTGTGTCACAATTACTTCTGTAGAAATGATTGGTATGGTGAAAACTGGGGTAGTGTCTATCGTGATTACTCTAGTAGATTGTACACTAAGTTGACCTTGCAAAGATTCATTCATAAAACTGTTGAATTCAGATTCAGAAGTGATGTCATAGGATGGAGATGAAAAACTAGGAATGGGTGACGAGGAACTTGACAAAATATCAAAAACTTAAATATTTGAAACTATGGGGCGAGTGACAAGCACTGTTGATGTTGCATTTATGGTTGATGTGGGAAGAGGTGAAGTAGGAAGAAGGGGTAGAGGAGTGTTAGGATTAGGAGGTGTGTAAGGAACATTTGAAGTAATGGGTGATTTTGTTTGGGGAAGGTCTTGAACAATATTCCCATGTGGAGAGAGGTTTTGTTCTTTGTCATTCTTGAGCTCCTCTTTATCACCTTCTTGTTTAGCTTCTTTTTCACCCTCATCTTCTTCAAAATATTGATCTTATGGAGAATCCTCTTCTTCACCAAACTCTTCTTCCTCAGAATCTTCTTCAGAAATTGATTCCTCACTTTCATTTCCTTCACCTTCGGACTCTTGTTCTTTAGAAATAGGTCCTTTCCCTTTTGAGTGAGTTGATTCAAATTTTGTGGCCTCTTCTTCTTCAAATTCTTGTGTATCCCTTTTTACAACAGTAAACTTGATTTTAGGACCTTTATGGGAAGAAGAGGGAGTAGTCGCATGCTTGTCTTTTGTGCGGAGTTCCTGTTGTTGGCTAGCTCCTACTCTAGGTACCTCTCCTTTCAATTCTATCCTGAAAGCTTTCATTTAGAAACAATGTTTATTCAACCATTTTGCTATGTTGGACAATATGGGGGAAAGCCTTTCCTTGATGGATATAATTTCCTTCTTAGACCATTGAATCAAAGGTAAAGATCTCTTAGAAATTTCATTTTCATTATAGGCAACGTTCATGATGTCGCTAGGATCTTTGAAACCCTCTAGTAGGTCAGCAACACCAAGATCCTTGATCTGCTATACGACTAACTTGCAATAATCCATCTTGTGGATGCCCTCTTCATCTCTACACTCAACCCAGATGTCTTTGAAGCAGTACTTGTGGTTGTGATCCTTCTTTAATTTCTTATTCACATTCTAGTAATCAAAATCAAATCTATGTTTGTATGTCCTTATTGTCATGACTTGCATTTTTACATAGACTGATTTGGCCTTTTGTACACTTTGAATGGTATATCTACCAATAGTTAGTGGAAACTTAACACCTGGTTTGTGAATTCTCATTCGTTCCTTATGAACTGAGATAAGTTGTCTGCATAGCTCCATGAGTATCCACTTATCTTAGGGATACCTGGGAAACATGTAAGGACACCCAGTGTAGTAACCTACCCTCATGTAAGTGAAAGTTGGAAATTGCAAGAATATACACCCGACCTTACTCACCACTTTGTAGGACTTGTCAAATGCTCTCTTCCTTTCGAGAGTTGGATCAAAACTGAAAAGGAGAGTTGCAAAAAAGGCATTGGTAACCCTCCTGAAATGATGAAGAATTTCCCTTACTTCCAACTGATAGAAATACTTGTACATAGGCACCGAGTGTCGGTTTCCCTTTGTAGATAATTTGGGAATTGCCTCATCACAGCTAAAACATACAACAAATAAGAAGTCATATAGAACTGTTGACTTCTTCTACGGCATTTGGCCTTGATGTCAAAACTGCCCTAGGTTGGTGCCTTGGCATTTCACAGTTGATATTTGGTATTCATTTGATTGGCATATTTACTTCATTGATTATATTATTTGGTGGCTTTGATATCTTGGCTCCTTGTGCAGACCTCGGTTGAGGCTTTCTAGTTATAGGTTCTATAATCCATTGTTTAGGTTGATTAATCATGGCTTGATCAGTTACAAGCATCTTGATATTCATCAAAGTATTTATCTCTTCACAAGGTATTGGATAATATTTGGCATACTATATTTGGTTATAATGAGGTGGCTATCATATTGCTTTTAATTGATATCTCTTGGCTTTGGCCATTATTCTTGGCACACTATAAGCTATTGGACATAAATGTGAGGGAAAATTGGCTTTGGTTAAAGGGATTTAATTTGATCTCCTATTTGAATTGAATCGGGTCTATTAATTATCTGGCCTCAAGGTCGACAGCTGGTATATAGTCTGATTATTTTTCAATTACCACATTGGAAGTGACTTGGCATTTACCATCTTAAAAACATAAAATGTCAATGAAAATCGACATTTGGTAGCAATATTGCATGGAATCATATTAGTTGGAATGTTTGACTTTTGGTAAGACTGGGGGATTCAAAAGGTCTTACCACGGTACTGCTGGCAGTTAAGCCAGTGACCGTGGTAGTGTAGTGGAAACCACCAGTGACAAGCAAAACAACTACCACTACACCACGGGTTGTCATCAGAGAAACCACGGTAGTGTGGGTAAACCATCAGCGACAAGCAGGATAGCTACCACTACAATGCAAGCTGTTAGGAAGTTAACCATGGTAATGCTATGGAAGTAGCTAGCGGCAAGCAAGGTGGCTACCGCTATACCACAGATTGTTAGAATCTTAACCAAGGTAATGCGGTGGAAAAAAGTTATTAGTTTACAAGGAACTAACGCTGTACCATGGGTAGTCCAAAGGGAGACCACGGTTGAGTGGTAAGGAAACGGTAAAGGTAGCGAAAACTTTAAGTGCTAATCATCGCTATACCGTGGGTTGTTCGAAGGGAGATCGCGACTGTGCGGTAAGGAAACAGATGTCAAATAATTCCTGTCAACATGCATGTCATTGATCCTTTTGCGGATTTCAAAGTGTATTATGCAGTTTTGATTTATTAATATTTGTCCTCTCGGACTCCAAATATCTATCTTTCTTTGCAAAGGATTGCAGTGTGTTTGTTCTGGATGTTTAAGTCAAAACATTATTTTTGTTGCTCGAAGGGTTTGGAACCCTACTCTGGTTGCCATCATGATAGTTTGCATTCAGTCATTTCATTGAGAAATCTGTAGGGTTACTGAAATTTGATAGCGTATAAGGAAGAAAGGAAGACCATGACAATGGTTGTTTCACCTATCAATCTCTTGCCATCAAATGGAAGCTCAAATGGGAAAAGAGCTCGAGTTGCTCTGTCTCTTCGCAGACCTGGTAAATCTCTAATGGGAAATGTTTTTCTAGTCTTCACAGGTACTCATTTATTTATCCTTGCAGAACCGTTACCCTTACAGTCAAGGTTAATATGGGATAAGTGTTTGCTTGGGATAAGTGTTTGCTTCTGTATAGAAATTGAAGAGTTGGTTTATTATAGATCTTATGATGTTTTAATTTTAGCACTACTTGTGGAAGTTGCTTGAGAGAACAGGTTTCAGTCTGTCTTCTATATTTGCACAATTCTTGAGTACTCTTGTTAGGAGACCTTATTCAGATTTATCCTTCCTTCTTGATAACGGTAACATCTATCACTGTTGCTCGATTGTAGCATGGTAACATGATAATCATCTTTGAGTAATTCTTTGAAAGTAAAAATCGAGCAACTGTTGTAACCCTTCGTGGGATGTAATGATGAAAAATGTAAAAAGGGGAAAACAAAGAGATTAGGGCTTTAATCATTACAGAAAAACCTAAAAATTAAAAGGGCAGCACTTTCATGTGAGGTGTAAGGGTAATTATTCTTTGAGGCTGAAAATTTGGAAAACACAGTGTGTTAACTGTTTTTGAATAGTATCATGAGAAATAGTATAAAATCAGAAAGTGAGTGTTAATTGATCAAGAGAAGAATAATGAGAAATATATGAAACAAAAGGGAAAACTTGTGATAATACATCACAACTATATTGAAAAATGTTGAGCTCTAAGATTGAAAATCTGAAATATGAGTTGATAATCAAGCTGACTTAAGGCTTGACAATGCCTGAAATTTTGAAGGTTCATTTTGGAACTTTGAGAATTTTAGTTATTGTCTATCAAGAGGCACTTGATAGATAAAAGACAAACAAAGACATCCTCTGTATTATTGTATAATTTACTAAAATAGTAAAGGGGTTGGTGCTCCTTGAGATTGGTGTGTCTAAATGAGGGGTTGGTGCTCCTTGAGATTGGTGTCCCTAAATGAGGGGATGGTGCTCCTTGAGTTGGTGCTTAGAAATTATCCTATAAGGCATTGTAAGCAGTGGTTTTTGAAATTAAGCCAGTAAGGCAGTTTAGGAGTGGTTTTTCTACCCCAAGAGGGTTTTCCACTTAGCAATTTTTTTGTCTTGCATTTGTGTGATTTATGTTTATCCTATATACTCCTTCTTTCAGTCATTTATGCTATTGTTCTCATTTAATTGGTCAATTCTCTAATACTTTAAGGCTATTTAAAAGTTTAAAGTCAATTTGCTCAAGTCTGTCATGCAAATTTAGATTGTGCAAATTTGATGCAAAATGTCTTTCATAAAGTGAATTAACTTCTGCATTCTGTGTTCATTATATGAATGCTCAAAATTTTGTGAAAAGCAAATCAAAGTTGCATATTATGAAGTTTTATAGTTCTGTTGATAAAGCACAACAAGATTGTTCATAAAGTTTTAATTGAACAATATCATATGATGCTTTTAATATGGCCTGTAAATGTTAGTCAAGTCTCATGTCAATCTGATCTAAAGTGTTAATGATCACCTGCTTAAACAAATCTATCACTTTGGGTTAAATGAGTAAAAGTTTCATTATTCCTTCAAAGTTATAAATTAAAATTACTCCACTCTAATTCACCCCCCCCCCTCTCAGAGTGAATCCACTTCCAACAAGAACTTCAAAGTGGTAGGCACATTTATTAGTTGTTCATGAATTTAGTCATTGATTTGTGTTCCCCAAACAATATGAGTCATCTATCTTCTTATGATCCGAATGTATTCATACATCCACTCATGAAAATGAGATGATATAGGCAATCCTTTAACCTTTCTTAGGAGAGTAATCATGTCCCTAGCATCTTCTTTGAAGTCGCTCCTAGGAAGCCCCTTTGGCCATCTTGAGATAGTAGGCCTAGGTGTCTTCAACCATTAGCCATTTATCAAATTTTTAGCCTTGGTGGGATCTACATCATAAACCTCCTCTGCTTGTTGCATTGAAATTTTGGTGTACTTTTCCATGTGTGGAACTTTGAAAAACAATGTCAAAGAATTCAAGGTCTAGCCTCATCATCACTTGTCCAGAGGAATCTATTACACTTCTACTTTCTCGGATCTAGTGGGATGCAACATGGAGAATGAAATTTGTGTGATGACAAGATGTCAAGAATGTGGAAACCAAATGTAGATTGTTGTAGACAATGGCTCTCAAATTGTCTTCCAAGGGTTTATGTTTAGTTCTTTTAACAAAGTCTACAAGATCCTGATGACCCACCTCAGTGTCCTTTATTTCGTCCACCTTGGAGATCACCACTGTAGGTGGACAGACACCTTGGTACTTATATTTCATCTTTTCCTTCTTCTTATAAGATGATGGAGGCTTCTTTGTTGTCATCTAGAAGAATCGGGATCAAAAGGGTATCACTTTCAGGATCACTTGACAAGATCTGGAGAAACACTGCAAAGATGGTGAATCAACATATGTTAGGAAAAATTACAGCACTAAGATGCATGAAGCAAGCAAGCAATATGGAGCGAGTGCGAAATGAGAAATTAGGCATGAAAAATGGAGTGTGAGTGAAGAAACAGGGTGTAGAGCGAAAATAAAGTGATTTAGAAGGAAAAACTACCAAATGTGTAGGAGCGCTGAAAATTAGCACTCCTACACTTAGAAAGAGTTTCATATGTAAGGGTGCTAAAAATCAGTGGCCTTACATGTTTTGCATGTAAGATTGTGAAATGTGTTTGATAGAGCTTTCAATCTTTTACAAATTTTGACTAGTTCCATGAGAAAATTTGTCACACTATCACCCTTATTCTAAATGGTCGTATATTAGGGTTTAGGGGTTTGTCACGCTTGTTAAAATTTCCACATCTATTGAACCCTTGCATTAATTTTTCATATTGACCCATTGTACCAGGTCACTGGTCATCCTAGTCATGACTTACGGCATCATACCCATTGTCTTTATTGGCCCTGTTGCCTAGGCCCACTAGTCATCGAGTGTTTTGTTTAAAATTTAAATATTTCATGGTCGAGCCGAAATATTTCATCGTTTAATAAATTATTTCTTAAGTTTTTAATTCTTAAGGGGTCGTTACCCTTTACCTAGCTCATGGCCCCTTTTCTTATAACAACAATATGCATGTGCAGAAATCCACACCATTGGATTTAAAGATCGATGGTCCAGGTCCTTGCACACAAGCCACGTAGTATTCAAAATTTGAATTTTGGTTGGGTCACGCGGTGTGCGCGATTGTGCCACATGTCCTATATTTCAAGTGGGACCCATTTCCCATTATCGGTATGATCTTGCATCATAGAATATCAATGACTTTGATGTTCTGATGGGTCTTGATCTAAGCCATAGCACGCGTACTACACAAAATATTAAATGGTCTCATCTAACGCCTTGTGCGGTCTATGCAATGGCGACATGTGGACTCAATTGGCGACACAAGGAGGCTAGATTGGGCCCATGGGTGACATGTGTGTATTCTAATTGGGGAGTGTATCATTGGCCGATGGGCCTGCCATGTGACAACATGGAATTTTCAAATGTTTTTGACTCAATCTGAGTCGTTCCATAGGCCAACAAACCGGTGCATCAATGACCTATATTCAAAATTCAAAACCAGCCATGTGATGGTTGTTTGAGCTCTATAAATGGCGAGCATTAACGGTGCAAGCTCTTCAATGGATATCAACCTAATCTCCATGCATGTGAATGGCTACTTACTAGCGATCATGATGAATAGTACATCAATTTCCATGTATCTAGGAATTAATGGTGGTGAAATAGACGCTAGTGAATAATCACTCGCTCACTCGTGATGCAATTGGAGCATTGATGATCACCTCATCAATTTTCTCAAAAAGTATGCGTGATGGCTATTTATTTGCACCATAGCGATTAAGGGTCTGAATTCCTTTGTGCTTCTATATTGAGTGGGTGTTGTTCCTACAAAGGCTTTGAGTTTGAGTGCAAGATGAGAAATCCTACTGCTTCTCTTTCACTGGTACATAGGTCTGCAAGAATGAGTACGCAAAGATCTTAGGAGGAGGCACAACAACATGAACAAATAACCCTTCTAGGTGCTGTTGGCTTCAAGGAAGAAGACATGAGGTCCCTGCTAGGTGTTACTAGGTGTAGCTCTTGGGTCAAGGGTCAGCTGTAAGAGTAGAGGTGGCGGGTTGTGGCAAAGCAAAGGAAGTCTATGGAGCGTGGAAGGAGTTCAACTTGGCCAAGCTGACGTATGGTCATGGCTCTCTAGGTTGATAGAACTTGCCCATTGATGTCTCTAGAAGATCTGGTGGCAATGAATCAAAGATTGACTCTAATTACAACTACTTCCTCATGGCTCTAACTAAGATGGCTGGCGTGAATGAGGAGGTCCTCGTGGTTCTCCAATTACCATGGTGGCACCATGTGATGGTTTTGGTTCTAGTGTTGGGAATTGTGTTGATGAAGATAAGGTGGTGTTCTCGCCTCCCACTAAGGTGAAAATGTGAAGTGACCGTTTGTACTATGGTCATGGTCCTACTCTGGGTTCCGGGTAATGATATGGTTTTTTGGGTTCTCCAATTTTTTTCTGATGCTAATGTTGTTTATTTTTGGGTTTGACATGGATGTAAACGACAAAGCCTTGATGGCATTTTTTTGCGGATATGGTGAAATTGATGGGTAATGCAACTTGTTGCAAAATTTTGATTCCCCTATTCAACAAATGATTACATCTAACTATTTGGGAACTTTGAAATACAGACGAAATTCCATTTTGAAATGAAATTTTTCTAAAATGTAAATGCAATGAGCCTGAAGCTTTTTTTCTCTCTTATCCTATAAAAGAGATTTCAAGGATCATTGCAGAGGTCAGATTTTTGAATCTTGAAGGTCTAGGTGGTACATATTGAATGCATATAATGCAAAATTTGGGATGAATTGGCTTGTAAATTGTCTTGGGTGGTTATATATATCAGATAGTCTTAATAGGTCTTACGTAATTACTGATATTGAAACAAATATAAAAATTTAAGGTAATTTCTCTCTTGTGTGTTGTTGTGACAGATTATGAATGAAAGTATCAAGTGTAGTTTCATTTGTCTTCAATAGTTCATTTGAATGTATGATTCTATTTCTTTACTTAACTTAATGAGTTAATCAAATTCTTGAGAAAGGATTGTAAATCTATGATAATGTGCTAAGGATCTGATAAGGAGTGATACTTTGAATACTTTTAAGTTTTATGATGTAATGCATTGTGAGAATAATTCACTGATGTCAGGGTTGAATATTATATATGATTGAATATTTTATATGTGACTCCTACCCAATTTGATGAGGCAGTAGCTAGTTCATTTGGAGTTCTTGTAAGTAGTTAAAATCAAAAAGCACCTACATGTGGATTCAAGGTCAGAACATTACTTAATTCAAATTTTATTCGCTCTAAGATGTAAATCTCGTATGGTATTTGTATTCCTAGCAAATATGTGGCAATTTGTATAGAGGTCAGCCAAGCCTTTGATAAGTCCTGTGTATTTGCAAGTTAGTAGGAGTGTATCTGTGTAGTGAAGTGTTCTTACAATAGTGAGTATCAAATGAACACAAATAGGAACACCCTCCTTGGTCCCACATAGCCTAAAGAGTAGGGGTAAGGGCCTGAAAAATTTTACTCGTTAGTTGGCCACAATCCTTGGTAATTCTTGAATATAAGGACTGATAATCCTTTAGGGAATTTGAAGGCTCTTTTGGAAAAATAACCAAAAAAATGACGACTTTGCTAGGGAGAACTTATGACAAATTTTTAAAAATAAGGAATCCCAGCTGTAGATGGTAATATCACAGAGTCAAGCATTTGGTGAATCTGGACATTTGATTCAGTTTTTTAAAAGTTTTGGACCTAGGATGAATTTGTTTGCAGTAAGAATTAAAGAATTTGTGAGTGACTCCGCTATTGGAGACGAACCAAAATGAGATTTTCTCTTAGAATAACTTTATGTTGCTTGAGGTTTGCTCCTCTATGAAATGAGGTGGCGACTCTGTCTAAAGAACTAGTTGAATTGTGAAGAAGGCTTCCAGGTTTGCAAAATTTGTAGTTAGGAAGAAGGGTTAACAATCGCTACAAATTTTCCAGGTATTCTCATAAATCTAAAGAAAGCATTATTCTGTTTGAAAGACGTTATGATAAATTTTCAAGGCTTGAGATGATAAATGGTTCCCTATTAGATGAAATTGCATTAACACATGGAATACTAATAATAGTTCTTTTCATACTTCTAGTGTGTAATATCTAAAATGATTTGAGAAGTATGCTTTGTTCTTGAATTATGTCTTTGAGAAGGTTTTAAGGCATACTGTTTCCATCTAAGTTTTAGAATCATGGTTGAATTTGTAAATGATGCAATTAATAGCCATGTGTCAAGTTAATGACAATTGAATATGGATATAAGAGGAGTTTCTTGTGAGGTAGTGAGTAAGAGTATGCAGGGTAGACAATATTCACCATGCCCTCCAAGGGATTTTGTTATTGAAAGATGTATGCCATTGGTTTTCAGTGGTATTAAAGGTTTCCCAAACCTGATTTCTAAAAATGTTAGAAAATGTTTGCCAAGTTCATAGGGCAAAGCTCTGAATCATCCTCTAAGAATTTGAAAATATTTGTGGATGTAATGGGGGATTATGAAGTAAATCATGAGGATGTTGTGATGAAACTTTTTGTTCAATCTTTCAAGGATGATGTTAGGGATTGGTTCTCATATTTACTGACATGCTCTATAGCTTCATGGGATCAACTTAGGATGGCCTTTGTAGAGCAATTTGGTGAGAGAATAAACCCAAGTTTGGTAAGAAATAATTTTATGGACATCCATAAAGAGGAGGATGAGTTAGTCCATTATTTTAATCTTAGATTTTCCAAGATTATAAGGGACATCCCTAAAAATATAAGGCCAAATGATGTTGAGTTTTTAGTTGTGTATTTGGGTGCATTTGACAAAAATATGAGCTATCTGTTAAGGGATAAAGAGCCCACAACAATTCTCCAAGCTTATCAAACTTCTATGGATATTGAAAACAATATGAATTATTCAATAATGAAGGGATGCCCACATGCTAATGCTAGTTATTATGGAACATCCTATGCAAATGTAATCAGTGAATAAATTAGTGAGGAACAATACAAAGAAGTTAAGACCCCTGCTATCCCATTTTCTCCATCACTATAATATGTTGATTAGGGTAAACCTCAAGTGAACTGTCCATTGGATGTAAGTAATGTTGATCGCATGTCTTGTGCTACAAGATTATATGATATGAAGAGAATTCAAGGTGAATATCCCATGATGATACATGATGTAGTTAGAAATACCAAAAAATTGGGCCTAAGAGTCAATATGCATTGACTTATTTTGTGAAATATATGAGTCAAGAACAAGCATGTTGCCAGAGGAATTAAAGCCTGAAATTCTAGGCCAAGTAGTTGAATGGATCAAATTGGTAGAAGGAATTGGAAGCAACCATGTGATACATCAGATGCTTTGAGGTAATAATGGTTATAACCCTGATAAGAAAGAGAAAGAAATGATGCAAATATGTGAGTTAGACAACTCGGAATATAATGATTGCAATTTGTTCACCAGTAATTTGGGGGCAAGTCATTACTTATGTGATGAAGAGCAAGAGGAAAACCCATGGTGTGATGGAAGATTTGATGCATCTGAATCAAGTTCTTGGGATGTACTAAAGGATGAAGAACTGGATGAGATCCGATTGATTGCACCGATGGGTCATTCGGTAAATGGCTATGATTCCAATGCTAATGATTATCAGTCTTCTGCAAATGATTAGGATATTGATGCAGGGAACTATGGTTTTCAATCTGAGGGGTCTGAATGTAGTCTCACTATTGATGGATTCTCATGTTATGATGAATGTGATGATACTGAGTCATGTCTTTCCTTTGTTGAATATGATAATCCCTACCAAATGAATGGAGATCCTCTTCTATGGCTTTGCAGGTATTTTGAGTATGATGATAGGCTACAAGGTTTGCATCCTTAAATAGAGGGAGCATATGCTTCCTTGACCAAATTGAATATAGTGGATAATCCCCTCTTTGATGATCCTTTTCCCATGACAATTGTTAAAGAAGAATCCCCTGTTTGGTGCAGGGATAATCCACTTTTTGAAGAATTTGGTGATACTTTGGATGTACGGTCAGAACAAAGTTGTGAGCAATGTATTAGCAGGTTCATTGATGGTAACGCCTATGAAATTTTCACATTTGGCATTACTATGGAGGATTAAAATAACAATCAGGGGGAGATCAGAGTCCTTGATTTCCTTTCCCAAGAATATAATTATGGTGTTATCTTAGACATACTTCATTCACAAGAAAAAGAGCATTCTGAATTTGATAGCGATGAAGAGTGTAAGCATATGGGTATCAATGATCGGTATGCCAATATTTAGTTTCATGGAAAGTGCTGGGAGGATGATGTGTATTATGATGCACAGATAGATTGTGGATCTATAGTAAGACTCACAGAAGATGAATGACATTATGACTCATGTATAGGGCAATTGAATTATGTTGAACATAATGCCAGCCAACATGAGTATGCGGTCAAGTTTTTTGCTAATGCTCCTCATATTTTGGATACCATTATGAATTTATTTCTACTCATCAAGGTGAATATTTTCTTGCATCTATCCATTTCCCTACTAATTCTTCAGAAGATTTCTTACCTAGCCTAATGCACAGTGTTGTTGAAGGTTTCAAATTTGATGTACAAAATGAATGTGATCAGGTGGAATATGGATGTTTCCTTTTTCCATTACAACTTGATAAGCCAGAGATTGATAAGCAAGGTAGTTGTGAGGCAATTGGTATTTTTCAAAGTAGTACAACTTGTTGTAAATTTCCTGACATTAGTATTCAACCAATGGAGGTATGTGAAATAAGGGCCTCTAAAAGAGATATGATTTGTCTCCAAAGCTTGGAGGGTCTTGGAACACCAAGCTAAAAAATTGAGGCTAGTGGAATTGGATTAATTTTCTTAACAAGAATTTTGTACAATATTGTAAATTATGTATATAGGTGTGGTTTATTCTTTTCTTGTTGTGTCTACTTGTCTTGTCTGGACAAGCTCCTAGTTTGTTGTTTTGGGTTTGTTTGCTTCTACCTGAGATCTGGATTCTTTCCATACCCATCAGAGGTATATGTCCCCGACCTGGAGCCACTGATAGAGCTTTCAAATTTTTACAAGTTTTGGCTGGCTCCATGATAAAATATTTCACACGATCATCCTTGTGCTAAATGGTCGTTATTAGGGTTTAGGGGTTTGTCACCCTTGTTAAAATTTCCACATCTATTGAACCCTTGTGTTATTTTTTTATAGTGACCCACTGTACTAGGTCACCGATCACCCTAGTCATGACTTATGGCATCATGCCCATTGTCTTTACTGACCCTGTTGCCTAGGCCCATTGGTCATCAAGTGTTTTGGTTAAACTTTGAATATTTCATGGTTGGCCCGAAATATTTCATCATTTAATAACTTATTTCTTAAGTTTTTAATTCTTAAGGGGTCGTTACCCATTACTTAGCCCATGGCCCCTTTTCTTATAACAACAATATGCATGTGTGGAAATCCATGCCGTTGGATTTAAAGATCAATGGTCCAGGCCCTTGCATGCATGTCGCGTAGTATTAAAAATTTGAATTCTCGCTGGGTCGCGTGGTGTGCACGATTGCACCATGCATCCTACATTTGAAGTGGGACCCATTTCCCACTATCAAATTGATCTCCCTACATAGAATATCGACAACTTTGATGTTCTGATGGGTCTTGATATGAGCCGTAGCGTGCGTACCGCACAAAATATTAAATGGTCTCACCTAATGCCTTGTGTGGTCTGCACAATGGCGACACGTGGACCTGGTTGGTGGCACAAGGAGGCTGGATGGGGCCCACAGGTGACATGCATGTATTGTGAATGGGGAGTGTATCATTGGCCAATGGGCCTGCCATGTGACAACATGGAATTTTATTTTATTTTTTTACTCAATTTGAGTCATTCCATAGGCCAACACATCGACGCATCAACAACCTATATTCAAAATTCAGAACCAACCATGTGATTGTTGTTTGAGCTCTGCAAATGGAGAGCATTAAAGGTCCAAGCTCTTCAATGGATATCAACCTGATGTCCATGCATGTGAAGGGCTCCTTCCTAGCAATCATGATGAATAGTACATCGATTTCCATGTACTTGGGAATTAATGATGGTGAAATAAACGCCAACAAATAAGCACTCACTCGCTTGTGCTGCAATTGGAGCATTGATGATCACTTCATAAATTTTCTCGATGAATATGCGTGATGGCTATTCATTTGCAACATAGAGATTAAGGGTATGAATTCCTCTATGCTTCTATATTGAGTGGTTGTTGCTCCTGCAAAGGCTTAGAGTTTGAGTGCAAGATGAGCAAGCCTACTGCTTCTCTTTCACTGGTACGCAGGTCTGCAAGAATGAGTATGTGAAGATCTCAGGAGGAGGTGAAATAAAATGAACAAAGCACCCTTCCAAGTGCTCTTGGATTCAAGGAAGAAGACATGAGGTCACTCCTGGGTGTTACTAGGTGCAGCTCTCGGCTCAAGGATCAAGTTGCAAGAGTAGAAGCGGCGGGTTGTGGCAAGGGAAGGAAGTTTGTGGAGTGTGGAAGGAGTTCAAATGCCAAGCTGAGGTATGATCGTGGCTCTCTAGGTTGAAAAAAATCGCCCATTGATGTCTCTAGCAGCTCTGGTGGTGGTGACTCGGAGATGTAATAGATGATTATAGCTACTTCCTCACGGCTCTGACTGAGATGGTCGGCGTGAATGAGGAGGTCCTCACAGTTTCTCCAATTACCACAATGGCACTATGTGATGGTTCTGGTTCTGGTGTTGGGAATTATGTTGATGAAGATAAGGTGGTTTTCTCACCTCCCACTAAGGCAAAAATATGAAGCAACTATATGTATCGTGGTCGTGGTGCTGCTTCGAGTTCTGGGTAATGATATGGTTTTTTGGGTTCTCCAATTTTGTTCTGATGTTGAAGTTGATTCTATTTGGGTTTGACGTGGATGTAAACAACAAAGCCTTGATGACATTGAATGGAAAATGGGGTGGATCTAATGACCCAACAGTGCGGAATACATTCCCTTAACACTAATACAACAGAGGAGAGAAGCATAAACACGTTCTAATTGCTTCTAAAAACTACTAAGATGAATACATACAGAATAAAATAGAAAAAAAATTGAGCATTCACAGTTAACACAAGATATACGTGGGAAAACATTTACAGGTAAAAAACCTACCACACCAAGCAAGACCATTTTTTTATTATAGTAAAAAGGTTACATACAAAAGCCTCAGTCTTCTCTGATCAGCTCACAACAACACTCGGGAAAATTTATCTCACTATTACAATACTTTGTTTCAAAGTATATAATGAATTCCCTTTTCACATTGACTTGCACTCATGCGTACATATCTGTCAACCTCACACTAATTGTACAAGTATTTAATGCATTTACACTTCTAACCAATCCCACAGCTTCCATGTTCATGCATCAATCATTCAAGCAAGCAATCGATCTGCTCAGATTGCATCAAACCACCCAGCAATAACTTCACCACCCAAATCGGGTTCCTGTCATCATTTGAAATTGACCTGCAATTACTGCTTTTACTATTTTTGGCTTTTGGCCAATCAACATCTGACACCAAGCCACATGTCCTTTCTGTATTCATTGAACACTTTTGACTTTCCAGTCCAGCTCGATTGACTGAGCTCCGAGCTCACCCCAGCTCTCCAAGACTCTACCGCCTCACCACCAAGCTGATTCTACCTATCTGAGGTAATGTGGTGAGCCCTACCGAGCTCACCCATGCTTCCCCGTGCTACCGCCGAGCTTCTCTTCACCCATCGCGGTATGGCAATATGTGCCTCTAAACTCTGCCTTGTCTTTCCCGCACTACTACTACTCCATCCGATTCGACCCACGGTAATGCAGTGAGCTTGTCCGAGCTCACCCTTTAACTCCACTGAGCTCTGCCAAAGATACCCCGTGCTACCGCTGAGTCCAACCAACCTGTCCGCGGTGTGGCAGCATGACCACCCGAGATTTCCCCTTGACTGCACCATGCTACCTCTACCTAGTTGGAGATGACCCGCGGTGTGGCGGCATGACCATCTGAGCTCGCCCCTTAACTACACCGTGCTACCGCTGCCTAGTTGGAGATGACCCACAGTGTGGCGGTAATAGTCAAGATAACCGTTAGCGGTTAAACTGCGCTACCATGGGGGCCGCTAGGCCATCTCGCAGTAGGGCAGTAACTTGCTAGACAGATTGCAAGCAGTCTCACTACAGTCACCACAATCACCACGGTGAGTGGACCCACCGCCCATGGTAAGGCGGTAACTGCCAGGGCGACTGCAGGCGGTCTCACCGTAGCCACCGCAGTGAGACAACTCACCGTGCACGGTAAGGCGGTAACCACCAAGATTGTCACCGTGGTACTACCAAGGAATGAAGGCACAATCGTAGTAACACAGTAAGGACATAAAGAAGCCAGACGCGGTAAGGCGGTAAAGGTTGAAACATCAAATTTTCACCAAGTTGAAAAGTAGAGGTATAAACTAGAAGTTGAGACACAAAATTGTCAACAAGCTCCCACTTGGTGAAGACTTCCAACTTCCTCATGAATTTGAAAATTTATTGTCTATCATAGGCCCCAAGGCCCATCGATTATGTGCACCACCTGAACTTGTCTATGCTCATAGGCTTTGTCAAAGCATCTACAACATTCTTCAAAGTGTCGACCTTTTCAAGACAGACTCTTCCATCTTCCACCATGTCCCTCACTAAGTGAAACTGCACATCAATGTGCTTCGTCCTAGCATGGAAAGTCGGATTCTTTGCCAAACAAATGGCACTCTGACTGTCACAGTAAATTGTGATCTGCCTTGCATTAAAACCAATGTCTAAACACAAATGTCTCAGCCAAATAGCTCCCTTGCAGGCGTGAGTTATAGTCATGTACTCTGCCTCTGTCGTGGATAAAGCAACTATAGCCTATCGCTTGCTCATCCAACTGATTGCTCCATCATTAAGCATGAAAGTGTATCCACTAGTGGATCGCTTGCTGTCAATGTCCCCTGCCCAATCAAAATCAACATATCCTTGAATGTTGAGTGTTCTTTGTGATGCAACCAAACTACCATGGTAACACAAAGCATAATCTGAAGTCCCCTTTAAATAACTGAACACTTTCTTCATAGCATCCCAATGTGATCTTCCCGCATTTTCCATGAAATGGCTTAGAACTCCCACTGCTTGGGCAATGTATGGTCTTGTAAAAACCATTGCATACATCAAACTGCCAACAACACTTGCATAGGGCACATTGGTCATGTCCTCCATCTTAGTCGCAGACTTTGGACAATCTTCAATAGATAGCTTTGTTCCTTGCATGATTGAAACAACTAGCTGCTTGCAGTCAATCATACCAAACCTCTCCAGAATGGTGCTCACATACTTATTCTGACTTACGCAAAGCTTTTTGCTTGTTATCTCCATACCAAGAATGTACTTTGTTGCACCAAGATCCTTCATTTCAAACTTTGCAGACAATTGAGATTTAAGATCAGAATTCATAGTCTTGCTATTTCCTATGAATAACATATCATCCACATACAGTGTAATAACAAGCACATGATCATTCTCAAATTTATGATAAATATAATGATCGGATTTTGATCTTACAAATCCCATAGACAACACAAATATGTCAAATTTCTGGTACCACATTCTAGGAGATTGCTTCAAACCATACAGAGATTTATTTAACATACAGACCAGATTTTGTTTACCTTTCACAATGAAATGCTTAGGCTAGGACATATAGATTTCTTCTTCCAGCTCACCATGGAGAAATGTTGTCTTCACATCCATCTGTTCAATTTCAAAATCATACACAGCTGCCAATGATAACAGAAATCTAATAGATGTCAGCTTTTCTACAGGGGAAAAAATCTCTCCATAATCAATTCCCTCAATTTGGGAAAATCCCTTTGCAACCAGTTGTGCCTTATACTTCTCAACACTACCATCAAGTCCTGTCTTCTTTTTGAATATCCACTTACAACCAACAGGCTTTTGCCCTTTAGGCAGTGGTACCAAATCCCAGGTTTCATTCTTCTTCAATGAATCTATCTCTTCATTCATGGCTTCCAGCCGAGAATTCGAATTAGTCATGATGATTGCTTCTTTTGTAGTCCTTGGCTCATCATTAATAGTAATTAAAGCATAGGCATAGTTCAAATCTAACATAGAGAAACCATACCTTTCAGGTTGCCTTTTTTCTCATGTAGATCTTCTTACAGGCTGAGATTGTGGTTCTTCATCATCAAAACTTCCAGAGCTGCTTGAACTCTCCTCAGTCTCAGGTACACCATGCAACTCTTCCCTTTTTGGAGTGTGGGGAATATCAACTACATACTTCTTCTTGTCACTTTGATCTATCTCAAGCTGTTGATCACTTACTGAAGGTTTTAGCTCATGAAATATCATGCTTCTGTTGTACAAAACCTTCTTAGTAATAGGGTTCCAAAGCTTGTATCCCTTCACACCAACTCCATAGATGATGAGGATATATTTGACAACCTTATTATCCAATTTTGATCTCTTTTTATTTGGCACATAAATATATGCCTCACAGCCAAAGACACGGACATGCCTCAAAGAGGGTTTGTTACCAAACCATGCTTCCAAAGGTGTCTTATCAACACAAGCAGAGCAAGGAGATTGGTTTATTAGATAACATGTTGTAGCCATGGCCTCAACCCAAAAATTCTGCTCCAGACCAACAACACTCAGCATACTCAGTGCCTTTTCCATCAGCATCATGCTCAACCTTTCAACAACTCCATTCTGCTGTGGAGTGTAAGGTATGGTTTTATGCCTTTTAATTCCATGATCAGTGCAATACCTTTCAAAATCTACAAAAAAAAATTCACCGCCATTGTCTGTCCTCAAACATTTAATTTTTCTTCCAGTCTGATTCTCTACCAAAGATTTAAATTATTTAAACTGACTGAACACTTCTGATTTACTTTTAAGAAAGTATACAAATGCACTTCTGGGATAGTCATCAATAAAAGAAACATAATATCTAGACTTCGATAATGAAGGAACATTAATTAGACCAAACAAATGAGAATGAACATAATCCAGTATGCTAGAAGACTTATGAGGACTAGAGTAAAATGAAACACGGTGTTGTTTTCCATAGATACAATGTTCACAAAAATCGAACTCAAGGTTACAATCATCAAGCCCTTCTACAAGATTTTTATTCTTCAAGGTTTTTAAACCTTTCTCACCTATGTGACCTAGTCTATGATGCCACAACATAGTCTTCTCAGCTGGGATTTTTACCTCCAAAGCATTTGCAGACATAGAAGTGTCTTCATCTTTCTCTATAGGAGCAGCATTGCTTGACTTTATAGAGGAACGGTTACGTTGAATAGGACATGCATCCAACTTGTATAGAGTTCCAGTAGAAACACCCTTACCCAACACCATTGTACCTCTATCCATTTTACATCCTTTACTAGAGAAAGAAACTTCTACACCAACATCATTTAACTTACTGACAAAAAGAAGATTTCGAGCCAGACCTGGAATGTGCAGTACGCCAGCAATCCCTTTGACTCTTTCGTCAGGAAACTGAATTCTGACTCTTCCTCTGCCAACTATCTCCAACGCTGAATCACTTGCCAAGTACACCTTTCCACCATCATACTTCTCGTATTTAGAAAACCATTCTCTATTGGATTTCATGTGAAAGGATGCACCTGAGTCAACTAGCCAGACATCATCTAATGCTCGAGTTTGCAAGACTACTGCAATGAAGGAATCTGGAACACTTTGAGAAGATTCATTGTCAGAAGAATTCTTCTTCTTCTTCTCCTTGCAGTCCTTCCAGATATGACCAAGTTTCCCACAGTTCCAACATCTCACCTTGAACTTTTTACCAGGAGACTTTGATCTCCCTACATATTTGTATTTCGACTTCTTGTCCTTCTTCTTGCCTTTCTCCTTTGGTCTGCCTCAAACATCAAGAGCCTCTTTGGCCATCTCAAAAGACTTCCTTCATATCTATTCAGATAAAAGCAAAGAAACCACATCATCCATCTTGAATGCAATGGTTGTGCTTCCAATAGCCATCACTAGATGATCCCAACTGTCAGGTAATAAACACAACAAGAGCATGCAATGACATAATCCATCTTGAATGCAGTGGTTGTGCTTCCAATAGCCATCACCAGATGATCCCAACTATCAAGTAATGAACACAACAAGAGCATGCAGACAAAGAAGTGTCGTCATCTTTCTATACAGGAGTAGCATTGCTTGACTTTATAGAGGTACTATTACATTGAACAAGACGTGTATCCAGCTTGTACAAAGTGACAATACAAACACCCTTAGCCAACACCATTGCACCTCTACCCATTTTACATCCTTTACTAGAGAAAGAAACTTCTACACCAACATCATTTAACTTATTGACAAAAAGAAGATTTCTAGCCAGACCTAGAATGTGTAGTAAGCCACCAATCCCTTTGACTCTTCCATCAAAAAACTGAATTTTGACTCTTCCTATGCCAACTATCTCCAATGTTGAATCACTTTCCAAGTAGACCTTTCCAAGATCATACTTCTCATATTTAGAGAGCCATTCACTATTGGACGTCATGTGAAAGGACGCACCTGAGTCAACCAACCAGACATCATCTAATGCCCGAGTTGTCAAGGCTGCTACAATGAAGGCGTCTACATCACGTTGAGAAGATTCATTGTCAAAAGCATTCTTCTTCTTCTTCTCCTTGCAGTCTTTCCGGATATGACTAGGTTTCCCATAGTTCCAGCATCTCTCCTTGAACTTTTTACTAGGAGACTTTGATCTCCCTACAGATTTTTATTTTGACTTCTTGTCCTTCTTCTTGCCTTTATCCTTTGGTTTGCCTCGAACAAAAAGAGCCTCTTTGGCCATCTCAGAAGACTTCCTTTGCATTCATTTAGACAGAAGCGAAGCAAACACATCATCCATACTGAATGTAGTGGTTGTGCTTCCAATAGCCATCACCAGATGATCCCAACTATCAGGTAATGAACACAACATGAGCATGCAATGATCCTCCTCCTCGGTCTTTACACCTACAGATGCCAGCTGAGTAACACTCATATTAAATGAGTTCAGATGGTCTGCAACAGATGCACCTTCTTCCATCTTCAAGGAGTACAATTTCTTCCTCAGGAATAGCTTATTTACCAGAGACTTTCCCTAATAAATATCACCAAGCTTCTTCCATAATGAAGTTGTAGACTGATCTTCATGTACGTTCAAGAGTACAGAATCGGCTAGACTGAGTCTTATCAGACCTCTTGCTTTTCTATCAGCAAGATCCCAAGCCTCTTGCATTGTACTTTGTGGCTTAGTACCAGACACTGCTAACCAGAGGTCTCTATCCACCAACAAGTCTTCCATTTTGAGTTTCCACAACTCAAGGTTGCTGCCATTAAACTTTTCAATATCTACTCTACCAAATGTACTCACCATCTCAAATAGAAACAAGTTTTAACAATGCAAGACTCTCACTGAAATAGTATTAGCACAAAAAAATGAGCTTTCTCTCAAGGATAACACAATGGGCAAGGCTCTGATACCACTTGAAGGGAAAACGAGGTGGATCTAATGACGCAACAGTGCGGAATACATTTCCTTAACACTAATAAAACAAAGAGAAGCATAAACAGGTTCTAATTGCTTCTAAAAACTATTGAGATGAATACATGTAAAATAAAATAGAAAACAGAATTAAGCATTCACAGTTAACACAAAATATACGTGGGAAAACATTTACACATAAAAAATCCACCACACTAAGCAAAACCATTTTTGTATTATAGTAAAAAGGTTACATACAAAAGCCTCAATCTTCTCTGATCAACTCACAACAATACTCAAGAAAATCTATCTCTTACTGTTACAATACTTTGTTTCAAAGTATATAACGAATTCCCTTTTCACATCGACTTGCACTCATGCGAACATATCTGTCAACCTCACACTGATTGTACAAGTCTTCAACACATTTACACTTCAAACCAATCCCACGACTTCCATGTTCATGCATCGATCATTCAAGCAAGAAATCAATCTGCTCAGATTGCATTGAGCCACCCAACAATAACTTCACCACCCAAATCAGGTTCCTGTCATTAGCTAAAATTGGCCTGCAATTACTGCTTTTACTGTTTTTGGATTTTGTTCAATCAACATTTGACACTGAGCCACGTGTCCTTCTTGCATTTGCTGAACACTTTTGACTTTCCAATCCAACTCAGTTGACTAAGCTCCGAGCTCACCCGAGCTATCCAAGACTCTACCGCTCCACTGTCGAGCTGACTCTACTGATCTGAGGTAACGTGTTGAGCCCTACCGATCTCACCCATGCTTCCTCGCAAGACCATCGAGCTTGTATTTACCGGTCGTGGTATGGCGGTATGCACCTCTGAGCTCTTCTTTGTCTTGCCCGTGCTACCGCTGCTCCATTTGAGTTGACCTGCGGTAATCCGGTAAGCTCGTCTAAGCTCACCCTTCGACTCCACCAATCTTTGCCAAAGATACCCTACGCTACTGCCGATTCCAACTAAATCATCCACATTGTGGCGGCATGACCATCCGAGCTCGCCCCTTGACTACACCATTCTACCACTGCTCGGTTGGAGATGACCCGCGGTGTGGCGGCATGACCATCTAACCTTGCCCCTTGACTCCACCATGCT
Organism: Sequoiadendron giganteum; assembly: GCA_007115665.2. Lineage (NCBI taxonomy): Eukaryota > Viridiplantae > Streptophyta > Pinopsida > Cupressales > Cupressaceae > Sequoiadendron > Sequoiadendron giganteum. The sequence continues at coordinate 398,761,013 of CM021101.1, read as the reverse complement.
ACCGCTACCCAGTTGGAGATGACCCATAGTGTGGCGGTAACAACCAAGATAACCATTATCGATCAAACCATGCTACCATGGGGGCCGCCAGGCCACCCTGCGGTAGGGTGGTAACTGCCAGATGGACCGCAGGCGGTCTCACCGCAGTGAGTGGACCCACCACCCGCGGTAAGGCGGTAACTGTCAGGGCGACCGCAAGAAGTCTCACCGTAGCCACTAGGGTGAGACAACTCACCACACAAGATAAGGCAGTAACCACCAAGACTGTCACCGCAGTACCACCAAGGAATGAAGGCACACCTGCGGTAACATGGTAAGGATAGAAAGAAGCCAGGTGCGGTAAGGTGGTAAAGGTTGAAACATCAAATTTTTGCCAAGTCCAAAAGAAGAGGTACAAACTGGAAGTTGAGACACAAAATTCTCAACAAACATTTTGTTGTGGATATGGTGACACTGACTGGTAACATAGTTTTTTGCAAAATTTTGATTCCCCTGTTCAACAAATGGTTACATCTAACTGTCTAGGAATTTTGAAATGCAGATGAAATTATATTTTGAAATGAATTATTTTTTAAATGTAAATGCAATGAGCCTGAAGCTTGTCACTCTCTTATCCTATAAAAGAGATTTCAAGGCTCATTTCAGATGTCGGATTTTTGAATCTTGAAGGTCTAGGTGGTACATATTGAATGCATATAATGCAGAATTTGGGATGAATTGGCTTGTAAATTTTCTTGGGTGGGTATGTATATGAGATAGTCTTAATAGGTCTTATATAATTACTGATATCGAAACAAATCTAAAAATTTAAGATAATTTATCTCCTGTGTGTTGTTGTGATAGATTATGAATGAAAGTATCAACTGTAGTTTCATTTGTCTTCAATAGTTCATTTGAATGTATGATTATATTTCTTTCCTTAACTTAATGAGTTAATCAAATACTTGAGAAAGGATTGTAATTCTATGATAAGGAGTGGTTAAAAGTACAAAGTTGTGTCACACTTTTGGCCAACTTATCAACATAAGTGAAGTTTAGTATTTATAACTAAAAATCAATTTTGGTCAAACATATAATCTAGTAAGATTCATTCTAGATAAATTAAATACTTCCACAACTTTTCCAACTAAAATTGTTGGCTAAATGCATATGTAGCAGCACTTTTAGGCCAATTTACTAAAAAAATGACATTATTTGAAAAATTTAATGTTTCAACAACTCCTACTCATATAAATAACATTGTTTTTAAATGTAAAAATACCCTTTTGTAGGTCCATAAGTTTAGTTTTAAAATATATATTTATTTTAATATTCCAATTATTATTTATATTTTATTTATATTTTTTACTAAAAGTAGGTTATCATTATAAAAATATTAGGTTGATTATCATGCCAAGAAAAATACTAAAACTAATTATTTAAAAAAAAATAAAAAATGATGCCCTAGATAAAATAATCAAAATTAAGATAGCATAAATTTTTTTCTATTTTAGATAAATATTTTATATAAAAGTTGATGTCGACCAGAAACAAGTGCGTTTTAGTTCATTCACATTTAAATATTTATTTAAAAATATCTATTTATTAAAATTTCAAAAAATTATATTCATTCCCTAAAGTTTCCAATTATAAATATACACAAAAAATTTGAAGGGAAAAAAAAAAATTTACTATATAGAGCTTGATGTCTCATGCAATGTCACTTTTCAACATTTTATCAGCAACTAAATTATAGTGCTAATTTATAAAAAACTATATCTAAATAATTTTTTAATTTTTATTAAAAAAATACAAACATAAAATATACTAAAAATTACACATTTTACTAGTTTACATCATTTCAAAATTCAAAACATATATGCCACTTTCTAGTGATTGAAGTTTAAAATTTAGATCGATGTTGGTCATTTCCTTTATAAAAGTGTGACACAACTTTATACTTTTACCCGAATGATACTTTGAATAGTGTGAAGTTTTCTGATGTAATGCATTGTGAGAATCGTTCACTGATGTCAGGGTTGAATATTATGTATGACTGAATATTTTATATGTGACTCCTGCCCAATTTGATGAGGCACTAGCTAATTCATTTGGAATTATTTTAAGTAGTTGAAATTAGAAAGCACCTACATGTGGATTCAAGGTCAGAACATTACTTAATTCAAATTTTATTCACTATAAGATGTAAATCTCCTATGGTATCTGTTTTTCTAGCAAATATGTGGCCATTTGTATAGATTTCAACCAAGCCTTTGATAAGTCCTGTGTATTTTCAAGTTAGTAGGAGTGTATCTGTGTAGTGAAGTGTTCTTATGATAGTGAGTATCAAATGAACACAAATAGGAACACCCTCCTTGGTCCCACATAGCCTAAAGAGTAGGGGTAAGGGCCTAAAAAATTTTACCCGTTAGTTGGCCACAAGCCTTGGTAATTCTTGAATATAAGGACTATCAATCCTTTAGGGAATTTGAAGGCTCTGTTGGAAAAACAACCAACAGTGTCAAGGCATTGAAAATCAACACCTTGACATGTCATCAATGAATTGGAAAAAATGCATGGGCGGGCTTTTTAAGCGCTTGTGCATCAAGTGAAAAGTAACTTCATGTAGGAGTGGTCAATATTACCACTCCTACATGTGGAGTTTGGAGTTAATCTTCAAAGTGTAAAGGCATTTAAAAACCCCGCCTTATCAATTGAAACAATGGAAAGTTTAAGGTGTAATGTTGGTGATTTTCACCACTTGGACATTGTTGAACAACTTAAAAACTTGGTGCCTAAGCGGTGATTTTCACCGCTTGGACATCAAGACTCTTTCATTGAAGATTGATGAAGTTTAGTTTAAACTCATGCATATATTATAAATTTCACCGCTTGACAACCTTAGCAATACATTTTAAAATGGAAGGAAAAGAAGGCGAAGGGGAAACACAGGGGAAAATATAACCTAGGACGCACTATCACAAACAAAAACCCTAACAAAAATACGAAGAGTAGATACGAATATGGAAAGAAGGTAGAATATTTTGAAAGTAAACGACAATATTTAAGAACCCTAATAAATATGAGAAAACATCTAGGCCACACAAAAAATAAAAAAAAGATAATAAAAAGTGAAAGGATGGTGAAACGTAATGAAATGAGAAACAACATACCTGGCAGAAAGACACTTAAACCCTAACTCAATGCTTGAATAAATCTTCAAAATTGAGTTGCAGGATGTTGGAGAGTGATTCGTGCAAGGAGGAAGGAATGGAGAAATGAAATGAAGTTAGGTTAACTTAAAATCACTTTTAAGTGATTTAAAAGTGTAATAAATGAACTCAAGTCATGCATTGATGAAGGCACTAACTTAGGAGGGAAAACTGGGAAATATGCACTGGCGGTGAAAATCACTGCCTGTGCATATTTTAAAATTACTAAGTATAGACAAAAATGCACGAGCGATGATTTTCACCACTTGTGCAACTTTTTGCAAAAGCAACATGATGTAGGAGTGCTGAAAATTAGTGCTCCTACACCTAAAGTGTAAAAATGACTAAGGCAATATGAATCAGTGCTCCCACAATTTTCACAACTCCTGAAGGCTGGAAGCTAATCAAGATGCTCATTTCGAAGCTCCTTGAAAGACGGATAGGGGAACACTCAAACAAATTGTTTGATACTTTTTAATGCACATCGATTTGATTGAAATTTTCCTCGTATTGTGTTCTTGAACATCACGAACCTATGAAACAAACAAGTTTCAAAGGGGGGTTATCTGTGGATCGAGTGTTGCTAGATTCCATGATAACACTCCCATTACAAAAATCTCAACACCCTTTTTTATTATTAAAACTTCAAATCTATCTTAAATGGCATATAGTATTCACCAAAAAGTATTTTTTTTGTCGTATACATTATGCTAGGATCCCTTTGATGTTTTTTAAACTCAAGAATGAGGAAATCAATATTTTGAATAGTATTTATCATAGACTTGATTGTGCTAGTATGGTCCTATCAATTGGTTAAAATATTGAAAATATTACTACTGAACATGGAGGTCTTCTTGTAAGTTTAAATCTTGCACACTCTCAAATAGGTGGCTGGTTAGCCTCAACCTCAACAATTGTTTCTTTAAAATAGTGAAAAACTGATAAAAGTTTTTGCAATCACTTCTTGAAGATAGCCAATGGAAATATTTTAGGAATGATAGGATGAAATGCAAATATGTTTAATGCAAAAATGTTCATAGATTGGAATGGACGATTTCTTCATTATATTTCCTTGCACTATTCATAGCAAAAGAAATAGGGAAAGCGCTTAACTATTAACCAAATATAATAGAATTTTGGGCACTTTAATCTAATACATTCAATGGCAACTCAATAGGCATTTTATAGGAACCTAAACAATTCTTATTGTAATATCATGCTAGGAAAATTGAGAACATTTACATTTATACAAAATGAAATACAAAATGATAATAGTATTATTGAGTTTATCTTAGAATTTGTTAGTCTATAATTTTTATAAAGACTTTCTAATATAAAGGAATGTAATCAATTGTTAAATAATAAAAATTAAAAACAAATCACTTAATGATTTTATTAATATAACCCTTAATATTCCAATATCTACGAGTCTCAATTAAAACCACAAGAGAAACCAAATATGAGAGAATTATTTTATTTTATCAAAGCATGCAAATGTACAATTTAAGTACATGAATATAATTGATTATCATTGATTATATTACAATGAGAAATTCTTAGTTATATAGGTCAATGTGACACATACGCCAACATAAGATTGACATGTATTTTAATCTTATGAATTGAAACATAAAATGATAATGACCTAAGAATGCCCTAAGTAAACTAGTGGGAATAGGACCTATAGGTAAACCAATTTGGTAAAATATTCCATTCAAACCAACAATAAGTAATAGAGCTATTCACACCAACACTCATAATGAGAAACATTGGCATAAATTTGATATAATGTTAAAATCTTATGAGATAATGAGCTATCTATTTTGCATCCATGAAAAAATTACCAAAAATCGATTTTCCTTAGGTGATTATAGTTTTTTTGTGACTTATAAATGATTATCAATTTCAACCACAAATTTTGTTGATGTTAGATGGAGACATATGTTAGAATCTTGCATGAACCTTCATGTTGTGTCCTTGAGTGAGTTATTATGAGTCCCATAGAACATCTATGTGTTAGAGCCAAGTTTATGAGATTGCATCATTATCTAAATTTGGGTAGTTGATATTCTGACAAGATTCACAATTTTTAGACCTTCATTATTGGGTTCATTAGTGGATAAAAATTGCTTTTGGGTATAAAGGATTTGATTAGCAATTATGTAGGGTTAATATATAACACCTTTGACAAATAATTTTTGATATAGGGTATAAAATAGGATTTTGAAAGGGCCTCAACCATTGTACAAGGAAGTAGAGAAGTTGGAACAACATAACAACAAAAATATAACCAATCAACAACTAAGTTGTCACTAAAATAAAATAGTCCAAACACCAAAATTGAACCCCAAAAAGAAACTTAATAGGACCAAAGAAAGAAAGAATATAAACCCAAAGAAGTTAAAGTCTGTTCATAGCCACATTCGCTTCCCACTCTTCTTGTAAGAAGTATAGGAGTTGATTTTTAAGTGCCTCCTCATCGGCTTTTGTCTCTCTTCTTATTTATTCTAGTTATTAAATTAGGATCAATATGATGAGGAGTATACTGCATTCTATCATTTAACTCCTTTTAGAACTATTCTTGATAGTGGTTGTAATGACAAAAAAGATTCCACCTTTTCCTTTCTTGATTTGGGAATAATTAATGATAAATTGGACCTAATATCGCCTTGATTTACTATTGTGATGAGTTTTACACATCCACATTAGGTCTTGGGCCCTTTTAAAGCTAAATTAATTTAACTCTGCCTTAATTTAATGTTGTAAAGTGTATTTATTTACATCTTAACATTAAATTTGGGAGGCTTGTAAACTAAGGTGGACCTAATCTAGTATTGTAATGTGTTTTACACATTCACATGGGATTTTAGGCCTTTCTAAGCTAAATAGACCCAATTTTGCCTTAATTTAGTGTTGTATAGTGTATTTATTTACAGTTTCACAGTAGAATTTGGGCCCTCTTGCATTTATGACCTTTATATCATCATAAATAGGCCCCTATGACCCCATATTATGCATCCCAAGGCATATTTAAATCAAAAACCCGACAAGATCAACATATAAACTTAATTTCTTCACTCCCTAACACTTTAGCTGGTAAAATAGCCCCTGTGGGACCCATTCACCATTTTGGGTAAATAAGTCCCATCCAAGTGGGACTCATTTGTTGAGCTAGGTGAATAAGTCCCATTTGAGCTATTTTTAAGGTTTGAGCAAGAAAATCTAGGTTTTAAGTTCAAATTTTTTCTATGTCAGCCTTGAGGATCAAATAAATGGTCATTTGAGTGTATTGCCTATATAAACAAGATTTCACATCATTATTTTGCCTAAGAAACATAAGACTACATGATATCAAGCCAAGAAAGCAAGAGTTAAGCATTCCAAGACTTTACAAGATCATCAAGATAGCATTCAAGATCATTTCTAAGGCATTCAAGGGAAGATTTCTTCATCAATTGTTGCAACAATTCAAAATCCATTATCATGTCAAGGATATCAAGCATCAAGCATATTATTGAGCTATTGGTGTGATGTAGAATTGAATATCCAAGATCAAGCATTGTTCTACACCTATTTTCAAGATCAAGATCTACATCCTTCATGGCCATTTCATGTTGAGTTGTAGATTTATAAGACATCATTTACAAAATATTATTCAAGGTATCATTGTTCATGTTTCATATCTTATGTTTCATGTTTCATGTCCTTGTTTCATTGTTTCATCATTTGGTTTAATTACCTAAAAGATCTAGGTGCTTAGAATACTTGAAGATCATTGAATATTAGGTTACAATCTTGTTGGAGTTGTCTCACCATTGAAAAGGTCATAATCTTCACTAAAAGGTCATCTACAATCTTGAAATCATAGTTTCAGATCCAAAAACATTGAGAAGCAGAAAGAAAAGATAGTAAAGACTAGATTTAGACCTTGAAGTTCTAGAAAATCCAAATTGGACTCATTTACCACAAGTGGCTAATGAGTCCCACTATAGGTTTTTTCAAAGATTTTTGCAAATTGGATACCCTTTTGGCTAAAACTTACTCTTGTGTAGAGACCTAGATATGGGATTAATTCACCCAGAATGGCAAATGAGTCCCACTGGGCCAAAAAATAGGTTTTTCAAGATTTTAGAGCTCTCTTACATCTCCTTCAAGTTTTCAGGTGCACACTTTCTATTTTGATTTTTTTTCATTTCTAATTAATTTAGTAAAGCATTGCATCAAACTAGGTTTTTCATTTCATCTTGCATGTCATACATTTTTCCAAGCCCTAGCTTAATGGTGAACCCCTCTTGAAATCTGAAATCATGTCCTAGAATACCTTATTGTCAAATCTCTCCCTCCATTATTTATTGGATTGAGATCTCTTAGGTTTCTTTGAGTGTAGTAAGTGTGAAATAGGAATCATATCCTTATGGTCTATTCTTCAAAGGTGGGGAATACTATTCCCTTGATTACATTTTGGTGAACCTGACATGATCTTGGAGAATACAAGATCATAAACAAAAAATTTAAAAAGGAAAAAGAAAAAGTGGTAATGTCAACACATAATTTGGAAGACTCATCGAAAGCATCCACCTCAACCACTTTAGAAGAAAGACAACATACACAACAAACTTTTATGAAACTGACTATCAACAACCTTTGAATCCTAAAGAAATGAAAAAGATTTATGGAAAAGGTTAAGAGCTTATGAAACAACTTGGATATAGTGGAAAATGATGTGATGCTAGAGAACAAGGTATCTATGTTCCCATCGAGTCTAACATGCAAGAAACAACTCATGGTCTTGGTTATTCTCCTTTCATAGAAATCAACCCATCAAACAAACCTTCACTTAATAGCAACACTAAGCCAACTTTAACATTAGTGCATCTTGAATTGATAGACACTAATAGTATCAATTGTTATCCTTTGTAATAAATGAAACAAACAAAGAAATCTTCGCTTAATGCCAATTTCATCACACCAAAAACTAATGATTTGAATTTGTTAGATTTTACACCCTCTTGTAAAGGAGAGTACAAAATCTGCAATCTAAAGAGTCTTGTGTAGGTATGACATATTTTACTAGGTAGGAGACATCTTTTTCACACAATAACAAAACATCCTCTACCATTGATCAAGAAGGTATCTTATTGAGACTCCTCCAAGATCATTTGATATCCCTCCCTTCAAGAACACAAAATAAATTCTACTACAAGAGTTCATTTTGTGAATATCATAGAGTTCATGGTCATTATACTAATGAATGTAAGGCTTTAAGTGATAAAATTCAACATCTTAAGAAGTGTGGTGCTCTTCCTTGTGTTGAAGCACATAATTCCTCTAATTGATACTGAGTTTTACACTAGCATGTTCCTCATCAATCATTTTGGCTCATCCTTGTCCTGCACTAAGTGGGGGCAAGGGGTTAAGTAGACGTTTCCTTGTATGTCACTTGGGGTTGTCTCTTTTGGGATATTTGATCACCTTTCATGTACATAAGAGCAAGATTGGGATGTGGACAACGTGCCTTAAGTTTACTTGCATGTGACATACTTATTCATGATATAGTTCGATTCAGAAACATATGACTTGACAAAGGTTATGAGCTTATGAAACAACTTGGATATAGTGGAAAATGATGTGATGCTAGAGAACAAGGTATAGTGGAAAATGAAAAAGATTTATGGAAAAGGTTATGAGCTTATGAAACAACTTGAATATAGTGGAAAATGATGTGATGCTAGAGAACAAGGTATCTGTGTTCCCATCGAGTCTAACATGCAAGAAACAACTCATGGTCTTGGTTATTCTCCTTTCATAGAAATCAACCCATCAAACAAACCTTCACTTAATAGCAACACTAAGCCAACTTTAACATTAGTGCATCTTGAATTGATAGACACTAATAGTATCAATTGTTATCCTTTGTAATAAATGAAACAAACAAAGAAATCTTGCTTAATGCCAATTTCATCACACCAAAAACTAATGATTTGAATTTGTTAGATTTTACACCCTCTTGTAAAGGAGAGTACAAAATCTTGCAATCTAAAGAGTCTTGTGTAGGTATGACATATTTTACTAGGTAGGAGACATCTTTTTCACACAATAACAAAACATCCTCTACCATTGATCAAGAAGGTATCTTATTGAGACTCCTCCAAGATCATTTGATATCCCTCCCTTCAAGAACACAAAATAAATTCTACTACAAGAGTTCATTTTGTGAATATCATAGAGTTCATGGTCATTATACTAATGAATGTAAGGCTTTAAGTGATAAAATTCAACATCTTAAGAAGTGTGGTGCTCTTCCTTGTGTTGAAGCACATAATTCCTCTAATTGATACTGAGTTTTACACTAGCATGTTCCTCGTCAATCATTTTGGCTCATCCTTGTCCTGCACTAAGTGGGGGCAAGGGGTTAAGTAGACGTTTCCTTGTATGTCACTTGGGGTTGTCTCTTTTGGGATATTTGATCACCTTTCATGTACATATAAGAGCAAGATTGGGATGTGGACAACGTGCCTTAAGTTTACTTGCATGTGACATACTTATTCATGATATAGTTCGATTCAGAAACATATGACTTGACAAAGGTTATGAGCTTATGAAACAACTTGGATATAGTGGAAATGATGTGATGCTAGAGAACAAGGTATAGTGGAAAATGAAAAAGATTTATGGAAAAGGTTATGAGCTTATGAAACAACTTGATATAGTGGAAAATGATGTGATGCTAGAGAACAAGGTATCTGTGTTCCCATCGAGTCTAACATGCAAGAAACAACTCATGGTCTTGGTTATTCTCCTTTCATAGAAATCAACCCATCAAACAAACCTTCACTTAATAGCAACACTAAGCCAACTTTAACATTAGTGCATCTTGAATTGATAGACACTAATAGTATCAATTGTTATCCTTTGTAATAAATGAAACAAACAAAGAAATCTTCGCTTAATGCCAATTTCATCACACCAAAAACTAATGATTTGAATTTGTTAGATTTTACACCCTCTTGTAAAGGAGAGTACAAAATCTCGCAATCTAAAGAGTCTTGTGTAGGTATGACATATTTTACTAGGTAGGAGACATCTTTTTCACACAATAACAAAACATCCTCTACCATTGATCAAGAAGGTATCTTATTGAGACTCCTCCAAGATCATTTGATATCCCTCCCTTCAAGAACACAAAATAAATTCTACTACAAGAGTTCATTTTGTGAATATCATAGAGTTCATGGTCATTATACTAATGAATGTAAGGCTTTAAGTGATAAAATTCAACATCTTAAGAAGTGTGGTGCTCTTCCTTGTGTTGAAGCACATAATTCCTCTAATTGATACTGAGTTTTACACTAGCATGTTCCTCGTCAATCATTTTGGCTCATCCTTGTCCTGCACTAAGTGGGGGCAAGGGGTTAAGTAGACGTTTCCTTGTATGTCACTTGGGGTTGTCTCTTTTGGGATATTTGATCACCTTTCATGTATATAAGAGCAAGATTGGGATGTGGACAACGTGCCTTAAGTTTACTTGCATGTGACATACTTATTCATGATATAGTTCGATTCAGAAACATATGACTTGACAAAGGTTATGAGCTTATGAAACAACTTGGATATAGTGGAAAATGATGTGATGCTAGAGAACAAGGTATAGTGGAAAATGAAAAAGATTTATGGAAAAGGTTATGAGCTTATGAAACAACTTGGATATAGTGGAAAATGATGTGATGCTAGAGAACAAGGTATCTGTGTTCCCATCGAGTCTAACATGCAAGAAACAACTCATGGTCTTGGTTATTCTCCTTTCATAGAAATCAACCCATCAAACAAACCTTCACTTAATAGCAACACTAAGCCAACTTTAACATTAGTGCATCTTGAATTGATAGACACTAATAGTATCAATTGTTATCCTTTGTAATAAATGAAACAAACAAAGAAATCTTCGCTTAATGCCAATTTCATCACACCAAAAACTAATGATTTGAATTTGTTAGATTTTACACCCTCTTGTAAAGGAGAGTACAAAATCTCGCAATCTAAAGAGTCTTGTGTAGGTATGACATATTTTACTAGGTAGGAGACATCTTTTTCACACAATAACAAAACATCCTCTACCATTGATCAAGAAGGTATCTTATTGAGACTCCTCCAAGATCATTTGATATCCCTCCCTTCAAGAACACAAAATAAATTCTACTACAAGAGTTCATTCTGTGAATATCATAGAGTTCATGGTCATTATACTAATGAATGTAACTCTTTAAGTGATAAAATTCAACATCTTAAGAAGTGTGGTGCTCTTCCTTGTGTTGAAGCACATAATTCCTCTAATTGATACTGAGTTTTACACTAGCATGTTCCTCCTCAATCATTTTGGCTCATCCTTGTCCTGCACTAAGTGGGGGCAAGGGGTTAAGTAGACGTTTCCTCGTATGTCACTTGGGGTTGTCTCTTTTGGGATATTTGATCACCTTTCATGTACATATAAGAGAAAGATTGGGATGTGGACAACATGCCTTAAGTTTACTTGCATGTGACATACTTATTCATGATATAGTTCGATTCAGAAACATATGACTTGACATAGGGCTTTCTTAATAAGCTCTTATATCTCCTTCTACTTTAAATCCATTTCTCATAGTAATGGTGTTAGCAACCGCTTTAAAGTGGGGGAATACATAGAAACTCATGTTTCACTGTGCTATTTTCTTTATTCTTGTGATGCGTCTTTTTCTTGGTGGTTTCATTATGTTTTATTTCCTCCATGAGCATGATATTTTTTTGACTTGTCCTCTCTTGGAGACATTAAGGCACAATTTTCCTTAAGAAGAGACCTTGCATGAACGAAGAAAAATCCCTTTCAACATACCTTAAACTATCTCACAACATCAGTTATATGGCCACCTTGCATAACACATCTCGCATGCCTGTAGAGCCATCTTATTTGTTCATGAACTCCAAGCATATGAAGTTTTTCTTGCCTCTTGAAGCTTGAAGATCATTATTGTGTGGTGCCTTATCAAAATTATCAAGGGTATAAATTTTAGTATGGTTTCAGTGAGAAGCCCAACTGAGGCATGGCTTTCCCCATAGCCACTTGAATTTGTGTGTGAGTGCATACCACCCATGAGTGTATGTGTCTCAACTTCTAGGACTTCTCGCCTACCAGAAAATGAAGAGTTTTGTTGCCTCAGAGTGAGTGTACATTTTCAGACAAACATCCTAGATCTGATCCACATCATGTTGGAAAAATGGTTGAAGCTTGGTCCACCTCATTTTTATTTTATTTTACTTGTTCTTGTTTTTCCTTTCTTTTAGTTATTGACAATGCATGATTGTGTATCTTGATGCTTCATATCATATATCTTGTGTGTGTCCTTTTATGCTCATGTTGATTTGACATAGGATCTTGGACCCTAGGGGCTTGACAACTTCCTTGATCTTTTTTATTTAGACCATTCACATTGGCACACTTAGACCCCTCTTGAATGTCTACTTTAGTGTGAGTTTGAAGTAAGTTCATCCTCTCACTAAAGTGGGGGCTGGATATAACGAAAAACAAGTGTTTTACTTTTCCTTGCTTGAGTTGGGAATAATTAATGATAAATTGGACTTGATATCACCTTGATTTAGTGTTGTGATGAGTTTTACACATCCACATTAGGTCTTGGGCCCTTTTAAAGCTAAATTAACTTAACTATGCCTTAATTTAATGTTGTAAAGTATATTTATTTACACCTTCACATTAAATTTGGGAGGCTTGTAAGCTAAGGTGGACCCAATCTAGTGTTGTAATGCATTTTACACATTCACATGGGATTTTGGGCCTTTCTAAGCTAAATAGGCCCAATATTTCCTTAATTTAATGTTGTAAAGTGTATTTATTTACACTTTCACATTATATTTTGGGCCCTCTTGCATTTATGACCTTTATATCATCATAGATAGGCCCCTATGACCCCATATTATGCATCCCAAGGCATATTTAAATTAAAAACTTGACAAGATCAGCATATAAACTTAATTTCTTCTCTTTAATGCTTTAGCTAACAAAATAGCCCCTATGGGACCCATTCACCACTTTGGGTAAATGAGTCCCATCCAGGTGGGACTCATTCACCTAGCTTGGAAAATGAGTCCCATTTGAGCTATTTTTAAGGATTGAGAAGGAAAAACTAGGTTTGAAGTTCAAATTTCTTCTATGTCGGCCTTGGGGATCAAATAAATGGTCATTTGAGTGCATTTCCTATATAAACAAGCTTTCAAATCATTATTTCACATAAGAAACATAAGCCTACATGATATCAAGCCAATAAAATAAGATTTAAACATTCCAATACTTTACAAGATCATCAAGATAACATTCAAGATCATTTCTAAGGCATTCAAGGAAAAATTTCTTCATCAATTGTTGCGAAAATTCAAGATCCATTATCATTTCAAGGATATCAAGCATCAAGCATGTTATTGATCTAGTGGTTTGATGTACCACTAAAGATCCAAGATCAAGCATTATTCTACACCTATTGTCAAGATCAAGATTTGCATCCTTCATGGCCATTTCATGTTGAGTTGTAGATTGATAAGACATCATTTACAAGAAATTATTCAAGGTATCATTGTTCATGTTTCATATCTTATGTTTCATGTCCTTGTTTCATTGTTTCATCATTTGGTTTAATTACCTAAAAGGGGTTTGACCAAGCAAAACCCCCATTCCCTAACAATCAACTCTCTCTCTCTCTCTCTCTCTCTCTCTCTCTCTCTCTCTCTCTCTCTCTCTCTCTCTCTCTCTCTCTTTGTGTGATTGCAGATCTAGGTGCTTAAAAGATCTGAAGATCACTAAAGATTAGGTTACAAGCTTATTGGATTTTTCTCCCCATTTGAAAGGTCGTAATCTTCACTAAAAGGTCATCTAGAGCCTCAAAATCAGAGTTTCAGATCCGAAATCCTAGAGAAGTAGAAAGAGCAGACAGTAAAGACCATGTTTAGACCTTGAAGTTCCATAAAATCCAAACTAGACTCATTTGCCACAAGTGGTTAATGAGTCCCACTGTAGGTATTTTCTAAAGATCTTTACAGATTTGGATACCCTTTTGGCTGAAACTTACTCCTATGTCTAGAGACCCAGATCTGGGACTGATTCACCTAAAATGGCGAATGAGTCCCACTAGGCCAGAAAATCAAGTTTTTTAGGATTTCAGAGCTCTCTTCCATCCCCTTCAAGTTTCTAGGTGCACACTTTTTGTTTTTCTTTTTTTGTATTTCTAAGTCATTTAGTAAAGCATTGCATCAAACTAGGTTTCGCATTTCATCTTGCATTTCATACATTTTTACAAGCCCTAGCTTGGTGGTGAACCCCTCTTGTAATCTGAAATCATATCCTAGGATACCTTATTGTCATATCTCTCCCTCTATTCTTTATTGGATTGAGATCTCTAAGGTGTCTTTGAGTGTAGAAAGTGTGAAATAGGAACCCTATCCTTATGCTCTATTCTTCAAAGGTGGGGAATATTATTCCCTTGATTACAGTCGTGTTACTAACTTCCACAACTCTCTTAAGGTTGGATTTAGTATCTCAAAAATCCTTTTCCAAAGAGAATATTATTTATTCTTGTTAGTATTCTCTGCTTTCAACTTGGTCATCTCTTGCATGGATTCCTATTATTTGAAATAACTCATCAACCTTGAACTTCTTAACCATGCACAAAGTTTTGATGTTTAACTAATTGTGAGAGAGGGGGACCACCCACTGCAAGGCCCCAGGTCACAAAAGGCCAAGAGCGGAAAGGCTACCCTAACTCACCTCAGCTGAAAGGGTAGTTAGGATGAAGAGGATGAGAATGATGAGGACTATGTGTCCTTCAATCACACTACAATCCTAAAATTTGGAAGAGGACTAGATGAGTCAGCCATTAGAATCAGATTCATATCTCAGGCAACTCTTTTTCTGAGGATGAAAGTGCCATTCCAGGATAACAGCATGGCTCGCTAGCATCTCACAAGTGCACTGGCGTCTGTACGACCAGAGAACCGAAAAGACAAGATTCTAATTCAGGAAGGGAGCTTACCAGTCTAGTCTAGATGTGTTTAAAATGATACAATGAGGTTAAGATGAATACAACACAAATACAAATGCGATAAAAGAAATGTATTTCCACCAAGGTGACGAAGACGACTCCATAGAATGCTCTCCTCGCCAGCTTGCTCTGAGATCTCTTCAATTGCACACAAGGAAGGGAAAAGTTGTTGGGGCTGTATAGGGGCCTGCCTCGGTCAGATGCCTATCTTGGGGTTTCCACCTCCACAAACAACCAAGTATGGAATGATAGAAATAATGATAAAGGAAAAGAAGTTACAAGCTACGTATGCAAGAAACACTACAAAACAATACGTGCTTACCCAATCAAAGGAAAAAGGAGAGAAGGGAGGAGCTTACCACCTTTGTCCAATGTGCTCAAGGCTTGTGGAGGAGCAAACAAGAGGGACTCAAGCCTCTGCTACCATGGTGTATGTCCTGTACTCGCCTTGTTGGAGTGATGGAGTATTGAGTTGTTGCAATGGAGTGAAGGATGTTGTTGCAAAGCTTGGAAGTGAATGCTCAAACATTCTAGCCAATCTTGCAAAAACTTGAGAACGGATGGAATGGTCAAGAATGTGAAGGAGAAAGTGAAAAACGGCCATATTCAGGTTGGCCAACCGAAGAGGGGTGTTACTCTTTGACCTCCAATTGGAAATGTAACACCTCTGCAGTCTCAACCGTAAGAATTTGCCAGGCACATAAGCGTACCACGCGGACATCTGCGCGTCGTACAGTTATCTTTGCATTGTGTGAGCATATTTGATAGAAATACCCCCATCGACACACAAACAAGGTGCCAAGTGCACTCCAAGTAGCAGGCTTAAGTGGAATTAAACCTCCGCTTTTGATTTTCTAACGTGTTAAAGGGAAAAAAGGGGTTTTGCACTAGGGGTGCAAATTCACATTAATACATTTTTCCCCCACTTTAGCGAGCACGAGTACTAATGAGTGCTTCATAAAAGTAGAGTAGTAAGGGAGTAGCAAAGTAAGAGATGTCTACCTGAACCGACGAGGAAGTAGAGAACGGTCTGGAAAACTCTGAAGTACAGGAGAGGACTTCATAGTTCCATGGAACCACAAAGCTGAAGTACGAAAGTGCCTTATAGGCTCACACTCTTGCAAGGGGGGTTATCCTTCAAGAACTCTCACATGAAGGAAACCAAGAAACGCACCCTACAGACCCACAAACCAGCAAGGAAAGTATCCCCCAAGAACTCTCACATGAGGGAGACTGAGTAGAAGGGACTCCACAAAGTCAAAGATGGCAACATGTTTACCTGTAGATAGAACACATTAGGAAGCGGTTGCACAGGCCAGTGAACAGACAGTCACGTAGACCATCGCTAAGCTATAAGAATTTTAAAGGGGTCCTTCGAGAACCCTTCAAAAGGAAGGAGGGTCCACTCAAGGGATGCGCTTATTGAAAGGTAAAGTCTAGTCGGGCTGCCCTCAAACTAGACATGAAAATGTGAAACCGGTCTAGTTGGGCTGCCCCCGGACCAGACATGAATATGTAAGACTGGTCTAGTTGGGCTGCCCCTGACCTAGATGCCATAGAAATTGTTGAAGATTTTTTAAGGGGTTTCTTAGGAACCCAACGTGAAAAAGAGGGGTCCACTCAAGGGACTCGCTGATCAAAATCCAATGTCTTCCTTCTCGAATCGATTCGTCATCAAGGAATTTGAAAGGAAAGAGATGTGCCTACGTGAGGGGAAGACTAAGACCATTCCCACTTCGGAGGAAGATTCCCATGCCCTTTCTTTATGAACCCATGATGAAGGAAACATGTTCCGCTAGGGTTTCAAGTTGAGAATATAATTCTAATAAGGAAGTCTGTGAAAGGTCTTCAAAAAAAGATTCGTTTGGAAACAAATGTGTTTTCTAAAGATCATGAAATGTAGAAGTAACGTTGTCACACATGAGAAGGAAAAATCAAGCAAAGAAGAGAGAAAGATAAAGAGATAAGTAAAAGGAAAGGGTAACACATACAAATGGCACAGGGGTAGCCTAATATTTTGGGGTCAAAACTGCTTCATAAATATATGTATAAGTATAATAATAGTATATAAATGAGCTGTCATCAACCCCCTACTACATTAGGCCATGTGAGGAATGCACAAGAAGTCAAAGTAGATTAAAAAATTGGGTCAAAATGGAAGGAGGCCTAAATGCTCCTGATGCTTTGCATCATCTCCAATTTACCGAAAGTCCATCATAAACATGGAATAATGTAGATACGTATAGAGGAAAGTGTACAACACACACACCACGCCTGTATCCATGCACTGAAAAGGGTGATGAGGGTCATCCAAGAACATAGAGCACAATCACAAGGAACACATGCAAATGACACACATACATATCTAATCTAAAGATCAAGAAGAGGGTCTCCCCCTAACACTGGTCAACCAAGAGGTCGTCAGCTTCACACTCTAGATCATCATAGTAAGGATGATGATCCTACAATGGTGTAATGTTAAGAAGAGGAGCTTCTAATCCTCCCACAACAAGGGCTAAGGTAGAGGGACCTGTAAGGTCTCCGTCGCTCAACTCTTGTGGGTCCAAGGTCAATGACCTAGCGAAGATTGCTGATAGGGTCAAAAATTCATCCAGCGAATTAAACATGCACTTAATAGGAGTGTCATGTTTTACCTCAGTGGATGAAGGAGTCTGCACTAGAGGTTCACTAATAGGCTCTCCAAGTGACTCAAGAGTAGTGAAAAACTCAGGGGAGGTCAGGACTGGTTCCGTGACTAAGACAAAACAATTCAATTTGGGGCCACCTTTGAGGGAAGGTGGGCTCTTCTTGCATCCTCCATTGTTGGAGGGAGCATGCTCTACCTTCTTCTTCATCGAAGGAGGTGAACTCCCCACAGACAAAGCAAGGATCGAGGGAGAAGAGGAAAGAACTGTAGTGGACACAACTGAAGTGTTCACCATGTCCATAGGATTTGGGAAAGGCGGGACATCCAGAATGGAAGTCAGTAGGGGTGGCTCCACAGAAGGAGCAATAAACACTTGCACCCTTCCAGGTGCAGCTATTCTCATAGCGGGAGTCGAAAGAGGTACAAAACTAGGTTGAACAAGCATAGAAGGGGGGAGAGAGGAAGACACCACATGAGGTGCAACCTTCTCCTCCTCCTTCTATAAGGAGGCTTGCTCGGCTAGGAGAGCCTTTCGCTGACGCTTACATTTGTGTGCAAGGCAGTTTCTATGGCTCTTCAAACCAGAAGCCAAAACTATTGAAGGGATGAAAGGATCCTAATTGGCCATGGGAATGTCCTCCACGACTGTTTCCAATGGAAGGGGAAACTCCTGAATGGGAGCAGAAGAGGTAGGTTCAAAAACGGCAGGAGGAGTCATCTCTACCACCTTAGAGGTGGGCCCTTTTCTGTTCAGGGGAATAGGAATAGGTCAAGGGGTGAACTCTCTCCGCGAGCCTTTCTTTCTACCATAAAAATAATACCAGGTCCCTGGAGACCCATTAGGGAGATATGATATCCTAATCTTGGGCATTCACCAAGGAGGCATCATCGGACTTAGCAGGTAGAGCCCAGGCTTGTTCATCCAATACTCCTCCCAAGAGAGGGAGTGGATGAGTGAACTCAAGAAGGAGTGAGCTTCCCCTTCCCCTTCCGGATGGAGGTGGAAAGCTTCTCAACAACAAGAAGAGTCAAATTTGGTTGTCCCTTACTTCCAATCTTGTACTTCACATAGTTTTTGTAAAGTAGGTTTGTCCTCTGTGGGAGTGGATCGACTGGAGTGGGCCAAAAGTGATCCAATGAATATCCTCCATGGGATACCACAGGCCGATATCCAGTGTCATGCATGAAATGCATGACACCTTCGTGGGAAAACTTAAGACACTTATGAACCACAAAGGCGATCCCATTCATGGAAGCTAGCCAAGGTATGCCTAGCTTCACTCTAAATAGGTCTGACTCGGGAATGACATCGAAGACCATGTCTATAGTCCTAGTTCCAACTAGGACGGACAACATTATCGATCCATAGGGTTTAAGATAAATTCCATCATGTGTACGGATGATGGATTTGGTCTTTTCATAATCTTCCTTTTGTAGGGAATTCAAGAGTAACGTCTCCTATGTTACGACATTCACTCTACTCACGGGGTCAACTAGGACCCTTGTCACAATGTTGCCATTGAGGCAAGCGAGAATATACAATGGAGAAGGTTTGTTGTTTGCTGGAATGTATTGTGAGGTAAATGCAACATCCAGCAAGTTGGTCGCAAGATGAGGAGAGGGAGTAACAGTAACCACGTTAACATATGCCTCCAAGTGAGAAGTCAAATCAGTGGGATCGATAATAATGTTAGTAGAATGTGATGGAAACGGATCCATGTATATCTACAAATCACTGTTAGCTTTCACCACTGATTTGTTCATATTGTGTTTACTCCCATCAAGGCAGATAGTGTCGTCCTCGATGCGGTCCTATATCCCATGATGCAGGTGCATGCAGCGTTCGGTATCGTGTCCATTAACTTGATGGTAATGACATTACGTGTTTTCCTCATACCAGCTAGGGTATGGGTCTCTAACCAGTTTAGGAGGTGGCAAGGTAAGGATCTTATCCTTGACAGACTTCTGCCAAATCGATGAATAGGATTCTGATAGTTTCATAAATTTCTAGTCATGTCTGAGGCTGTTGTTATCTACAATAGCTACTACATTCGCAAAAACTTTCCCTTTCCTAGAAATCAATACAATAGATCTTCCTTCAGAATGGGAGCATGAGGAGGAACCCCCGAACTGAACCACCATCTGCTAGTATTCTCGTAGAGCTGCACACATATGTGTGAAAGAGGTATACTTCATGAGGGAAAATTTATCTTGCCAGTGTCTCTGTAAATTCCCTATGAAGACCTTATGTACATCAAAGTCGGGTAACGGATATGAGATCTGTGAGAAGAGCACTTGGTAGCACGCTATAAAGTCTATAACCTTTTTATTTTCCCCTTGTTTGCACCAAACAAGGTCTGAGAAGGTCATCTTCGGTCCGATATTGGCTTGGAACTGTCGTAAGAACTGGTTCACAAGCTGATCGAATGTGAAGATGGAGTTATCGAGCAAAGAATAGTGCTAATCGAGTATTGTATATTTGAGGGGTCAAGGGAACAGTTTGGCCATCAATGCATCATGATGGAAGAAATTAGTGCATAGGGCATTCAAGGCGGACACGTGTGTTTGCGAGTCCCCTTTACCACCATATTTCTCAAATTTGGGAATCCCCATCCCTAACGGGAATGGTGTGTTTAGAATAGCAACCGACAATGAGTTATGTCAGGAAAAATGTTGAAAGATAGGTTAAGTTGAGGCCTGGGACAGGTTTGCCAGCTGGTTTTGCATCTTCCCCATATTTTGAAGAAGAGTATTTAGTATAGGGTCGTTAGAAGACAAAGGGCCACCGAAACCACTACCAAAGCCACCGCTAGAACTGCCACCGGTCTGGTATCCGTCAGTGCCACCACCATGACTACCACCAGAGCTGCCACCGATGTCGCCGCCACCAGTGTGACTTCCGTTGGAGCCACCATCAAAGCTGAAGCCGCCACCATGAATTCCACTGGCACCACCTCCACCAATGCCACGTCCACTTCCAAAGTTTTCGTTGCCAAAGCCTCTGCCCATCATTCCGCCAAATCCTCCACCATCAAAGGTGATAGAAGGGGTGAAGTGGAAACCCAAAGGGTTCTTTTTTACTTTGATGGTATCCAAACTTTTAGAAGTAGAAGGTATATTGACCGAAGGGAGCATGTCAGTCATGTACATAGATATAGGAGGCATCGACATCTCTAGCTACCTCTCGCATTCCTCGAAGAGGCCACCTCATATTTTGTGACTAAGGCCCGAGGGGGCACATGCTTCGACCAGATCGATGAGACTAGCCAAGAGTTCCACACCTGTGTGATCCTTTTCCACCATATCTTATTTCACTGATCACCTTAGCAGCCTGAGCCAACTTCGGGTTGCCTTCCAGGTGATTTTCTAATGCACCTAACCCTTTACTAAGACTAACGACGTACTTAGAAGGGATATAGACAACCTCATGCTCATCTATGAATGAAGATTTCAGCGATGCAGGAGGAGTAGGGACATGATCGGTTTCATCAAGAAACCTAAGTTCACCTCGGAATACTTGCTCCTGTGCAAACAACCCATCCACAAAATCGGAGAAAATGTCGATAGTGAAGCTAGAGGAGACCTTTGTCTTGTCCATCGAAAGGTGACATAGAATTCTTCTAACACTATGTCTAGAGGTCGTAGACTGGGTCGTGAAGCTCATAAACTTTCACAACTCACGAGGGTAGGACAAACAAGGGGTATAAGAGAAAAAGTTCAGAACACCGACAAAAGGATAGATGTTGGTTCACGTTGGGTTCACCAAAAATATGAGAGAGGGGGACCACCCACTACAAGGCCCCAGGTCACGAAAGGCCAAGAGAGGAAAGGCTGACCTAACTCACCTTAGCTAAAAGGGTAGTTAGGATGAAGAGGATGAGAATGATGAGGACTATGTGTTCTTCAATCACACTGCAATCTCGAAAGTTGGAAGAGGACTAGATGAGTCGGCCTTTAGAATCATATTCATATCTCAGGAAACTCTCTGTCTGAGGAAAAAAGCGCAATTCTAGAATGACAATGCGACACACTAGCGTCTCATAGGTGCACTGGCATCTGTACGACCAGAGAACCAAAAATACAAGATTCTATTTCAGGAAGGGAGACTACCAGTCTAGTCTAGAGGTGTTTAAAATGATAGAATGAGATTAAGATGAATGAAACAAAAATACAAATGTGATAAAAGAAATGTATTACCACCAAGGTGACATAGACGACTCTATAGAATGCTCTCCTTGCCAGCTTTCTCTAAGATCTCTTCACCTACACCCAAGGAAGGGGTAAGTTGTTGGGGATGTATAGGGGCCTACCTCGGTCAGACCCTCTCCTTGATGTTTCCACCTCCATGAAAAACCAAGTATGGAATGATAGAAATAATGATAAAGGAAAAGAAGCTACAAGCTATGTATGCAAGAAAAAATACAAAATAGTAAGTGCTTACCCAATCAAAGGCAAAAGGAGAGAAGGGAGGAGCTTACCGTCTCTATCCAAAGTGCTCAAGGCTTGTGGAGGAGCGAACGAGAGGGACTCAAGCCTCTTTTTCTATCGTGTATGTCATGTACTCGCCTTGTCAGAGTGATGGCTTATTGAGTTGTTGCAGTGGAGTGAAGGATGCTACTGCAAAGCTTGGAAGTGAATGCTCAAAGAGTGCTCAAACGTTCTAGCCAATCTTGCAAAAAATTGAGAATGGATGGAATGGTCAAGAATATGAAGGAGAAGGTGAAAAACCACCATATTCGAGTCAACCAACTGAAGAGGGGCATTACTCTTCAACTTCCAATTGGAAATGTAATGCCTCTATAATCTCAACCGTAGGAATCTTCCAGGGATGTAAGCACGCCATTTGGATGTCTGCGCGTCACATGAGCGTCTATGACAGAAACGCCCCCCACGACACACAAACACGGCGCCAAGTGGACTGCAAGTAGCGGGCTTAAGTGGAATTAAACCTCTGCTTTTGATTTTCTAAGGTGTTAAAGGGAAAAAAGGGGATTTTCACTAGGGGTGCAAATTCATGTTAATACACTAATTAATTTCAATGAATAACTATTTTAATATTTTGTGGTCACTCAAACTAATTATTTTATTTGCTAGTACATGCTAACCACTAAAGAAGCATCACTAATAGAAGATAAGGGGCATGACCAACTAACAAGCTCAAAAGATGAGATTGAGAATATTTTTCCACTTCAAGGAATTTATCCCTAAACCCCATATCGCCCATGTCTAACCCCTTTCTTTTACCTTCAAGTGTTAAAATTTTATGCCCTCATCTAAAAAAATTTTAACATATTTACCTATGTTTTTAACCACCTTAGCCTTCCCTTTACCCTCAATCCTATATTGAGGAGATAAGGTAGATATACCCTCAAAACCACAAGTCTTCTCACTACTCCAACATAGAGAGAGTTCAATACAAAGGAACTATTCTCATAAATAAGGGAACCACAAACTTGGATGTTATATTAATTCTCATAAATAAGGGAACCACAAATTATTCCATTTAAAATTTAAGGAAACTAACCAAGCATGTTTGATCTTTTTTAGCTTACTTTTCCATAAGTACATGAACTTCACTAGGGATGCCAACCTCACCAATCCAATTTGAGTTTCCCCTCTAATAAAATTTAATTAAATGAGTACAAGGATTATAAATTTCTCTTGTTGGATTGAATTTTTTTTTTATAGAAAGGTTATATAATGTGTAAGACTTTATTTTATGGTAACCAAGTTCATTATCTAATTGAGGATGTGAGAGACTTCACCCATGTGGTTAACCATTATATTTTTTAATTATATGATAAGGAAAATTATATCTTATAAAGGGTTTTATAATAATAAAAAATTCATAAAGATAAAATTCACACAAATATGTCAAAAAATATATTTTTCTAATGAAACCAAGTTCCTTGGTTTTCCTTGTATTTAACTCATGTTCATGGATAAACTATAAACCTTTATTTTCCTTGGATAGTTTTTCTTGTTTACCAAAGATATGTAGATGGTTGGAAAAATTACCTCAATGCCATGTAAACATGAGATTATGATGTGTTTTGTAATCTTGCATAGCCCTTTTTTTGGATTTGTGTTGTTTTGAGTGTTATGAAGGTAGGCCCTTAAGTTGTTTCTAGGTGTAGCTTGACAAAGAGTTTGAGATCATTTTGGGTGTTTTAAATGGGAACATGATATCATGAAAAGTTTCACCCAATTTGGTTTTACCATGTTATCAAAGATATTAGGGAGAACTTATATTTTTCTACAAATAAGCTTTTGATAAGTAATTAACTATTGTTTGGTTTTAACTCCATGATGAACCTTGGTGAAACCATGATCTTAACCTTGTTAAGTTATAATGCCAGATTTATATTAAAATAATATTTTAAAGGTCAATCATGGACCTAGATACCAAATCTCAAAGATTATCTATCTTAATATAATATTGGTCTTTATGCCCATTTAAGCTTAATTCAATAAAATTTGACCCAAATAAAACCCAAAAAATGGACTAATATTTTATGTATGTGCATGTTCCAATGTAAGAGATATCCAACAAGTATTGGTCTTGTCATCGGGGGTAAGTGAAACATGCTACTAACCAATTAACAAACTTGTGAATATGAATGAAGTGGTAGATAGAGTGATAATGTATTACATGCAAAAAAATAGAGTGAGGGTGAAACCATGTGTTGCGAGAGTGAATGTGAAAGGGATTAAAATAGAGTCTTCAAAGGGAGGGTATGCATGACACACATCCCAATTATCTCAATTAAGATACATTCACTAGCAATAAGAGTAGTAATACTCAAGATCTATTCACAATATGACAATTATGTGAAGCCCCAATATTGATCCAAATGATATTTAACTAATATGATCAAGTATTATGATCCTATAAATTTTTTTTACATCAATATCCATTAGAACACGTCATGCCTCAATAAGGTCATACATAATTATTTAAACAAAAAAATGCATAACACAATAGTTATAAAATTTCTCCAAGAAAATTTGATACGTAATTCGACTCTAGATGGTTGAAAATATTATATCCATTAGATCAATGACCAAATATATACATTCAATAATAATATACTATTAATCTCTCAAGATCCTTTATTATAGTATTGAAATCCATTACTTTGAAATGGTCTTAGTTCATAAAATATAAAAATTTCACCTTGGCCACTTATAACTAAATATGAAATTATTGATAAGCAATAAGATATTAGGATATGTTATACTACATGATTAAAAATGGATTTATCTCTTAATCTTCTAATTTCCTTTACCCTATGGTGAAACCCCATATTCTTATAATAATCTAGTTCATAAAATGGATAATGTATTATTACTTTCCATTTATACTAAATATGACCTTAATGGTTAACAATGAGGTATCGGAAGATGTTGCATAACATGATTTCAGAGGGCTCATCTGCTAACTTTATCTCAACAACACTATCAAATTAATGAAAGTTTCCCTATTTTTAATCATGCAACAATCTAGTACAACTATAGTTTTAGTTACATTAATAAATTCCTTATCAACTATATTATTGAATTATTCAAATGTGAATACTTGATTAAGAAGCTATTGAACAAGTAAAGCAATTCCCATAAGAGGTTACAGAGGGTATAAAATTCTAAGAAGAATACACAAACTCACAATAAATAAAATTTATGGATACTACAATGATACCCTCATATGTCTAGGCCTAATAGATTATACAAGATAATTGTGTTATTTACACACTATAAAAAACATAATTAAATCCTTTATTTTCTTATATTTTTCTTAGTCTATGACTAAATGCTAGTGGTGACACATTTTTCTATCCCTTCAAAGGATAAATTCTAAATTAAGAATTAAGATATAATATGTTCACAATTCAAAGGTCTATTAGTAATTTAAAGAGAATATTTCTAAGTAGGGACAATTTTGATGTAGACAATTACCGATAATCAACCACACCTTAATTTATGATCTATAAGGTGTAGAGAAACCATGAACCAAACTAATAATATTATTCTATACACTTCAACCAGATAAATCTTGATCCTACAAATTTAAAGACCACATGCACAATATTATTTAAGGAACCATAAATTTTAAATACAAGTACATATCTCTACCCATGACAACATTCAATAATTATGAATATGTTTTTGTCAAAAGAATCATAATGAAATGATCTTATTATCAATTGAAACAATGATGAGGTGTTGATGAAACTATTTAGCCATTATTCTTCATATTAACAAGGGTGATTTCAGATTAACTAATAGCATGGACACATGTGAGAATAAAAGAATAATACATCAATAAAGTATGGGATTACCTAGATGCTAGTTGCTACATGGAGTGTAAATGTTTAGAAAATCGGTTTGTACATATCATGTCCCAATGTCCTCCTTCAACCTTCCCATCTACTAGGAAAATTGTAACTAGTTAACATCTGACAAAATTTCCATCTATGTGCTTTGACAAAGATCTATCTGCTATTCCAAAAGCTCCCATTTTAGTGTACGTAGGGAGGATATGGGCATCTATTATGGAATTTGGCTTTACAACTACCAATAATATTTGCTTCAAATTTTATAAAGCCCCCATTTTTTGTATGAATCTATTTTATGCATATTTGACAACCTTTGCATTCCATGAGACCCTATTTCTTGAGGGATTTCATCCATAATTTATGCCCTCTCCATACTTCCTCATAATTGATGACCTTCTTATACTTTAAAGGGTCTACATACCTAGCGCTAGGAACCCACATGTGTCACAAAATTTCTTAACGAGCCATCAAAATCTCCCCTCCAAATTGAAAAACATTTTCCCCCTCTCCATTTTCCCTCCCTTTGTAGTTTATCCCTTTACCTCTTGCATTTGGAATATTTTTCTACTATGGAAGTCATGGGTAGAGTTCCACCTTACATGCCTATTTTCCTCATGACCTGTGCATTTGACCACACAAGGGAAGGAATGCCATGTTGTATTAATTGATTGTGTTGCCACAATAATGGGTTACACTTTCTGGAACATCCTATTTTTTGTTGAAACCACATATTTTTAGAAAATATAATGATTTAAGCCTTGAAAGGTTCCATTTAAATAATTTTAATTGAAGAGGGTTTGACGAAACCCCCTTAGATCAAACCCCCTTGGATAAAACCCCGCTAGTTTTAAATCATACCTATAATGGATTCTCCTCTACACCTATCAAAATGATAATAAATAACCACTTTTGATTTACCTTTTGGGGGATCAAATGAATTCATTTAGAATTTATGTTTTATAAGTATTTAGTCCTTATTATAAGCTTCCCAAAAAGTATAATTTTAAATATATTTAATTTGATTATTATATTTATTTTTTATTTCTTATGAATGTAGGGTTTTTATTGAAAATAAAGCTCTTTGTTCTATACATGTGGAAAATAGTAGATTACCAAAAAAAAATCTAAAAAATATCTATTCTCTTGGTATTGATGTCCTTGATCTAACAAAAAAAATTGAATTTCGATACATAGAAAAAAGTTGTGCTATATAGTAAACCTATGTCTAAATTGTAATTGGTTTGGCTTCAAAACTTAATTAAGAAAAATAATTCAATAAAATACTATGAAACAAAATGAAGGAGCTAGATATCATAGTCACAAATCAAAATTCAAAAAAATAGAATTTTATCCTTTATATAAAAAAATTATGTATTATACAGTAAACGTCACTCTTTAAAAATGTTGTTTACCGTCAAAAACTAGTTATCGAAGGAGATGAAAAAATAAATGCAATTTGATTCCATTTTTTTTTTAAAATATATATTTAGAATCTACAAAAAAAATTTCACAAATCACTAGTTTTCATCATCTTCAAATTCCTCAAGGTTTAGTAGCTATAGGTGTTCAAAAGTGAATATTTAGTTTAAAAAGTTCAGTTCAATCTCAAGTTTGACCAAAAAGTGTAACCCTCTATTATGGGACCACCCTAATGGTATGACCCTCTTTTTCTTCCTATGCTCTATCCTCTTTAACGATGGCTATCTTATTCCCTCCTTCAACATTTTGAAATCCCTTTTAGTTTTTTTTTTTCGTGTTTGTTGACTACTAGGGGAGGGATGTGATAGTCTTGGTCTTAGGAAATCTAAGCTTGATTGCTAATGTAGTTAGGGTAAAAATATTAGACCAAAATTCATAAACATATTATAATGAAAAACCCTAACAAGCACAATAGAGCACAAACTAGCATGAAAATCAAAACAAGAAAGAAAAGCAAACCAATCTCCAAGCTAGATTTGATTTATCTCCATTGCTCTTCTCCACCTGCATGAGAATGCAATATTTTTAAGAATTGAATGATTTGATATGTTGATTTCTCATTTTCGTAGCATAACGATAAAATGAAGATAATAGAAGAAAAATAGATAGATAGATAAGAAGATTGAGAGAAATTTTGGTAGAGTGTGGATGCTAGAAGAAGATTCTCCAAATGTCTTGTGAAAGACTTGATTTATAGGAGAAGGATGATTTGATTTGATCGTTAAGATTAAAAGTCAAATTTGTGATATGTATGGCTAGGATTAAAATTTTATTTTAGTGCCTATGATGCACATTAAGTGGGTTATGACATGAGGCTAAAATTAGGATGTGAGGGAATAGTGGGATTCTATTATTTATTTCAGAGGAAAAGATTCTTATGACGTACAATGAATGGGGCTAAAAATAAGATGTGAGTGGGAATCTCATAATTTAAATAATAAAATTATTTAAATTATTTGTGCATGTGAAGAGTTGTAGTCATGTGACACATGTTGCAATGTGACAATAAGTGAAGGATTAATTCAAATATTTAATTTGAATTATTTTGAGACATGTGAAGGGGGAATTAATTAAATAAATGACATTTATTTAATTAATTGAGAAGGTGATTAAGTGGAATAAATGGGATAAGTGGGATATTGTAATGACATAGGGTAAAATATTACAAAATGTCTTACAAGGTCATGTATCGACTAGGTAATATTATGATATGGACAATTTTGAGTGTCTACAACTAAGTCTTAGAAACCAAATTATATTGGACATGGTGCAAGAATTTGAATCAAACTTGGAAAATAATTATCAATTTCAATTATTTGGAAGGAGTGGTAGATGACGTTCCATTCCATGAATGAAATTAATTCGAAAAAGCTCCATGGTTTGGAATATTATTAAATTAAGGGATTTTTCTAATTAAGAAAATGCTCTTATAGATAAGTAATAATGGTAATAATGATTTTTTTTGGAAATATTACTAGGATAACCATTGCCATATTATTTCTTCTTTTCTTGAAATTTTTCCTATGTTGGATTTTTTTTGAGGTAGGGTGCTCCAAAGTTGTTGATTTTAAGTGTACTATCCCCTTGGATACCTGTCGATTATTTGATAGTGGAGGAATCCTTGGAGCTAGCCTAGAGGGTACTCTTTAGAGGATTGTGACACTTTAGCTTCAATTCTTGCATATCAACCTTGTAGCTCCTTGGAGGATAGGGATGTCCTTTCTTAGAGCCATGATTCTAAAGGAGTCTATTTATCAACTCTTGGTTATCATTTTTTTGAATAGTAAAAAGGGGAGTATAGTGAGTGTCCATATTTAAAGAGAAGAATTCAAAATAATTTTGATTGGCCTAAGATTAATTTTTTATGTGGGTACTAATTCAAAATATGTGCATTACTTAGGAAAAATGAAAAAGATAATTCTATGACCTTCCTTTTATGTTCTTTGTGGTAATAATGAAAATTGTATTAGTCACCTTTTCTTTGTGTTTCCTTTCTCTATGGGATTTATAGATTATGGTGGAAGATCTAGAATAAATCTATTACTCATGCTACTTCCTTGTCTTAGTTGTGGGCTAGTATGGGCCATCCCCTTTCTTTAACCTCCTTATGTAGGGTTTCTTCGGATATTAGTCCATCTTTCATTGTTTGGTAGATTTGGTTGGAGTGAAATTATCAAATCTTCCAAGATAATAAAAGTATAATCATGTAATTTTGGCATAAGATCAGCTATGTGCTCAAAGAGACTATTGATACTAAATCCAATATTGATGAACCTCTTTCCTCTTCTAATGTGTGCATTGCAAGCCTCTTGGAGTTGTTCCCTTCCAATACTTCATAAGTTTAGATTGCCCCTAAAGTGAAACCCTATAGGAAAGTAAATAGAATGGGTAATTGGTCTCCTCCCCCTTGTGATTTAAAATTTGATAATACTAATGGATCATCTTCTAGTGAAACCCAAGTGTTGTTGGGATTAGTGGATTTGATCATGATAGTCAAGGACCAATTTATGTATTCTTCTCTAATTATATGGGATTGCATTTTAAAAATTAAATGAAGGCTTGGTATATTCTTATGACACTAGAGAAAGTTGTATGATGGGATGGAGGAAGGCTATGTGCAAAATGGATTCCATGATTCTTGTTTTTATTTTAAATAAAAGGAATTTGAAAGATACAGGTCCTAAAGGTTGGCTTTGGTGGCTAAATATATTATTTTTTTGGCTACAAAATTTTATTAGATAATGGAATAAGGTGGTTGATTGTTTAGCTAAATGAGCTTGTGAAAGGGTATGCAACTAGAATGTTACAAATTGGGAAGCTTTGACATGCAAGATAAATCTCAACATATTGTTGAACCTATTCATGATGAGCAAGTAGAATGGTTTAGGCTTGCACAGGTTGTGTGTGTGTGTGTGAATCTTGGTTGGAGCTTGGGCTTTCTTATTTATTATGTTTGGTGGTATTATAGAAATCCCCTATGGGTTCCAATTTTGATGCATGTTATGATGGATATATCTATTTAAAAATCTATCACTATATTTAAATTTAACTCTCCTTGAATAAAGATTTTTTTTTTACCAAAAAAGGAATTATCTACACATAATTTAAATTTTAAAAATTTAATATTCAAAATTAATAAAAATACTAATTGTGATTTAAATTTTAATAAAATTAAGGAATTATTAAATTTTTAAAAAGTGGAATTGAAAACATGCCTTCTTTATTTTCTAATACTTTTTAATCATTCTTCGTTCAACTCTTCTTTTTGTGTTGAATAGGAATGGTGAGACTTATTTCACCCATTTTTCACTTTTATTCAAATTGAATATGCTCGCAAATAAATTATTGTTTAGGCATATGAAATAATAGGTATATAGGATTTCATAGGACATTCACTCACAAATAAATATTATTTTAATTTGTATGGAATGTAATTCTTATATAAAATTTTAGAAAATCTTTGATCAAATGATCTTTGATTGAAGGTGTCTATGTGACACCTATGTGGGAGTCAAGTCCTTCTAAACCATAATTTAATAATTTATTAGACATCAAAAGGAATTTTTATTAGAGAATCTTTGCAAGCTGAATTTTGATGGTGCATCAAAAGGAAATCCAGGGATCTCTGAAATCGGGTACATGCCATTAGAAATCACCATGGATCAGTTATTAAATGAGGGATGGTCAAAATTGCAAACAACACCAACAATGTGGTGGAAGCTCAGGCCCTTCTTTATGGTGTTAGGCTTGCAATGTCCTTAAATTTGAAAAAAAAATCATAGAAGGGGATTCTATGAACATGATTTTGGCTTTTAGAAGTCTAGAAGATAGGAATTGGAAAATTGAGTACATATTGCAAGAAGTTAAATCTCTTCTCTCACAAATAGAGGAGTTTTCAATAATACATTTTTACAGAGAAGCAAACTATGTTGCAGATCAATACTTCATGTAGTGTCTACACAATATTTTTAACAACTGCTTTGGGATTGCTAATCTTTTTGCACTCCACATTTGATGCACTTTGCTCGATGGTGGAATGGGCCCTCAGAGAAGTGTTTGGTGAAGAATGGTTATTGGGGAAAAATGGTTGCTTGGGAAGAGTTGAATGCATAATCAACACACTACAACATTTTTGATGGAGACTAGTGGATTGGTGGGTTCCTTAGTCGAGAGGAAGTTCTTGAAGATATGTTGGCAAGATTACAGTTAACCTCCTTTGTTAATGGTCTGATAGGTTTTGATTCCTTATTCCTTATGTGGAATCTTTTTTGGAGCTTCTTTCTGATTGAGGGTGAACATTCCCCTCAATTCAAACATATTTTCTTTAAAATTATTGTATTTATTTCCTCTTATTATTAATATATATATATATTATAGGCTTTGGCCTTTTGCCTTAAAAAAAATTATTTATTAGACAAAAACTATTGATTTGAGCCATATTTTTACAATCAAACAAATTGTGTATGACATGAAATCTAGCATGGACATAGTCATTGGAGGCTTTCCAAAATATATAGGTTTTAATATGTTTTATTTGATTATTATTATAATTATTATTTTTTTGAATCATAACTTTAATAGAAAAATAACACATTAGTTTGATACACATAGAAAAATTAAAAAACAATAAAAAATGATAAATAAGATTACCTCAATATTGATGCCATTTCAACAAAATAATGATAATTTGGGTTATATGAAAAAGTAATGCATCATAGAAAATATATGTAGAATTATTAATCATAATTAAAAATAAAATATGTATTAAAATTTTAAAAAAACATGTGTGTCTTAGATATAGTATTAAAAATAAATACTATATAAGAAAAATATTTTATTTTTAGGTCAAGTTCAATGCTATGTTGAATTATTACTTCTTTATAAACTATAAAGTATAAAGTATAAGAAACAATTTATTAAAAAAATGAAAATTTAAAAAATAGGAATATAATACATAAGAAATATCACAAATTATTTATTTACTTTAACTTTGAATTCTTAATAATTTTCTTGATATAATTGACAGATTTTTTTTTTAAGTATCAATTTGAGTGCTCCATATAGTCAAATATTGAGACACATCTTTATGTTGTCATCTATGTAGTTCAATTAGATATATCAAATCTAAAAAAGCTTAATGTAGAAAGATGGAACCTTTGGGATTGTAAGAAATTTGAGTTCATCAATTTATATAAGGGAAAATCATTCACATAGTTAGATTCAATATGGAATTAAATGAATTTAAATTCAAATATGCATATCTAAATTCTTATAATAGAAAAAATGATGTTGAAGGTGCAAGGTATATATTCATTGTAGTGGTAGAGTTTTAGGACCCGATCTAATAAGTGTCTCAAAAATCTACAAATTGATTATATTTAGCTTTAGTTTAGATCTATTCAAGTAAACCTAATTTATATCCCTATGAATCTCCATTGGTGTACCCACATAAAAGAACTAACAAATTTTTGACACTTGAAACTTGATTGCTCAATCTTTTGATATATGAATTTGCATAAGGATTCATGTGATGTTTATAAACAATTTAGGGAATTTGAGCTAAATCATTAGGGCCATGTTCTATTCAATTAGACCCCATATGTGTACTAGTTCAGTTATAGTGAACCAAGGCTAAGACCATCAATACAGTGTGTAATATCCTCCTAGGATGATGTTCCAATGGTGATGTAATCATTTAAAAAAATTACAATTAAATTCTAGATGTGCTCAATAGATTCATAGATGATCAATTTTAAATTATGGTTCTCTAGATACACCACCCTAGCATTCAATTTGAAATATGTTTTAATTTAGTCTATGCATAATGGCATATAAAGAGGAAACATGGATCCAAATTGAGAAATTCAAATTTTTAAGTTTGGTGCTCAAAGTTTTGATCACATAAATGATCTAAGTCAACTCGCACCCATGGATTTGAATTAGGGTGATGAAAGATTAGATGTGGAGATTGGATTTAAATTTTCAAGATGAATGATGATAAGTATGGGCCAAGATGAAGTTAGTTTCTAATTTGTACACAAAATTTATTATCTTGTTCAGTAGTCAATGGATAAAAGACACCCTAATCACCATGGACCCAAAATAAAGTAAAAGATTTATACATAATTTCATCATGACATTAGGAAGCTTTTATTGCATTAAAAAATTATTATGAAAAAAAAAATCTCTAATAGCAAGCACACTCTCTTTTGAGCATGTAACAAAAACATTTAATATTCTTGCCAAAAATGGAAGTGATATTGTATCTCTACTATGGAGTGAGATGCAAAATATTAGATGTAGACAAACAACTTACCAACTCACCAATTTATTTAAAAATTAATCTTACAATAAATTATGAAAAAAATTGAAAATGATCACTTTTTGTTTTATTTGAATAAAAGAATAAAATAAAATATATTTGTTTTATAAAAAAAACATTAAAATCATCCATTTCATCTCAAATAAACAACTTAAAATTGTGATCTAATGACCATAAAGTACATGAATATATTAAAATTATCTTTCTCAAACGAACAAAATCTCAAACCATCTTAAACTTCGAAATTGTAGAGGGGATATGTCTTAAATGGAAGAATGATACATTTCACAAGTTAGTTTATATAAACTTTATCTCATGTACATAAAGTTTCCATGTCTTCCTCATGAAAATAAAATCACAACCATCTAACCTCATCTCATCAGCTAAATAAAATCACAAGGAAAATAAAAACAACCGCAGGAACTTTCTGGAAGTTGATTCACATAACTGATCTGGCTTATTTTGAATTTTAATTATTTATATGAAAAAAAAAACAGACAAGAAGATTACAGCTAATAACAATGAGTTAAGATGCAAAGCTGTTGTAAAAAACGGTCGAATTTTTTTCTTTAAAAATGTTGTGTTTTGCTTTTTCGGAAATATTTGCATAAAAAAAGCAAATCATCATCTACAGTGATTTTAAAGCCTTGAGTTCCATTAGATTGCAACTGTATTTGGTGAAGCAGCAGCAAAATATCATGGGCAGAAGAAAACTGGAGGTCACATACAGAATCGACGAAGCCAAACGACGGAAGACGTTTGGAGATAGGAAAGCTGGTCTCATCAAGAAAGCATCTGAAATTTCTGTTCTCTGTGGTTGCAAAGTATCTCTTCGAATTGAATCTGAAGATGGTGAAATATTTGAATTTGGAGAGGATTCAACTGATGGAGCTCCTGTTTCCAAGTCATTTGCTCTTGCCCACAATGACAATGGCAGTCAACAACACCCAGGTCAAGCTGAAATTCTCTCTGTACAAAGCTCCTTGGAAGATATATTTCCCCAGTCCCCTTGCTGGAATAACCCTTTCTTGGAAATGGAGAGAGATGAAGATCATAGCCAATGTGCTGGTGGTCCATCCTCTATCGATCTGCCATTTGATTTCTTCAACCAGATGGACTCCTGGCATGCAATGTTTTTCTCTGATATTGGTGACAACCTAACTTCAGAGTGGATTTGTTCTTCAGTACAGGACACTTTTGAGAATCAGTCATGCCCCTCCACTTTTGATATCAATCTGGAAGAATTGTATACACCTACACCTATATCATAATTGTATATGGAGAGCATTTCTTTTATAAAATGCCTCCAAAAATTGACATATCATAATTGTATATGGAGAGCATTTCTTTTACAAAATGCCTCCAAAAATTGACATATATAAATCTTGTTTGTAGTGTATAAATCTGTCAAGGATTTTTATCTTTCTTTAAATTTATAAAGTATATGTAAGTATGTTTCTGTTTCTTTTTCTTGGCACGCCTCCTTCATTTACTTGTCTGATCGGTGCCTTTGACCTATTCAACCAGTAGCACTAAAAATGGATGTATCACCTTTTATAGCTGAGTAACAATTTACAAGACTTTTTCTTCTCTTTAAAAACAAGGAGTAGTAATTTACTTAATCTGGAACGCACTTATCACAAAAAGGAAAAATAAGATAGATGATGCAAAAATGTGCTAATTGACGACCCAATTACAAATTTGGAGTGAAAAGATGCTCTGTGCAGTTTAGGTATTGGTGCAAGATCCATCAGTTCATTAAAATTTTGGGTATGAAAATAATTTATTTGGGGTTGTTACATGGCACCTGTGCAGAAACGAACATCATTGGAAAATATGAGCAAAAGACAACAGTGAGGAGACCCAGACAAGGCAGTTCGGGTTTGGCTAGGCACTTTCTCCACAGCAGAAGATGCATCTTAAATTACCAATTACCATATTCTGTGAAGTCGTGCAATATATTCATGCTAGAGCCAGATCTATTAACATCACCCTAAAGGGCCCTAGAAGTATGTACTCTATAATTTATAATGATGCTACCTTAATCAGACATCAAATAATAGGCTTGTTAAGTCTCACCATTACTGCAAAAAATTTATATATGCAAGAAAATTATGATAATTTTCTTTTTCTTATGATTAAAAATTTACAAAATGTTTTAAAGATGATAAGAGTTAATTTTCCAAAGTTTTTACACAAAGATTTGTCAGAATGTCTTTTCTTAAAGTATACTCCATCAACAATTTCTCACGTTCCCTAAGTCCATTAAGAATGATAGGAAAGGTTTGCCCCTTAAGAATTTACCATTATATAATGGTGCTATATTACAAGCAAGAATTTATAAAAAAATTCAAATAAGTATTTACAAATTTGTATGGAGTAAATACATTCAAATATAAAAAGAATATTAATTTCATAAAAAAATAATAGATTTCATTAGATATTTTCATGTGTACATTGTCTTTGACATGTGTTTTATGAAAATCTACAAAATAGAGAATAAATGTGTCAATGAATAGTTTTTTTTCTTACAAATGAAATAGTCTTAAATTACTAATCTATTTAACTATCTAGAAAATTTAAATGCATCAAACGAGGAGTAGGAGTAGTGTAAAGAAATTCTGCATGTACCAAAAATAATATGGCATGCTGCTAGATATAGCATATTAGACAATGCCATGAAGATTCTGCATATATCAAAAATGATATGGACCATCATATCACATGTAACTAAGCAAAGGAGCAATTTTATTAAGCAAGAAAAAGAGAAATAAACAAATTCCTACCCAAGTGGGAGAAGGTAAATATGTGACCAAATAGAAGGTGAAATGAGTATGTGAAACACAAAAAAATAAGGAATAATCAATAAGCAAAAGGCCAAGGTGTAAATACAATAAGGAAGTAAAAGACAATGTGTGTGTGTGTGGATGCTCATGAATCATTGGACCAACTTTAGAGGATTGTCCTCATTTAAAATGTTATCATTGTCCGTACAAAATTCCTCATATTTGATTTCGTTCATTTTTATGAGAGTGTTCATTTTTACATGTTTTTTAAACTACATGTGTTTCATCTTTAGAATCCTTCATGCTTGTTAGAAACACATGATCAACTAGTGTAACATTACAAAATTCTTTTCTTACCCAAATTTCTTGCATCTTTACTTTTTGTCATGAAGGAATGATTGGCATTTGATACACCACAACTTCTTTCTTTGGTACCCAAGTAGTCTTTTGGGTATGAAAATCTATTTTCTTACTAGTTTTGTTGTCTTTGTTCCTTTTACTTTCTCATGATTGTTGTGTTCTTTATTAGGTTATTTTTATTTATTTATGATTTACTCTTCTTATGTTCTTTTTCAATTGCAACCTCTCAAGTGGTATAATTCATAAAGACTTTCTTCAATTTCATATGGAGGTTCCTTAGGACATAAAACCTATACAACCCAATACAAAGTGACTCTACTCACCTTTGGCACATATTTGTATCATAGAATCTTAATAAGTATTACTTCATGAATGAATTTGATGCAATGATGTATAATTGAAGGTACTACTTTCAAAAGATCTTTCCATGGTCTACAATGCAATTTGGAAAATCTATTAAAAATAGAAATCACATGGCATGATACTTGTACTTCTTTAGGTCCAAACTTAATTGGTATAATGACACAGCCCGAATTATTAATCAATATGAACCTTTCCACCTTTAGAGGTACTCCTAAATGGGCATAAATTTTTCACTTGATATGTATATTGAAGATAAACTCTTCTGTTCATATCAAGAATATCATGAATATAAAGATCATGTAACTTTGTTACAATGTACAAACAATCAAGGTGATTATCTTATTGTATCTCTACATCAAAGTGATGTAAGAGAATTCCAATTGTATAATAAATCTTGCATCAACCATAAATATTTCTCTTTTATCTTTTTCTTTTTCTTTTTCTTTTGTAAGTTTGTTGAGTTATCACAATCATTCTATTCTTGTTGTAAAGGTTTTGTTTTTATTTTAGTCATCATTTTGAGCATGTAGAATAAATAATATTGTTTCTACTATATGGTAACACCTATTCATCACAACGCCTTCACATTGATACTAGAGCATAATAAGGGTGCCTTGAACACTACTACATATTTTCTTAGTGTTAATTGTAGATTAATGTGATGTGACTTGTAGCACCTATTTAGAAAGGACTAACTAAGTTGTGTGTAATATATTTAGATCTCATGCTAAATGGTAATATTATGTATGATATTATTGGTCTTGAGGATTTTCATGGTTGAGACTGGGTGATACTACAATACTGGTTTACAATTTTTGGCCAAACTAAACACTAAACTGATTTTTTCTAACTAAATCTTCACTTTCGGGCAGCTATAGCAGCTAAACTGTGAGGAATTTGAAGATGATGCAAACTAGTGATTCGTGAAAAAAAAATTAGATTCTAAATGTATTTTTTAAAAAAAATTGGAATCAAATTGCTCTTATTTTCCATCTTCGAAAACTAGTTTTGTTCAGTAAACATCATTTTTTAAGGAGTGATGCTCACCGTATACAACATAAATTTTTTTCCATGAAGGATAAAATTATAATTTATTGAATTTAGATATATAACTATGATATCTAGCACTTTCATTTGGTTTCATAGTGTTTTATTGAATATATTTTCTTTAATCAAGTTTTGAAGTCAAACCAATTACAATTCACACATAGGCAGACTGTATACAACATAAAAAAAATTGTATGTATAAAAATTGAATTTTATTTTATTTTTGGATCAAGGATTTCAATATCTAGTGCATTGATATTTTTCAAAAAAAAAAATTGATAATCTGCTATTTTTCCACATGTGCAGGACAAAGAGCTTGATTTTTGGTGAAAAACTTACATTCACAAGAAATAAAAAATAAATATAATAATAGAATTAAATTTATTTAAAATTATACTTTTGGAAAGCTTATAATAAGGACGACATACTTATAAAAAATAAATTTTCATTTGATCCCCCAAAAGGTAAATCAAAAGTAGTTTTTTATCAACATTTTGATAGGTGTAAAGGAGACTCCGTTATTAGTATGGTTTAAAACTAGCAGGGTTCTATCCAAGGGGGTTTGATTTAAGGTGGTTTGATCAAACCCTCTTAAATTGGAATCCTTCAAATGATTTTTTTGAAGGATTAAATCATTATATTTTCTAAAAATATTTGATTCGAGCAAAAATTAGAATCTCCCAGAAATTGTAAACCAACATTGTGGGATCACCCGACTATATTGAGTCTAAAATCCTATATCTCATTGCACTCTTAAAAAAGGGACATCTATATGTTTCACAAGCAAGAGTCAAATTCCAAAAAAAAATATAAAAAAAAATATTTAGTTTAGATCCATGATCCTTACCACAAGTGCACAAGATAGTGTACTACATTTTTAGTTAATGCTAAGGTAATTCATCCTTGTTCTCCATAAAATATGAATAATTATACATGGATAGGTTATAGGGGGTTGAGGAATAAAGAGTGAGCATGGAATATCATAAGAGATGCATCAAATACAATATTAGCTTAAGGGATAGTGTTATGAGGAGCCACACACTTGTTTGTGCTTGATTATGTCGTAATTCAATATTGAGGTATAATTTTATTGAAATCCCTTACATGGAAAATTATTTTGTTATATTATTTTTATAATGAATCAATAAAGTTGTGGTTTCATTGTAACACAAGTGCGATGTGAATATTTAATTTTTTTTGCATAAGTTTTTTGATGAATTTTATTAAGTTGCATGGATGGATAATTCATAATTGGATCCTTCATCCATGACTGAATCAAGCGGTATCATAGTGAATTTTGAGTCCTAAATTATATTAGTGAAGAAAAGTCCTATAAAATATGTGGGGATATCTTCCAATGCTATATGATGGGAAGAAGGTATCAATTAAAATATGGAACTATACAAAGATTCTGTCAATTTACAAGATAATTTACATTAGATTAGAAGTCAGAATGTCTCCATATTATTGAGTGGGTGTAGGTCAAGGTTTTGTAAACATTGCATGAATAATGGAAGTAATGTTTGAACTGAATATTGGTGAAGATAGAAGTAGAAATTGGCTTGGAGATAATGAAATTGAAGAATACATGTGAACATATTGTTGAATATTATGTGGGTGCCAAAAATCTAGAGCAAGTGAAGATGTTGAAGTCTATTTTTAGCACCAGTAAGAAACCTAGAATCAATCTTTCTAGTTATTCTAGTAGCTTGATTCTTAAGGAATTGATAGGTTAGTTGAATAAAATAAAATAATACGTTATATATGAAGAACTATTAGATCTTGAAAGAGTGACATATTTATAAAAATGAAATAACATTGTTGAATTATGGTAGAAAAAGTACAATTAAAGAGGAGAAGATGAGGAAATAAAATATTAAAATATGGGATAAGATTGTTAGAATTATGAAACAAGCACAAAACCACGAGTCACGAGATCAAACAACAAACAAATACACCTTCCACGCAAGAGATTTGTAAACAATATATGCAATATTCCTCAACAAGAAAAAGCTACAGAACCTAGAGACTCTCAGGAAGATATGAAATCTCGAGATAATAATTACAATGAGGGTTGAGTGCTTATAAGAGAAAAACCCTAAATGAGAAAGGGAACAAATCATGACAAGTGTCAACATCACATGAGATGAGACATAATGATCTAATATTAGCTCAACTAATAAAAACATAAGACACTCCTAAGTTTGGCTTAAGTGCATGAGAATAAATTAGATTAATAATCGATTAAAGATTAATTAATAAACCATGAAAACAAAGAAATGTTAGCACCAACAGTAGAAACCCCCCCATAATTTTGAAAAGGGGAGAGCCGTGACAAAACAAGCACAAAACTATAGAGCCAAAAAAATTTATGATTCTATGGAGTAAGAACCACCATTTCAGCTCACATCAATAGAGCCATTCTAATTAAAAGCAAAACCAGAAATACAAATCTAAACTATAGAAACAAAACAATGCTTTTAAAAGAAATCAATCTTCGTTGTCTCCCTATCACCAAGATCTTTGTTTATGCATTTTCTCTCAGATTTTATGAGCACAAAATGCAATAAAGAGGCTATGATGAATGAGAAATGCAATCAAGATGCAAAGATGATATGAGTATGTAAATTTGTGAGAAAAATTTGTGAGAGCTAGAATGAGAGGAAAATCCCATTTAAATAAGATTTCCCTGAGGATGGAGAGGGGTTGAAGATGAAATGTGGGATAAAAGATGTGAGAGAAGGAAATGCCATTATCCCACATTGTTGGGTTAAATGTTATGGATGGGAATGAAAGTGATAAAATGTAATATTCCATGAATGGTTTATGCAAATGATATGATTATATGTAAGTTATGATAATTAGTTTATTTTGAAATAATAATCAATGACTATGATAATTGATTTATTAATGGAGATGAATATGAAACAATTATGGATGATAATGATAATTGATTTAATATGGAAATGATGTTTATGACTTATTATGCAAATGGATTATGAATGATCATGTGGTGATAGTATTTTAGTGATGTGATGATTTAACGAAATGCAATATGTAGTGAATGATTTATGCAAATGATGTAATTTAAATGGTAATATAGTTTTATTATGAAATGTCAATGAATTATTATGATAATGAATGATAGTGCAAAAATGATAATGTGACAGATGCAAACGATAATGAGATGATTTAATGATTTGATGAAATGCATGAATAGAAGAAAGTATTGAATGAATTGATCATTTTAATCAATAGACGAATAATGCGATGATTGTGAGGACAAATTTGAGTGTCTACAAAAACCATGAGCCACAAGATCAAACAATAAACAAATACACCTTCTACTTAAGAGATTTGTAAACAATATGTGCAATATTCCTCAACAATTAAAGAGGAGAAGATGAGGAAATAAAATATTAAAATATGGGATAAGATTGTTAGAATTATGAAACAAGCACAAAAATACGAGCCATGAGATCAAACAACAAACAAATACACCTTCCACATAAGAGATTTGTAAACAATATATGCAATATTCCTCAACAAGAAAAAGCTACAGAAGCAAGAGACTCTCAAGAAGATATGAAATCTCGAGATAATAATTACAATGAGGGTTGAGTGCTTATAAGAGAAAAACCCTAAATGAGAAAAGGATCAAATAATGACAAGTGTCAACCTCACATGAGATGAGACATAATGATCTAATATTACCTCAACTAATAAAAGCATAAGACACTCCTAAGTTTAGCTTAAGTGCATGAGAATAAATTAGATTAATAATCGATTAAAGATTAATTAATAAACCATGAAAACAAAGAAACATTAGCACCAACAGTAGAAACCCCCCTATAATGTTGAAAAGGGGAGAGCCATGACAAAACAAGCACAAAAGCATGAGCCACAAGATCAAAAAATAAAAAAATACACCTTCTATGTAAGAGATTTGTAAACAATATGTGCAATATTCCTCAACAAGAAAAAGCTACAAAAGAAAGAGACTCTCAAGAATATATGAAAGCTTGAGATAATAATTGCAATGAGGGTTGAGTGCTTATAAGAGAAAAACCCTAAATGAGAAAGGGATCAGATCATGACAAGTGTCAACATCACATGAGATGAGCCATAATGATCTAATATTAGCTCAACTAATAAAAGCATAAGACACTCCTAATTTTAGCTTAAGTGCATGAGAATAAATTAGACATAATCAATTAAAGATTAATTAATTATTAGCTAATTTGCATGATAACTCTAACACCCACCCTTAAGATGAACTTAGGGAGTAGCTAAAAACCCTAAAAATAATGCATGATGGGTCTCAACAAATAAGGCCATGGGTAAGTGCACCAATCTGTGACACAATTTTGGCTCTTAAGATGCCACTTTTTTTCTGAAATCAGCAAAATCTGATTTGCGCGAGAAAATGAAGATAGTTACACTCAAAATTTCAAAATTCAGAAAAAACAAAACTTGAAGTGCTCTAAGTCTAGTTTCTAAGCTACTATTGTTTTTTGAAATTAATGAAGATTAAGGGTCTCAAAAAGGGGGGGGGCAAAAAAGGTCTTGTTTTTATCAAAAAAAATAGCATAGCGCTTGAGGGCTCCCCCCTTTTTGGTTAACTTTTTTTTAGAATTTCAAAAATCCCAACTGTGAGAAATTAGCTAACACCATGTAGTTTATCCTCCTTCTTTAGGATAATTTTTTTAATGAATACATAATATTTTATGAACTTTCAAAGTGGACACATCCTGAAAAGCTGAAATTTGAGCATTCTCCCCCCAATTTTTTTGCAAACTAATCGAAAATTGATTTATTTATTTTTCATCATGTGTAGAATGGAATCTAGTTTCAAAAAATGTAATTTATTTCACATTCCGATGAATGTGTAAAAATCTACCCTAAACCTAGCACATATTGGTTTTTGACCAAAAACGAAGGCATTTACAATAGAAGCCATGGATCAAAACCTTAACTAAATCAAAATGAAAAAAGAATTACATATTTAGATAGCTAAGAGAGAGGTTAACGCTATCACGGTTTTT
The DNA here is from genome assembly GCA_007115665.2 of Sequoiadendron giganteum. Taxonomy (NCBI): domain Eukaryota; kingdom Viridiplantae; phylum Streptophyta; class Pinopsida; order Cupressales; family Cupressaceae; genus Sequoiadendron; species Sequoiadendron giganteum. Next base: position 398,717,357 of record CM021101.1, on the reverse strand, counting down.
TTATAAACTTGCATTGAAATACGTGCAAATGAGATGGGGAGCACGAACGAAAATATGAGAAAATTTGGCAAATCTTGTTAATTAACACATCCAAAGCAAGACATTTGGCGAGCGCCAAATGGCCTGCTTTGGACAGAAGTAGAATTTCCCCTTTTTGGTGAACAACTTTGATAATGCTTAGAGTGCACAATTTATGATTGTAGAGGGATAGTCGAGGTTTTACCTTTCATACCTTCTCTAACTCGTTACCGTTTAACTGGATAACTTTGTATCCCTCTGAAGTCTCTATCTCTCAAGTCTCACTCCCTCCCACGTGACCTAGACTACTCTCTCAGTCCAATCCCCTTTGTCAGGTCTCTTTCCCTCCCAAGTAAGTACCTAAATAAATCTATCTCAATCCAACCCCCTTTTCTCACTCTCCCTCTTTGGTCTTTTTATCTCTCTCACTCTATCTCCCTCTCTTAGGTTGTTATCTTTCTCTCTTTGTCTCTCTCTCTCAAGTCTCTCCCTCCTACCCCCTCTCCCTCTCTTAGGTCTGTCACTCACTCCCTCTATCTCTCTCTCATTCCCTCTCTCTCTTGGGTATCTCCATCCCCCTCTATCTCTCTCCTACTCACTCTCTCCCACTCTATCTCTCTCCTCTCTCTCAAGTCTTTCCCTACCACCCCCTCTCCCTCTCTCTCTCTCAAGTATCTTTTTCCTACCCCCTCTCCCTCTCTCTCTTTGTCAAGTCTCCCCCTCCTACCCCCTCTCCCTCTCACAGTCACTCCCTCTATCTCTCTTCCACTCCCTCCCTGTCCCACTCCCTCTATCTATCTTCGTCTACCTCTCCATCTCTCTCAAGTATCTCCCTCCCACCACCTCTCCCTCTCTCTCTCAATTCCCTCTCTCTCTCATGCCCTCTATCTCTCTCCCACTCTCTCTCCCTCTCTCTCTCTCTCAAGTCTCTCCCTCCCACCCACTCTCCCTCCCTCTTTGTCTCTCAAGTCTCTCCCTTCTACCCCCTCTCCCTCTTTCAGGCCTCTCTTTGTCTCTCTCACTCACTCCCTCTATATCTCTCCCACATCCTCTCCCTCTATCTCTCTCCCTCTCTCTCAAATATCTCCCTCCCACCCCCTCCCACTCTCTCTCTCCCTCTATCTCATTTATCTCCCCCCACCCCCTCCATCTCTCTATAAATCCCTCTATCCTGAGTACTCCCTCTCCCTCCCACCCCCTCTCCATCTCTCAAGTCTCTATCTCTATGTCTCTATGTCTCTCCCTCTCTCTCTCTCCCACTCCCTCTCTCTCTGCCACTTTGTCTCTCTCCCTCCCTTTATCTATCTCCCACTTTTTCTCTCTCCCTCTCTCTAATGTCTCTCCTTCCCACCCTATCTCCCTCTTTCTCTCTCTAAAGTATCTTCATCCTACCCCATCTTCCTCTCTCTCTTTGTCAAGTCTCCCCCTCCTACATCTTCTCCCTCTCACAGTGACTCCCTCTCTCCCCCTCTCTCACTCCCTCTATCTATCTCCCACTTTTTCTCTCTCCCTCTCTCTAATGTCTCTCCTTCCCACCCTATCTCCCTCTTTCTCTCTCTAAAGTATCTCCATCCTACCCCATCTTCCTCTCTCTCTCTTTGTCAAGTCTCCCCCTCCTACACCCTCCCCCTCTCATAGTGACTCCCTTTCTCTCTCACTCCCTCTCTCTCTCTCCCTCTCCCTATCCCTCTCTCTCAAGCATGTCCCTCCCACCACCTCTCCCTCTCTCTCTCTCAAGTAGAGGGTTTAGGGATTAAGGGTTGAGGGATTAAGAGGGTATGGGGGTTGATGGATTCAGGTTTAAGGGTTGAGGGTTGAGGGGTTGAGGGATTAAGAGGGTATAGGTGTCAAGGGATTAGGGTTGAAGAGTTAAGGGTTGAGGGATTAAGATTGTAGAGGAGTTGAGGGATTAGGGTTTGAGGGTTGAGGGATTAAGAGGGTGTGAGGGTTGATGGATTAGCATTTAAGGGTTGAGGGTTGATGGGTTGAGAGATTAAAAGGGTATAGGGGTTGATGGATTAGGGTTGAAGGGTTAAGGTCTGAGGGATTAGGGTTTGAGGGTTGAGGGATTAAGAGGGTATGGGGGTTGATGGATTAGGGTTTATGTGTTGAGGGTTGAGGGGTTGAGGGATTAAGAAGGTATAGGGGTCGAGGGATTAGGGTTGAAGAGGTTAAGGAATGAGGGATTAGGAGTTTAGGGTTGAGGATTAAGAGGTATGGGGGTTATGGATTAGGGTTTTAAGGGTTCAAGGAGGTTGAGGGAGTTGAGGATTAAGAGGGAGTATAAGAAGTCGAGGATTAGAGTTGAAGGGTTAAGGGTTGAGGATTGAAGTGTAGGGTTGAAGATGGGGAGTTTGAGGGTTGAGATAGAAGAGGTATGAGTTGATGGATTAGAGTTTAAGGGTTTAGGAGTTGAGGGTTGAGATAGAGGAGTATAGGGAGTCGAGGATTAGGGTTGAAGAGTTAAGGAGTTGAGGGATTAAGATTATAGAAGGTTGAGGGATTAGGGTTTGATGGTTGAGGGATTAAGAGGGTATAGGGGTCGAGGGATTAGGGTTGAAGGGTTAAGGGTTGAGGGATTAGGGTTTGAGAGTTGACGGATTAAGAGGGTATGGGAGCTGATGGATTAGGGTTTAAGGGTTGAGGGGTTGAGGGATTAAGAGGGTATAGGGGTCAAGGGATTAGGGTTGAAGGGTTAAGGGTTGAGGGATTAAGATTGTAGAGGGGTTGAGGGATTAGGGTTTGAGAGTTGACGAATTAAGAGGGTATGGGGGTTGATGGATTAGGGTTGAGGGGTTGAGGGATTAAAATGGTATAGGGGTTTAGGGTTTAGGGTTGAAGGGTTAAGGGTTAAGGGATTAAGATTGTAGAGGGGTTGAGGGATTAGGGTTTGAAGGTTGAGGGTTGAGGGTTAAGGGTTGGCAGATTAAGATTGTAAAGGGTTTGAGGGTTGAGGGATTAAGAGGGTATGGGGGTTGATGGATTAGGGTTTAAGGGTTGAGGGTTGAGGGGTTGAGGGATTAAGAAAGTATAGGGGTCGAGGGATTAGGGTTGAAGGGTTAAGGGTTGAGGGATTAAGATTGTAGAGGGGTTGAAGGATTAGGGTTTGAGGGTTGAGGGTTGAGGGTTAAGGGTTGACGAATTAAGATTGTAGAGGGGTTGAGGGATTAGGTTTTGAGGGTTGAGGGATTAATAGGGTATGGGGGTTGATGGATTAAGGGTTTAAGGGTTGAGGGATTAAAAGGGTATAGGGGTCGAGGGATTAGGGTTGAAGGGTTAAGGGTTGAGGGATTAATATTGTAGAGGGGTTGAAGGATTAGGGTTTGAGGGTTGAGGGTTGAGGGTTAAGGGTTGATGGATTAAGATTGTAGAGGGGTTGAGGGATTATGGTTTGAGGGTTGAGGGATTAAGAGGGTATGGGGGTTGATGGATTAGGGTTTAAGGGTTGAGGGTTTAGAGGTTAAGGGATTAAGAGGGTATAGGGGTCGAGGGATTAGGGTTGAAGGGTTAAGGGTTGAGGGATTAATATTGTAGAGGGGTTGAGGGATTAGGGTTTGAGAGTTGACGAATTAAGAGGGTATGGGGGTTGATGGATTAGGGTTTAAGGGTTGAGGGTTGACAGGGTATATGGATTGAGGGATTAGGCCTCACTTATCTCATAAATCCCTCTCTGTCAGACCTCACTTACCTCCCACCGTAATTTCTTAGGTCTCTCCTTCCCACCCCCTCTCTCCCACTTTGACTCCCACTCCTCTCAGGTGTCTCCCTCCCAACCTCTCTCCCTCTCTCTCTCTTAGGTTTCTCCCTATCACGCCCTCTCCCTCCCCCTCTCTCTCTCCCACTCCCTCTCTCTCATTTCCTTTATCTTTGTCCCACTTTGTGTCTCTCCCTCTCTCTCAAGTATGTCCTTTTTAGAGGAACATATTTGGCGCTCGCCAAATTTGGCGTGCGCCAAATGGGTTTTTACCTTGAAACAGTAAAAATAAGGCTTCACCTCGTGATTCAGGCCCACATTATCTTGTATTTGTCTGGTTCATCGCTTTATCCAAGTCAAAAATGCCTGTTTTTATGCAGTTGACTTCATATTGTACCAATCTATGCTTGATCCATCACCTTTTTACCAGCAATTTGCATGGTAGACAACGTAGAAGAAGACATTTTGAAGTTTCTACTTCATTTTACTTTATCTGAGGTAATATATTCATTTTGGTAAATTGAAATGTTTGTATTTAGTATATTTGTTTGTTTTTAACAATATAAACTAAATTTCCTTAATGATTTTATTAATCATAACAATTGGACTTAGAATTCAACATTGAATTAGATGAGATTTGCATAGAAAAGTTAAATTTTTATGAGTTTGAAGAACAAAAACAATAAAAACATGACATTTACTTAATATAAATTTATTTATGAATTCTATTTGCATTGCTTATAGTATTCCATTTCCGGCATGGCTAGTGGAATTCACCATATTTCATTCTTTTTTCAACTAATTTGGAAAACCTAATAGCTTTCATCAATGTTAATGCAAGTGTCCATTACTTTTTTTGTTCCATACAAAATTCAGCTTCATCACATGTTCTTAGGTAAATTCAAGTGAGTTGACATAGTTGAGAATGCTTATTGTCTTTCTAAGTTACCTCATTGCCAAAGAAATAGTGAATAATTATAAGATATAGCATCACAAACCCTTCTTTGAATCCATATTCTTCATGACTTTGTTGACAATCAAAATTTTGGTTTTGAGAAAAATAAACACAAGAGTCTCTAGTTTTCATTTAGGTGGCAAAAATTTATACCCTAGGTTTGTGATGTAGAGTAGGGAGACAAAACCTTCAACAATCATAATTAGATCAGTTTCAAACAATCTTCAATCTCAAAAACCTCAATTCAATGTTGAACTGACCAATTCACATCTAAAACAAAACAAAGATCATTCATAAATAACAAGCTATGCTTTTCAAGAAGACTACCATTCTAAATATGTTTAATAACCTTCAATGCCTCGAAGGAGAGGTCGTTGGTTGATTTGTACCCCATTTTTATCAAGAAGAACGTTATTAAATTATAGAAATTTACTGGTTTCTTTCACTTTTCTTGTTGTTGTACGGCTTGTACAAACTGTAAGATGATATGAAACCAATTGGATGTTGTAGATTAATGAATTAGCTTTCATTTTCATCTATTTAGAGGTTCTAACTTTTTGTATAGAGAAAGTTATATTGTTTTAACTGCTGCTACCTACTTTCACAGTGTTCTTGGATTGAGGGGTTTCATTATGTAATTCGACCCATTACACTTTTTCTACCTACTGTAACTTGTGGAATGGGTCCTCAAACTTTTGAAATACATTCCTAACCTATTTAGAATGTTGTGGGGTCAAGGTTGGGTGTTTGGGATAATGTTCTAGGACTGTAGTAGGGTCTTTTCATGGTGAAAATTAGGGCTTCAAGTGGTGTTTTGACAAAATGTGGGAAGTATTGTCCATGTAATGTATTATTCACCATGTGTAGGGTTTGGTAAGTGTGTTTGGTGCTTTGTATGGTTCTGGCAGGTCCGGGAGATAGGAGTTTCATTAAAACCCCAAGTATTTTGCAAAGGGCAAGAGGGTTTAGTGTATTAGGGGTCTAGAGGTCTTGGACCTGGAAACAAATCAGGAAATTGGAGGTTTTGACATATAAAATACTGTTGTTTGAGGATTTTGAGTAAAGATGTAGTGTTTAAAATGTACTCTCTTTGTAAATTAGGCTAATTGAATAGCCTTTTCCAAGGTGGGTCTATTGGAAGTCAATGTTGGTCAAAAGGAGTTGATGCTAGGGTTTACCTATGTTTTATAACTTGTAAATGGGTATCTTAATCATCCCTGATTTTGTCAAGTGTTTTGGAAAATCTTTGTGAAAAGGCCCTTGAACCGGGTTACCTATGCTACAAGGGAAAGCTTGGTAGAAGTTGGGATTTTCAGTTGAACATCTGATTTTGCTTTGGAATATGATTGATTCTCATTGATTTTCTATATTGAATGGTTTCCACCCCTCTCTGCATCAATATTTTTGCAAAATGCATTACTTACTTTTGCTCTATGTGTGTTTGCGGACATGTAGCATTCAAGGTCATGCCGAGGAAACGACCGAAGCCTCTAACACCAGAAGAATGTGCAGTTAAAAATGAAAGGAGAAGAGAATAAAAAAATGTAGCTCATGAAGCAAAGGAATTGCAGCCCATACAACCACAAATTCCCGTGCAATATAAGAGATGTCAAATTGGAAAAATAAAGGGCATGAATGAGGAAAGTTCGTGGAAGGACAAGAATGGATACAAAAGTTGGGGGCACATCATCAGCCATAGGTGAAACTCAATGCACATCTCCAGTTGAAGACACATTGACAACAACATGTGGTTTTCTAGGTACATTAGAAATCACATCTCCAATTGAAGACACACCATCAAAAACATTGTGTTTTGAAAGTACATCAACAAACACATCTCTATTTGAAGGAACTCCACAAACAACATCTCAATTTGGAGTTACAACATCATTTACATGTCAATCTCAAGGTATGTCATCAATTGCACCTCCAATTGCAGGTACATGATC
>CM021101.1:398656614-398710641 GCA_007115665.2 Sequoiadendron giganteum | reverse complement strand
CCTACTCATATAAATAACATTGTTTTTAAATGTAAAAATACCCTTTTGTAGGTCCATAAGTTTAGTTTTAAAATATATATTTATTTTAATATTCCAAATTATTATTTATATTTTATTTATATTTTTTACTAAAAGTAGGTTATCATTATAAAAATATTAGGTTGATTATCATGCCAAGAAAAATACTAAAACTAATTATTTAAAAAAAAATAAAAAATGATGCCCTAGATAAAATAATCAAAATTAAGATAGCATAAATTTTTTTCTATTTTAGATAAATATTTTATATAAAAGTTGATGTCGACCAGAAACAAGTGCGTTTTAGTTCATTCACATTTAAATATTTATTTAAAAATATCTATTTATTAAAATTTCAAAAAATTATATTCATTCCCTAAAGTTTCCAATTATAAATATACACAAAAAATTTGAAGGGAAAAAAAAAAATTTACTATATAGAGCTTGACGTCTCATGCAATGTCATTTTTCAACATTTTATCAGCAACTAAATTATAGTGTTAATTTATAAAAAACTATATCTAAATAATTTTTTAATTTTTATTAAAAAAATACAAACATAAAATATACTAAAAATTACACATTTTATTAGTTTACATCATTTCAAAATTCAAAACATATATGCCACTTTCTAGTGATTGAAGTTTAAAATTTAGATCGATGTTGGTCATTTCCTTTATAAAAGTGTGACACAACTTTATACTTTTACCCGAATGATACTTTGAATAGTGTGAAGTTTTTTGATGTAATGCATTGTGAGAATCGTTCACTGATGTCAGGGTTGAATATTATGTATGACTGAATATTTTATATGTGACTCCTGCCCAATTTGATGAGGCACTAGCTAATTCATTTGGAATTATTTTAAGTAGTTGAAATTAGAAAGCACCTACATGTGGATTCAAGGTCAGAACATTACTTAATTCAAATTTTATTCACTATAAGATGTAAATCTCCTATGGTATCTGTTTTTCTAGCAAATATGTGGCCATTTGTATAGATTTCAACCAAGCCTTTGATAAGTCCTATGTATTTTCAAGTTAGTAGGAGTGTATCTGTGTAGTGAAGTGTTCTTATGATAGTGAGTATCAAATGAACACAAATAGGAACACCCTCCTTGGTCCCACATAGCCTAAAGAGTAGGGGTAAGGGCCTAAAAAATTTTACCCGTTAGTTGGCCACAAGCCTTGGTAATTCTTGAATATAAGGACTATCAATCCTTTAGGGAATTTGAAGGCTCTGTTGGAAAAACAACCAACAGTGTCAAGGCATTGAAAATCAACACCTTGACATGTCATCAATGAATTGGAAAAAATGCATGGGCGGGCTTTTTAAGCGCTTGTGCATCAAGTGAAAAGTAACTTCATGTAGGAGTGGTCAATATTACCACTCCTACATGTGGAGTTTGGAGTTAATCTTCAAAGTGTAAAGGCATTTAAAAACCCCGCCTTATCAATTGAAACAATGGAAAGTTTAAGGTGTAATGTTGGTGATTTTCACCACTTGGACATTGTTGAACAACTTAAAAACTTGGTGCCTAAGCGGTGATTTTCACCGCTTGGACATCAAGACTCTTTCATTGAAGATTGATGAAGTTTAGTTTAAACTCATGCATATATTATAAATTTCACCGCTTGACAACCTTAGCAATACATTTTAAAATGGAAGGAAAAGAAGGCGAAGGGGAAACACAGGGGAAAATATAACCTAGGACGCACTATCACAAACAAAAACCCTAACAAAAATACGAAGAGTAGATACGAATATGGAAAGAAGGTAGAATATTTTGAAAGTAAACGACAATATTTAAGAACCCTAATAAATATGAGAAAACATCTAGGCCACACAAAAAATAAAAAAAAGATAATAAAAAGTGAAAGGATGGTGAAACGTAATGAAATGAGAAACAACATACCTGGCAGAAAGACACTTAAACCCTAACTCAATGCTTGAATAAATCTTCAAAATTGAGTTGCAGGATGTTGGAGAGTGATTCGTGCGAGGAAGGAATGGAGAAATGAAATGAAGTTAGGTTAACTTAAAATCACTTTTAAGTGATTTAAAAGTGTAATAAATGAACTCAAGTCATGCATTGATGAAGGCACTAACTTAGGAGGGAAAACTGGGAAATATGCACTGGCGGTGAAAATCACTGCCTGTGCATATTTTAAAATTACTAAGTATAGACAAAAACGCACGAGCGATGATTTTCACCACTTGTGCAACTTTTTGCAAAAGCAACATGATGTAGGAGTGCTGAAAATTAGTGCTCCTACACCTAAAGTGTAAAAATGACTAAGGCAATATGAATCGGCGCTCCCACAATTTTCGCAACTCCTGAAGGCTGGAAGATAATGAAGATGCTCATTTCGAAGCTCCTTGAAAGACGGATAGGGGAACACTCAAACAGATTGTTTGATACTTTTTAATGCACATCGATTTGATTGAAATTTTCCTCGTATTGTGTTCTTGAACATCACGAACCTCTGAAACAAACAAGTTTCAAAGGGGGGTTATCTGTGGATCGAGTGTTGCTAGATTCCATGATAACACTCCCATTACAAAAATCTCAACACCCTTTTTTATTATTAAAACTTCAAATCTATCTTAAATGGCATATAGTATTCACCAAAAAGTATTTTTTTTGTCGTATACATTATGCCAAGATCCCTTTGATGTTTTTTAAACTCAAGAATGAGGAAAGCAATATTTTGAATAGTATTTATCATAGACTTGATTGTGCTAGTATGGTCCTATCAATTGGTTAAAATATTGAAAATATTACTACTGAACATGGAGGTCTTCTTGTAAGTTTAAATCTTGCACACTCTCAAATAGGTGGCTGGTTAGCCTCAACCTCAACAATTGTTTCTTTAAAATAGTGAAAAACTGATAAAAGTTTTTGCAATCACTTCTTGAAGATAGCCAATGGAAATATTTTAGGAATGATAGGATGAAATGCAAATATGTTTAATGCAAAAATGTTCATAGATTGGAATGGACGATTTCTTCATTATATTTCCTTGCACTATTCATAGCAAAAGAAATAGGGAAAGCGCTTAACTATTAACCAAATATAATAGAATTTTGGGCACTTTAATCTAATACATTCAATGGCAACTCAATAGGCATTTTATAGGAACCTAAACAATTCTTGTTGTAATATCATGCTAGGAAAATTGAGAACATTTACATTTATACAAAATGAAATACAAAATGATAATAGTATTATTGAGTTTATCTTAGAATTTGTTAGTCTATAATTTTTATAAAGACTTTCTAATATAAAGGAATGTAATCAATTGTTAAATAATAAAAATTAAAAACAAATCACTTAATGATTTTATTAATATAACCCTTAATATTCCAATATCTACGAGTCTCAATTAAAACCACAAGAGAAACCAAATATGAGAGAATTATTTTATTTTATCAAAGCATGCAAATGTACAATTTAAGTACATGAATATAATTGATTATCATTGATTATATTACAATGAGAAATTCTTAGTTATATAGGTCAATGTGACACATACGCCAACATAAGATTGACATGTATTTTAATCTTATGAATTGAAACATAAAATGATAATGACCTAAGAATGCCCTAAGTAAACTAGTGGGAATAGGACCTATAGGTAAACCAATTTGGTAAAATATTCCATTCAAACCAACAATAAGTAATAGAGCTATTCACACCAACACTCATAATGAGAAACATTGGCATAAATTTGATATAATGTTAAAATCTTATGAGATAATGAGCTATCTATTTTGCATCCATGAAAAAATTACCAAAAATCGATTTTCCTTAGGTGATTATAGTTTTTTTGTGACTTATAAATGATTATCAATTTCAACCACAAATTTTGTTGATGTTAGATGGAGACATATGTTAGAATCTTGCATGAACCTTCATGTTGTGTCCTTGAGTGAGTTATTATGAGTCCCATAGAACATCTATGTGTTAGAGCCAAGTTTATGAGATTGCATCATTATCTAAATTTGGGTAGTTGATATTCTGACAAGATTCACAATTTTTAGACCTTCATTATTGGGTTCATTAGTGGATAAAAATTGCTTTTGGGTATAAAGGATTTGATTAGCAATTATGTAGGGTTAATATATAACACCTTTGACAAATAATTTTTGATATAGGGTATAAAATAGGATTTTGAAAGGGCCTCAACCATTGTACAAGGAAGTAGAGAAGTTGGAACAACATAACAACAAAAATATAACCAATCAACAACTAAGTTGTCACTAAAATAAAATAGTCCAAACACCAAAATTGAACCCCAAAAAGAAACTTAATAGGACCAAAGAAAGAAAGAATATAAACCCAAAGAAGTTAAAGTCTGTTCATAGCCACATTCGCTTCCCACTCTTCTTGTAAGAAGTATAGGAGTTGATTTTTAAGTGCCTCCTCATCGGCTTTTGTCTCTCTTCTTATTTATTCTAGTTATTAAATTAGGATCAATATGATGAGGAGTATACTGCATTCTATCATTTAACTCCTTTTAGAACTATTCTTGATAGTGGTTGTAATGACAAAAAAGATTCCACCTTTTCCTTTCTTGATTTGGGAATAATTAATGATAAATTGGACCTAATATCGCCTTGATTTACTATTGTGATGAGTTTTACACATCCACATTAGGTCTTGGGCCCTTTTAAAGCTAAATTAATTTAACTCTGCCTTAATTTAATGTTGTAAAGTGTATTTATTTACATCTTAACATTAAATTTGGGAGGCTTGTAAACTAAGGTGGACCTAATCTAGTATTGTAATGTGTTTTACACATTCACATGGGATTTTAGGCCTTTCTAAGCTAAATAGACCCAATTTTGCCTTAATTTAGTGTTGTATAGTGTATTTATTTACAGTTTCACAGTAGAATTTGGGCCCTCTTGCATTTATGACCTTTATATCATCATAAATAGGCCCCTATGACCCCATATTATGCATCCCAAGGCATATTTAAATCAAAAACCCGACAAGATCAACATATAAACTTAATTTCTTCACTCCCTAACACTTTAGCTGGTAAAATAGCCCCTGTGGGACCCATTCACCATTTTGGGTAAATAAGTCCCATCCAAGTGGGACTCATTTGTTGAGCTAGGTGAATAAGTCCCATTTGAGCTATTTTTAAGGTTTGAGCAAGAAAATCTAGGTTTTAAGTTCAAATTTTTTCTATGTCAGCCTTGAGGATCAAATAAATGGTCATTTGAGTGTATTGCCTATATAAACAAGATTTCACATCATTATTTTGCCTAAGAAACATAAGACTACATGATATCAAGCCAAGAAAGCAAGAGTTAAGCATTCCAAGACTTTACAAGATCATCAAGATAGCATTCAAGATCATTTCTAAGGCATTCAAGGGAAGATTTCTTCATCAATTGTTGCAACAATTCAAAATCCATTATCATGTCAAGGATATCAAGCATCAAGCATATTATTGAGCTATTGGTGTGATGTAGAATTGAATATCCAAGATCAAGCATTGTTCTACACCTATTTTCAAGATCAAGATCTACATCCTTCATGGCCATTTCATGTTGAGTTGTAGATTTATAAGACATCATTTACAAAATATTATTCAAGGTATCATTGTTCATGTTTCATATCTTATGTTTCATGTTTCATGTCCTTGTTTCATTGTTTCATCATTTGGTTTAATTACCTAAAAGATCTAGGTGCTTAGAATACTTGAAGATCATTGAATATTAGGTTACAATCTTGTTGGAGTTGTCTCACCATTGAAAAGGTCATAATCTTCACTAAAAGGTCATCTACAATCTTGAAATCATAGTTTCAGATCCAAAAACATTGAGAAGCAGAAAGAAAAGATAGTAAAGACTAGATTTAGACCTTGAAGTTCTAGAAAATCCAAATTGGACTCATTTACCACAAGTGGCTAATGAGTCCCACTATAGGTTTTTTCAAAGATTTTTGCAAATTGGATACCCTTTTGGCTAAAACTTACTCTTGTGTAGAGACCTAGATATGGGATTAATTCACCCAGAATGGCAAATGAGTCCCACTGGGCCAAAAAATAGGTTTTTCAAGATTTTAGAGCTCTCTTACATCTCCTTCAAGTTTTCAGGTGCACACTTTCTATTTTGATTTTTTTTCATTTCTAATTAATTTAGTAAAGCATTGCATCAAACTAGGTTTTTCATTTCATCTTGCATGTCATACATTTTTCCAAGCCCTAGCTTAATGGTGAACCCCTCTTGAAATCTGAAATCATGTCCTAGAATACCTTATTGTCAAATCTCTCCCTCCATTATTTATTGGATTGAGATCTCTTAGGTTTCTTTGAGTGTAGTAAGTGTGAAATAGGAATCATATCCTTATGGTCTATTCTTCAAAGGTGGGGAATACTATTCCCTTGATTACATTTTGGTGAACCTGACATGATCTTGGAGAATACAAGATCATAAACAAAAAATTTAAAAAGGAAAAAGAAAAAGTGGTAATGTCAACACATAATTTGGAAGACTCATCGAAAGCATCCACCTCAACCACTTTAGAAGAAAGACAACATACACAACAAACTTTTATGAAACTGACTATCAACAACCTTTGAATCCTAAAGAAATGAAAAAGATTTATGGAAAAGGTTAAGAGCTTATGAAACAACTTGGATATAGTGGAAAATGATGTGATGCTAGAGAACAAGGTATCTATGTTCCCATCGAGTCTAACATGCAAGAAACAACTCATGGTCTTGGTTATTCTCCTTTCATAGAAATCAACCCATCAAACAAACCTTCACTTAATAGCAACACTAAGCCAACTTTAACATTAGTGCATCTTGAATTGATAGACACTAATAGTATCAATTGTTATCCTTTGTAATAAATGAAACAAACAAAGAAATCTTCGCTTAATGCCAATTTCATCACACCAAAAACTAATGATTTGAATTTGTTAGATTTTACACCCTCTTGTAAAGGAGAGTACAAAATCTCGCAATCTAAAGAGTCTTGTGTAGGTATGACATATTTTACTAGGTAGGAGACATCTTTTTCACACAATAACAAAACATCCTCTACCATTGATCAAGAAGGTATCTTATTGAGACTCCTCCAAGATCATTTGATATCCCTCCCTTCAAGAACACAAAATAAATTCTACTACAAGAGTTCATTTTGTGAATATCATAGAGTTCATGGTCATTATACTAATGAATGTAAGGCTTTAAGTGATAAAATTCAACATCTTAAGAAGTGTGGTGCTCTTCCTTGTGTTGAAGCACATAATTCCTCTAATTGATACTGAGTTTTACACTAGCATGTTCCTCGTCAATCATTTTGGCTCATCCTTGTCCTGCACTAAGTGGGGGCAAGGGGTTAAGTAGACATTTCCTTATATGTCACTTGGGGTTGTCTCTTTTGGGATATTTGATCACCTTTCATGTACATATAAGAGCAAGATTGGGATGTGGACAACGTGCCTTAAGTTTACTTGCATGTGACATACTTATTCATGATATAGTTCGATTCAGAAACATATAACTTGACATAGGGCTTTCTTAATAAGCTCTTATATTTCCTTCTACATTAAATCCATTTCTCATAGTAATGGTGTTAGCAACTGCTTTAAAGTGGGGGAATACATAGAAACTCATGTTTCACTATGCTATTTTCTTTATTCTTGTGATGCATCTTTTCCTTGGTGGTTTCATTATGTTTTATTTCCTCCATGAGCATGATATTTTTTTCACTTGTCCTCTCTTGGAGACATTAAGGCACAATTTTCCTTAAGAAGAGACCTTGCATGAACTAAGAAAAATCCCTTTCAACATACCTTACACTATCTCACAACATCAGTTATATGGCCACCTTGCATAACACATCTCGCATGCCTGTAGAGCCATCTTATTTGTTCATGAACTCCAAGCATATGAAGTTTTTCTTGCCTCTTGAAGCTCGAAGATCATTATTGTGTGGTGCCTTATCAAAATTATCAAGGGTATAAATTTTAGTATGGTTTCAGTGAGAAGCCCAACTGAGGCATGGCTTTCCCCATAGCCACTTGAATTTGTGTGTGAGTGCATACCACCCATGAGTGTATGTGTCTTAGCTTCTAGGACTTCTCGCCTACCAGAAAATGAAGAGTTTTGTTGCCTCAGAGTGAGTGTACATTTTCAGACAAACATCCTAGATCTGATCCACATCATGTTGGAAAAATGGTTGAAGCTTGGTCCACCTCATTTTTATTTTATTTTACTTGTTCTTGTTTTTCCTTTCTTTTAGTTATTGACAATGCATGATTGTGTATCTTGATGCTTCATATCATATATCTTGTGTGTGTCCTTTTATGCTCATGTTGATTTGACATAGGATCTTGGACCCTAGGGGCTTGACCACTTCCTTGATCTTTTTTATTTAGACCATTCACATTGGCACACTTAGACCCCTCTTGAATGTCTACTTTAGTGTGAGTTTGAAGTAAGTTCATCCTCTCACTAAAGTGGGGGCTGGATATAACGAAAAACAAGTGTTTTACTTTTCCTTGCTTGAGTTGGGAATAATTAATGATAAATTGGACTTGATATCACCTTGATTTAGTGTTGTGATGAGTTTTACACATCCACATTAGGTCTTGGGCCCTTTTAAAGCTAAATTAACTTAACTATGCCTTAATTTAATGTTGTAAAGTATATTTATTTACACCTTCACATTAAATTTGGGAGGCTTGTAAGCTAAGGTGGACCCAATCTAGTGTTGTAATGCGTTTTACACATTCACATGGGATTTTGGGCCTTTCTAAGCTAAATAGGCCCAATATTTCCTTAATTTAATGTTGTAAAGTGTATTTATTTACACTTTCACATTATATTTTGGGCCCTCTTGCATTTATGACCTTTATATCATCATAGATAGGCCCCTATGACCCCATATTATGCATCCCAAGGCATATTTAAATTAAAAACTTGACAAGATCAACATATAAACTTAATTTCTTCTCTTTAATACTTTAGCTAACAAAATAGCCCCTATGGGACCCATTCACCACTTTGGGTAAATGAGTCCCATCCAGGTGGGACTCATTCACCTAGCTTGGAAAATGAGTCCCATTTGAGCTATTTTTAAGGATTGAGAAGGAAAAACTAGGTTTGAACTTCAAATTTCTTCTATGTCAGCCTTGGGGATCAAATAAATGGTCATTTGAGTGCATTTCCTATATAAACAAGCTTTCAAATCATTATTTCACATAAGAAACATAAGCCTACATGATATCAAGCCAAGAAAATAAGAGTTAAACATTCCAATACTTTACAAGATCATCAAGATAACATTCAAGATCATTTCTAAGGCATTCAAGGAAAAATTTCTTCATCAATTGTTGCGAAAATTCAAGATCCATTATCATATCAAGGATATCAAGCATCAAGCATGTTATTGATCTAGTGGTTTGATGTACCACTAAAGATCCAAGATCAAGCATTATTCTACACCTATTGTCAAGATCAAGATTTGCATCCTTCATGGCCATTTCATGTTGAGTTGTAGATTGATAAGACATCATTTACAAGAAATTATTCAAGGTATCATTGTTCATGTTTCATATCTTATGTTTCATGTCCTTGTTTCATTGTTTCATCATTTGGTTTAATTACCTAAAAGGGGTTTGACCAAGCAAAACCCCCATTCCCTAACAATCAACTCTCTCTCTCTCTCTCTCTCTCTCTCTCTCTCTCTCTCTCTCTCTCTCTCTCTCTCTCTCTCTCTCTCTCTTTGTGTGATTGCAGATCTAGGTGCTTAAAAGATCTGAAGATCACTAAAGATTAGGTTACAAGCTTATTGGATTTTTCTCCCCATTTGAAAGGTCGTAATCTTCACTAAAAGGTCATCTAGAGCCTCAAAATCAGAGTTTCAGATCCGAAATCCTAGAGAAGTAGAAAGAGCAGACAGTAAAGACCATGTTTAGACCTTGAAGTTCCATAAAATCCAAACTAGACTCATTTGCCACAAGTGGTTAATGAGTCCCACTGTAGGTATTTTCTAAAGATCTTTACAGATTTGGATACCCTTTTGGCTGAAACTTACTCCTATGTCTAGAGACCCAGATCTGGGACTGATTCACCTAAAATGGCGAATGAGTCCCACTAGGCCAGAAAATCAAGTTTTTTAGGATTTCAGAGCTCTCTTCCATCCCCTTCAAGTTTCTAGGTGCACACTTTTTGTTTTTCTTTTTTTGTATTTCTAAGTCATTTAGTAAAGCATTGCATCAAACTAGGTTTCGCATTTCATCTTGCATTTCATACATTTTTACAAGCCCTAGCTTGGTGGTGAACCCCTCTTGTAATCTGAAATCATATCCTAGGATACCTTATTGTCATATCTCTCCCTCTATTCTTTATTGGATTGAGATCTCTAAGGTGTCTTTGAGTGTAGAAAGTGTGAAATAGGAACCCTATCCTTATGCTCTATTCTTCAAAGGTGGGGAATATTATTCCCTTGATTACAGTCGTGTTACTAACTTCCACAACTCTCTTAAGGTTGGATTTAGTATCTCAAAAATCCTTTTCCAAAGAGAATATTATTTATTCTTGTTAGTATTCTCTGCTTTCAACTTGGTCATCTCTTGCATGGATTCCTATTATTTGAAATAACTCATCAACCTTGAACTTCTTAACCATGCACAAAGTTTTGATGTTTAACTAATTGTGAGAGAGGGGGACCACCCACTGCAAGGCCCCAGGTCACAAAAGGCCAAGAGCGGAAAGGCTACCCTAACTCACCTCAGCTGAAAGGGTAGTTAGGATGAAGAGGATGAGAATGATGAGGACTATGTGTCCTTCAATCACACTACAATCCTAAAATTTGGAAGAGGACTAGATGAGTCAGCCATTAGAATCAGATTCATATCTCAGGCAACTCTTTTTCTGAGGATGAAAGTGCCATTCCAGGATAACAGCATGGCTCGCTAGCATCTCACAAGTGCACTGGCGTCTGTACGACCAGAGAACCGAAAAGACAAGATTCTAATTCAGGAAGGGAGCTTACCAGTCTAGTCTAGATGTGTTTAAAATGATACAATGAGGTTAAGATGAATACAACACAAATACAAATGCGATAAAAGAAATGTATTTCCACCAAGGTGACGAAGACGACTCCATAGAATGCTCTCCTCGCCAGCTTGCTCTGAGATCTCTTCAATTGCACACAAGGAAGGGAAAAGTTGTTGGGGCTGTATAGGGGCCTGCCTCGGTCAGATGCCTATCTTGGGGTTTCCACCTCCACAAACAACCAAGTATGGAATGATAGAAATAATGATAAAGGAAAAGAAGTTACAAGCTACGTATGCAAGAAACACTACAAAACAATACGTGCTTACCCAATCAAAGGAAAAAGGAGAGAAGGGAGGAGCTTACCACCTTTGTCCAATGTGCTCAAGGCTTGTGGAGGAGCAAACAAGAGGGACTCAAGCCTCTGCTACCATGGTGTATGTCCTGTACTCGCCTTGTTGGAGTGATGGAGTATTGAGTTGTTGCAATGGAGTGAAGGATGTTGTTGCAAAGCTTGGAAGTGAATGCTCAAACATTCTAGCCAATCTTGCAAAAACTTGAGAATGGATGGAATGGTCAAGAATGTGAAGGAGAAAGTGAAAAACGGCCATATTCAGGTTGGCCAACCGAAGAGGGGTGTTACTCTTTGACTTCCAATTGGAAATGTAACACCTCTGCAGTCTCAACCGTAAGAATCTGCCAGGCACATAAGCGTACCACGCGGACGTCTGCGCGTTGCACAGTCATCTTTGCATTGCGTGAGCATATTTGATAGAAATACCCCCATCGACACACAAACAAGGTGCCAAGTGCACTCCAAGTAGCAGGCTTAAGTGGAATTAAACCTTCGCTTTTGATTTTCTAAGGTGTTAAAGGGAAAAAAGGGGTTTTGCACTAGGGGTGCAAATTCACATTAATACATTTTTCCCCCACTTTAGCGAGCACGAGTACTAATGAGTGCTTCATAAAAGTAGAGTAGTAAGGGAGTAGCATAGTAAGAGATGTCTACCTGAACCGATGAGGAAGTAGAGAACGGTTTGGAAAACTCTGAAGTACAGGAGAGGACTTCATAGTTCCATGGAACCACAAAGCTGAAGTACGAAAGTGCCTTATAGGCTCACACTCTTGCAAGGGGGGTTATCCTTCAAGAACTCTCACATGAAGGAAACCAAGAAACGCACCCTACAGACCCACAAACCAGCAAGGAAAGTATCCCCCAAGAACTCTCACATGAGGGAGATTGAGTAGAAGGGACTCCACAAAGTCAAAGATGGCAACATGTTTACCCGTAGATAGAACACATCAGGAAGCGGTTGCACAGGCCAGTGAACAGACAGTCACGTAGACCATCGCTAAGCTATAAGAATTTTAAAGGGGTCCTTCGAGAACCCTTCAAAAGGAAGGAGGGTCCACTCAAGGGATGCGCTTATTGAAAGGTAAAGTCTAGTCGGGCTGCCCTTGAACTAGACATGAAAATGTGAAACCGGTCTAGTTGGGCTGCCCCCGGACTAGACGTGAATATGTAAGACCGGTCTAGTTGGGCTGCCCCTGACCTAGATGCCATAGAAATTGTTGAAGATTTTTTAAGGGGTTTCTTAGGAACCCAACGTGAAAAAGAGGGGTCCACTCAAGGGACTCGCTGATCAAAATCCAATGTCTTCCTTCTCGAATCGATTCGTCATCAAGGAATTTGAAAGGAAAGAGATGTGCCTACGTGAGGGGAAGACTAAGACCATTCCCACTTCGGAGGAAGATTCCCATGCCCTTTCTTTATGAACCCATGATGAAGGAAACATGTTCCGCTAGGGTTTCAAGTTGAGAATATAATTCTAATAAGGAAGTCTGTGAAAGGTCTTCAAAAAAAGATTCGTTTGGAAACAAATGTGTTTTCTAAAGATCATGAAATGTAGAAGTAACGTTGTCACACATGAGAAGGAAAAATCAAGCAAAGAAGAGAGAAAGATAAAGAGATAAGTAAAAGGAAAGGGTAACACATACAAATGGCACAGGGGTAGCCTAATATTTTGGGGTCAAAACTGCTTCATAAATATATGTATAAGTATAATAATAGTATATAAATGAGCTGTCATCAACCCCCTACTACATTAGGCCATGTGAGGAATGCACAAGAAGTCAAAGTAGATTAAAAAATTGGGTCAAAATGGAAGGAGGCCTAAATGCTCCTGATGCTTTGCATCATCTCCAATTTACCGAAAGTCCATCATAAACATGGAATAATGTAGATACGTATAGAGGAAAGTGTACAACACACACACCACGCCTGTATCCATGCACTGAAAAGGGTGATGAGGGTCATCCAAGAACATAGAGCACAATCACAAGGAACACATGCAAATGACACACATACATATCTAATCTAAAGATCAAGAAGAGGGTCTCCCCCTAACACTGGTCAACCAAGAGGTCGTCAGCTTCACACTCTAGATCATCATAGTAAGGATGATGATCCTACAATGGTGTAATGTTAAGAAGAGGAGCTTCTAATCCTCCCACAACAAGGGCTAAGGTAGAGGGACCTGTAAGGTCTCCGTCGCTCAACTCTTGTGGGTCCAAGGTCAATGACCTAGCGAAGATTGCTGATAGGGTCAAAAATTCATCCAGCGAATTAAACATGCACTTAATAGGAGTGTCATGTTTTACCTCAGTGGATGAAGGAGTCTGCACTAGAGGTTCACTAATAGGCTCTCCAAGTGACTCAAGAGTAGTGAAAAACTCAGGGGAGGTCAGGACTGGTTCCGTGACTAAGACAAAACAATTCAATTTGGGGCCACCTTTGAGGGAAGGTGGGCTCTTCTTGCATCCTCCATTGTTGGAGGGAGCATGCTCTACCTTCTTCTTCATCGAAGGAGGTGAACTCCCCACAGACAAAGCAAGGATCGAGGGAGAAGAGGAAAGAACTGTAGTGGACACAACTGAAGTGTTCACCATGTCCATAGGATTTGGGAAAGGCGGGACATCCAGAATGGAAGTCAGTAGGGGTGGCTCCACAGAAGGAGCAATAAACACTTGCACCCTTCCAGGTGCAGCTATTCTCATAGCGGGAGTCGAAAGAGGTACAAAACTAGGTTGAACAAGCATAGAAGGGGGGAGAGAGGAAGACACCACATGAGGTGCAACCTTCTCCTCCTCCTTCTATAAGGAGGCTTGCTCGGCTAGGAGAGCCTTTCGCTGACGCTTACATTTGTGTGCAAGGCAGTTTCTATGGCTCTTCAAACCAGAAGCCAAAACTATTGAAGGGATGAAAGGATCCTAATTGGCCATGGGAATGTCCTCCACGACTGTTTCCAATGGAAGGGGAAACTCCTGAATGGGAGCAGAAGAGGTAGGTTCAAAAACGGCAGGAGGAGTCATCTCTACCACCTTAGAGGTGGGCCCTTTTCTGTTCAGGGGAATAGGAATAGGTCAAGGGGTGAACTCTCTCCGCGAGCCTTTCTTTCTACCATAAAAATAATACCAGGTCCCTGGAGACCCATTAGGGAGATATGATATCCTAATCTTGGGCATTCACCAAGGAGGCATCATCGGACTTAGCAGGTAGAGCCCAGGCTTGTTCATCCAATACTCCTCCCAAGAGAGGGAGTGGATGAGTGAACTCAAGAAGGAGTGAGCTTCCCCTTCCCCTTCCGGATGGAGGTGGAAAGCTTCTCAACAACAAGAAGAGTCAAATTTGGTTGTCCCTTACTTCCAATCTTGTACTTCACATAGTTTTTGTAAAGTAGGTTTGTCCTCTGTGGGAGTGGATCGACTGGAGTGGGCCAAAAGTGATCCAATGAATATCCTCCATGGGATACCACAGGCCGATATCCAGTGTCATGCATGAAATGCATGACACCTTCGTGGGAAAACTTAAGACACTTATGAACCACAAAGGCGATCCCATTCATGGAAGCTAGCCAAGGTATGCCTAGCTTCACTCTAAATAGGTCTGACTCGGGAATGACATCGAAGACCATGTCTATAGTCCTAGTTCCAACTAGGACGGACAACATTATCGATCCATAGGGTTTAAGATAAATTCCATCATGTGTACGGATGATGGATTTGGTCTTTTCATAATCTTCCTTTTGTAGGGAATTCAAGAGTAACGTCTCCTATGTTACGACATTCACTCTACTCACGGGGTCAACTAGGACCCTTGTCACAATGTTGCCATTGAGGCAAGCGAGAATATACAATGGAGAAGGTTTGTTGTTTGCTGGAATGTATTGTGAGGTAAATGCAACATCCAGCAAGTTGGTCGCAAGATGAGGAGAGGGAGTAACAGTAACCACGTTAACATATGCCTCCAAGTGAGAAGTCAAATCAGTGGGATCGATAATAATGTTAGTAGAATGTGATGGAAACGGATCCATGTATATCTACAAATCACTGTTAGCTTTCACCACTGATTTGTTCATATTGTGTTTACTCCCATCAAGGCAGATAGTGTCGTCCTCGATGCGGTCCTATATCCCATGATGCAGGTGCATGCAGCGTTCGGTATCGTGTCCATTAACTTGATGGTAATGACATTACGTGTTTTCCTCATACCAGCTAGGGTATGGGTCTCTAACCAGTTTAGGAGGTGGCAAGGTAAGGATCTTATCCTTGACAGACTTCTGCCAAATCGATGAATAGGATTCTGATAGTTTCATAAATTTCTAGTCATGTCTGAGGCTGTTGTTATCTACAATAGCTACTACATTCGCAAAAACTTTCCCTTTCCTAGAAATCAATACAATAGATCTTCCTTCAGAATGGGAGCATGAGGAGGAACCCCCGAACTGAACCACCATCTGCTAGTATTCTCGTAGAGCTGCACACATATGTGTGAAAGAGGTATACTTCATGAGGGAAAATTTATCTTGCCAGTGTCTCTGTAAATTCCCTATGAAGACCTTATGTACATCAAAGTCGGGTAACGGATATGAGATCTGTGAGAAGAGCACTTGGTAGCACGCTATAAAGTCTATAACCTTTTTATTTTCCCCTTGTTTGCACCAAACAAGGTCTGAGAAGGTCATCTTCGGTCCGATATTGGCTTGGAACTGTCGTAAGAACTGGTTCACAAGCTGATCGAATGTGAAGATGGAGTTATCGAGCAAAGAATAGTGCTAATCGAGTATTGTATATTTGAGGGGTCAAGGGAACAGTTTGGCCATCAATGCATCATGATGGAAGAAATTAGTGCATAGGGCATTCAAGGCGGACACGTGTGTTTGCGAGTCCCCTTTACCACCATATTTCTCAAATTTGGGAATCCCCATCCCTAACGGGAATGGTGTGTTTAGAATAGCAACCGACAATGAGTTATGTCAGGAAAAATGTTGAAAGATAGGTTAAGTTGAGGCCTGGGACAGGTTTGCCAGCTGGTTTTGCATCTTCCCCATATTTTGAAGAAGAGTATTTAGTATAGGGTCGTTAGAAGACAAAGGGCCACCGAAACCACTACCAAAGCCACCGCTAGAACTGCCACCGGTCTGGTATCCGTCAGTGCCACCACCATGACTACCACCAGAGCTGCCACCGATGTCGCCGCCACCAGTGTGACTTCCGTTGGAGCCACCATCAAAGCTGAAGCCGCCACCATGAATTCCACTGGCACCACCTCCACCAATGCCACGTCCACTTCCAAAGTTTTCGTTGCCAAAGCCTCTGCCCATCATTCCGCCAAATCCTCCACCATCAAAGGTGATAGAAGGGGTGAAGTGGAAACCCAAAGGGTTCTTTTTTACTTTGATGGTATCCAAACTTTTAGAAGTAGAAGGTATATTGACCGAAGGGAGCATGTCAGTCATGTACATAGATATAGGAGGCATCGACATCTCTAGCTACCTCTCGCATTCCTCGAAGAGGCCACCTCATATTTTGTGACTAAGGCCCGAGGGGGCACATGCTTCGACCAGATCGATGAGACTAGCCAAGAGTTCCACACCTGTGTGATCCTTTTCCACCATATCTTATTTCACTGATCACCTTAGCAGCCTGAGCCAACTTCGGGTTGCCTTCCAGGTGATTTTCTAATGCACCTAACCCTTTACTAAGACTAACGACGTACTTAGAAGGGATATAGACAACCTCATGCTCATCTATGAATGAAGATTTCAGCGATGCAGGAGGAGTAGGGACATGATCGGTTTCATCAAGAAACCTAAGTTCACCTCGGAATACTTGCTCCTGTGCAAACAACCCATCCACAAAATCGGAGAAAATGTCGATAGTGAAGCTAGAGGAGACCTTTGTCTTGTCCATCGAAAGGTGACATAGAATTCTTCTAACACTATGTCTAGAGGTCGTAGACTGGGTCGTGAAGCTCATAAACTTTCACAACTCACGAGGGTAGGACAAACAAGGGGTATAAGAGAAAAAGTTCAGAACACCGACAAAAGGATAGATGTTGGTTCACGTTGGGTTCACCAAAAATATGAGAGAGGGGGACCACCCACTACAAGGCCCCAGGTCACGAAAGGCCAAGAGAGGAAAGGCTGACCTAACTCACCTTAGCTAAAAGGGTAGTTAGGATGAAGAGGATGAGAATGATGAGGACTATGTGTTCTTCAATCACCCTGCAATCTCGAAAGTTGGAAGAGGACTAGATGAGTCGGCCTTTAGAATCATATTCATATCTCAGGCAACTCTCTGTCTGAGGAAAAAAGCGCAGTTCTAGAATGACAGCGACACACTGCGTCTCATAGGTGCAGGCATCTGTTTACAAATGATAGAATGAGATTAAGATGAATGAAACAAAAATACAAATGTGATAAAAGAAATGTATTACCACCAAGGTGACATAGACGACTCTATAGAATGCTCTCCTTGCCAGCTTTCTCTAAGATCTCTTCACCTACACCAAAGGAAGGGATAAGTTGTTGGGGATGTATAGGGGCCTACCTCAGTCAGACCCTCTCCTTGATGTTTCCACCTCCATGAAAAACCAAGTATGGAATGATAGAAATAATGACAAAGGAAAAGAAGCTACAAGCTATGTATGCAAGAAACACTACAAAATAGTAAGTGCTTACCCAATCAAAGGCAAAAGGAGAGAAGGGAGGAGCTTACCGTCTCTATCGAAAAGTGCTCAAGGCTTGTGGAGGAGCGAATGAGAGGGACTCAAGCCTCTTTTTCTATGGTGTATGTCATGTACTCGCCTTGTCAGAGTGATGGCTTATTGAGTTGTTGCAGTGGAGTGAAGGATGCTACTGCAAAGCTTGGAAGTGAATGCTCAAAGAGTGCTCAAACGTTCTAGCCAATCTTGCAAAAAATTGAGAATGGATGGAATGGTCAAGAATATGAAGGAGAAGGTGAAAAATGACCATATTCAAGTCAACCAACTGAAGAGGGGCATTACTCTTCAACTTCCAATCGGAAATGTAATGCCTCTATAATCTCAGTTGTAGGAATCTTCCAGGGATGTAAGCATGCCATGTGGATGTCTGCGCGTCACATGAGCATCTATGACAGAAACGCCCCCCACGACACACAAACACGACGCCAAGTGGACTGCAAGTAGCGGGCTTAAGTGGAATTAAACCTCTGCTTTTGATTTTCTAAGGTGTTAAAGGGAAAAAAGGGGATTTTCACTAGGGGTGCAAATTCATGTTAATACACTAATTAATTTCAATGAATAACTATTTTAATATTTTGTGGTCACTCAAACTAATTATTTTATTTGCTAGTACATGCTAACCACTAAAGAAGCATCACTAATAGAAGATAAGGGGCATGACCAACTAACAAGCTCAAAAGATGAGATTGAGAATATTTTTCCACTTCAAGGAATTTATCCCTAAACCCCATATCGCCCATGTCTAACCCCTTTCTTTTACCTTCAAGTGTTAAAATTTTATGCCCTCATCTAAAAAATTTTTAACATATTTACCTATGTTTTTAACCACCTTAGCCTTCCCTTTACCCTCAATCCTATATTGAGGAGATAAGGTAGATATACCCTCAAAACCACAAGTCTTCTCACTACTCCAACATAGAGAGAGTTCAATACAAAGGAACTATTCTCATAAATAAGGGAACCACAAACTTGGATGTTATATTAATTCTCATAAATAAGGGAACCACAAATTATTCCATTTAAAATTTAAGGAAACTAACCAAGCATGTTTGATCTTTTTTAGCTTACTTTTCCATAAGTACATGAACTTCACTAGGGATGCCAACCTCACCAATCCAATTTGAGTTTCCCCTCTAATAAAATTTAATTAAATGAGTACAAGGATTATAAATTTCTCTTGTTGGATTGAATTTTTTTTTTATAGAAAGGTTATATAATGTGTAAGACTTTATTTTATGGTAACCAAGTTCATTATCTAATTGAGGATGTGAGAGACTTCACCCATGTGGTTAACCATTATATTTTTTAATTATATGATAAGGAAAATTATATCTTATAAAGGGTTTTATAATAATAAAAAATTCATAAAGATAAAATTCACACAAATATGTCAAAAAATATATTTTTCTAATGAAACCAAGTTCCTTGGTTTTCCTTGTATTTAACTCATGTTCATGGATAAACTATAAACCTTTATTTTCCTTGGATAGTTTTTCTTGTTTACCAAAGATATGTAGATGGTTGGAAAAATTACCTCAATGCCATGTAAACATGAGATTATGATGTGTTTTGTAATCTTGCATAGCCCTTTTTTTGGATTTGTGTTGTTTTGAGTGTTATGAAGGTAGGCCCTTAAGTTGTTTCTAGGTGTAGCTTGACAAAGAGTTTGAGATCATTTTGGGTGTTTTAAATGGGAACATGAGATCATGAAAAGTTTCACCCAATTTGGTTTTACCATGTTATCAAAGATATTAGGGAGAACTTATATTTTTCTACAAATAAGCTTTTGATAAGTAATTAACTATTGTTTGGTTTTAACTCCATGATGAACCTTGGTGAAACCATGGTCTTAACCTTGTTAAGTTATAATGCCAGATTTATATTAAAATAATATTTTAAAGGTCAATCATGGACCTAGATACCAAATCTCAAAGATTATCTATCTTAATATAATATTGGTCTTTATGCCCATTTAAGCTTAATTCAATAAAATTTGACCCAAATAAAACCCAAAAAATGGACTAATATTTTGTGTATGTGCATGTTCCAATGTAAGAGATATCCAACAAGTATTGGTGTTGTCATCAGGGGTAAGTGAAACATGCTACTAACCAATTAACAAACTTGTGAATATGAATGAAGTGGTAGATAGAGTGATAATGTATTACATGCAAAAAAATAGAGTGAGGGTGAAACCATGTGTTGCGAGAGTGAATGTGAAAGGGATTAAAATAGAGTCTTCAAAGGGAGGGTATGCATGACACACATCCCAATTATCTCAATTAAGATACATTCACTAGCAATAAGAGTAGTAATACTCAAGATCTATTCACAATATGACAATTATGTGAAGCCCCAATATTGATCCAAATGATATTTAACTAATATGATCAAGTATTATGATCCTATAAAATTTTTTTACATCAATATCCATTAGAACACGTCATGCCTCAATAAGGTCATACATAATTATTTAAACAAAAAAATGCATAACACAATAGTTATAAAATTTCTCCAAGAAAATTTGATACGTAATTCGACTCTAGATGGTTGAAAATATTATATCCATTAGATCAATGTCCAAATATATACATTCAATAATAATATACTATTAATCTCTCAAGATCCTTTATTATAGTATTGAAATCCATTACTTTGAAATGGTCTTAGTTCATAAAATATAAAAATTTCACCTTGGCCACTTATAACTAAATATGAAATTATTGATAAGCAATAAGATATTAGGATATGTTATACTACATGATTAAAAATGGATTTATCTCTTAATCTTCTAATTTCCTTTACCCTATGGTGAAACCCCATATTCTTATAATAATCTAGTTCATAAAATGGATAATGTATTATTACTTTCCATTTATACTAAATATGACCTTAATGGTTAACAATGAGGTATCGGAAGATGTTGCATAACATGATTTCAGAGGGCTCATCTGCTAACTTTATCTCAACAACACTATCAAATTAATGAAAGTTTCCCTATTTTTAATCATGCAACAATCTAGTACAACTATAGTTTTAGTTACATTAATAAATTCCTTATCAACTATATTATTGAATTATTCAAATGTGAATACTTGATTAAGAAGCTATTGAACAAGTAAAGCAATTCCCATAAGAGGTTACAGAGGGTATAAAATTCTAAGAAGAATACACAAACTCACAATAAATAAAATTGATGGATACTACAATGATACCCTCATATGTCTAGGCCTAATAGATTATACAAGATAATTGTGTTATTTACACACTATAAAAAACATAATTAAATCCTTTATTTCTTATATTTTTCTTAGTCTATGACTAAATGCTAGTGGTGACACATTTTTCTATCCCTTCGAAGGATAAATTCTAAATTAAGAATTAAGATATAATATGTTCACAATTCAAAGGTCTATTAGTAATTTAAAGAGAATATTTCTAAGTAGGGACAATTTTGATGTAGACAATTACCGATAATCAACCACACCCTAATTTATGATCTATAAGGTGTAGAGAAACCATGAACCCAACTAATAATATTATTCTATACACTTCAACCAGATAAATCTTGATCCTACAAATTTAAAGACCACATGCACAATATTATTTAAGGAACCATAAATTTTAAATACAAGTACATATCTCTACCCATGACAACATTCAATAATTATGAATATGTTTTTGTCAAAAGAATCATAATGAAATGATCTTATTATCAATTGAAACAACGATGAGGTGTTGATGAAACTATTTAGCCATTATTCTTCATATTAACAAGGGTGATTTCAGATTAACTAATAGCATGGACACATGTGAGAATAAGAGAATAATACATCAATAAAGTATGGGATTACCTAGATGCTAGCTGCTACATGGAGTGTAAATGTTTAGAAAATCGGTTTGTACATATCATGTCCCAATGTCCTCCTTCAACCTTCCCATCTACTAGGAAAATTGTAACTAGTTAACATCTGACAAAATTTCCATCTATGTGCTTTGACAAAGATCTATCTGCTATTCCAAAAGCTCCCATTTTAGTGTACGTAGGGAGGATATGGGCATCTATTGTGGAATTTGGCTTTACAACTACCAATAATATTTGCTTCAAATTTTATAAAGCCCCCATTTTTTGTATGAATCTATTTTATGCATATTTGACAACCTTTGCATTCCATGAGACCCTATTTCTTGAGGGATTTCATCCATAATTTATGCCCTCTCCATACTTCCTCATAATTGATGACCTTCTTATACTTTAAAGGGTCTACATACCTAGCGCTAGGAACCCACATGTGTCACAAAATTTCTTAACGAGCCATCAAAATCTCCCCTCCAAATTGAAAAACATTTTCCCCCTCTCCATTTTCCCTCCCTTTGTAGTTTATCCCTTTACCTCTTGCATTTGGAATATTTTTCTACTATGGAAGTCATGGGTAGAGTTCCACCTTACATGCCTATTTTCCTCATGACCTGTGCATTTGACCACACAAGGGAAGGAATGCCATGTTGTATTAATTGATTGTGTTGCCACAATAATGGGTTACACTTTCTGGAACATCCTATTTTTTGTTGAAACCACATATTTTTAGAAAATATAATGATTTAAGCCTTGAAAGGTTCCATTTAAATAATTTTAATTGAAGAGGGTTTGACGAAACCCCCTTAGATCAAACCCCCTTGGATAAAACCCCGCTAGTTTTAAATCATACCTATAATGGATTCTCCTCTACACCTATCAAAATGATAATAAATAACCACTTTTGATTTACCTTTTGGGGGATCAAATGAATTCATTTAGAATTTATGTTTTATAAGTATTTAGTCCTTATTATAAGCTTCCCAAAAAGTATAATTTTAAATATATTTAATTTGATTATTATATTTATTTTTTATTTCTTATGAATGTAGGGTTTTCATTGAAAATCAAGCTCTTTGTTCTATACATGTGGAAAATAGTAGATTACCAAAAAAAAATCTAAAAAATATCTGTTCTCTTGGTATTGATGTCCTTGATCTAACAAAAAAAATTGAATTTCAATACATAGAAAAAAGTTGTGTTATATAGTAAACCTGTGTCTAAATTGTAATTGGTTTGGCTTCAAAACTTAATTAAGAAAAATAATTCAATAAAATACTATGAAACAAAATGAAGGAGCTAGATATCATAGTCACAAATCAAAATTCGAAAAAATAGAATTTTATCCTTTATATAAAAAAATTATGTATTAGACAGTAAACGTCACTCTTTAAAAATGTTGTTTATTGTCAAAAACTAGTTATCGAAGGAGATGAAAAAATAAATGCAATTTGATTCCATTTTTTTTTAAAAATATATATTTAGAATCTACAAAAAAAATTTCACAAATCACTAGTTTTCATCATCTTCAAATTCCTCATGGTTTAGTAGCTATAGGTGTTCAAAAGTGAATATTTAGTTTAAAAAGTTCAGTTCAATCTCAAGTTTGACCAAAAAGTGTAACCCACTATTATGGGACCACCCTAATGGTATGACCCTCTTTTTCTTCCTATGCTCTATCCTCTTTAACGATGGCTATCTTATTCCCTCCTTCAACATTTTGAAATCTCTTTTAGTTTTTTTTTTTTCGTGTTTGTTGACTACTAGGGGAGGGATGTGATAGTCTTGGTCTTAGGAAATCTAAGCTCGATTGCTAATGTAGTTAGGGTAAAAATATTAGACCAAAATTCATAAACATATTATAATGAAAAACCCTAACAAGCACAATAGAGCACAAACTAGCATGAAAATCAAAACAAGAAAGAAAAGCAAACCGATCTCCAAGCTAGATTTGATTTATCTCCATTGCTCTTCTCCACCTACATGAGAATGCAATATTTTTAAGAATTGAATGATTTGATATGTTGATTTCTCATTTTCGTAGCATAACGATAAAATGAAGATAATAGAAGAAAAATAGATAGATAGATAAGAAGATTGAGAGAAATTTTGGTAGAGTGAGGATGCTAGAAGAAGATTCTCCAAATGTCTTGTGAAAGACTTGATTTATAGGAGAAGGATGATTTGATTTGATCGTTAGGATTAAAAGTCAAATTTGTGATATGTATGGCTAGGATTAAAATTTTATTTTAGTGCCTATGATGCACATTAAGTGGGTTATGACATGAGGCTAAAATTAGGATGTGAGGGAATAGTGGGATTCTATTATTTATTTCAGAGGAAAAGATTCTTATGACGTACAATGAATGGGGCTAAAAATAAGATGTGAGTGGGAATCTCATAATTTAAATAATAAAATTATTTAAATTATTTGTGCATGTGAAGAGTTGTAGTCATGTGACACATGTTGCAATGTGACAATAAGTGAAGGATTAATTCAAATATTTAATTTGAATTATTTTGAGACATGTGAAGGGGGAATTAATTAAATAAATGACATTTATTTAATTAATTGAGAAGGTGATTAAGTGGAATAAATGGGATAAGTGGGATATTGTAATGACATAGGGTAAAATATTACAAAATGTCTTACAAGGTCATGTATCGACTAGGTAATATTATGATATGGACAATTTTGAGTGTCTACAACTAAGTCTTAGAAACCAAATTATATTGGACATGGTGCAAGAATTTGAATCAAACTTGGAAAATAATTATCAATTTCAATTATTTGGAAGGAGTGGTAGATGACGTTCCATTCCATGAATGAAATTAATTCGAAAAAGCTCCATGGTTTGGAATATTATTAAATTAAGGGATTTTTCTAATTAAGAAAATGCTCTTATAGATAAGTAATAATGGTAATAATGATTTTTTTTGGAAATATTACTAGGATAACCATTGCCATATTATTTCTTCTTTTCTTGAAATTTTTCCTATGTTGGATTTTTTTTGAGGTAGGGTGCTCCAAAGTTGTTGATTTTAAGTGTACTATCCCCTTGGATACCTGTCGATTATTTGATAGTGGAGGAATCCTTGGAGCTAGCCTAGAGGGTACTCTTTAGAGGATTGTGACACTTTAGCTTCAATTCTTGCATATCAACCTTGTAGCTCCTTGGAGGATAGGGATGTCCTTTCTTAGAGCCATGATTCTAAAGGAGTCTATTTATCAACTCTTGGTTATCATTTTTTTGAATAGTAAAAAGGGGAGTATAGTGAGTGTCCATATTTAAAGAGAAGAATTCAAAATAATTTTGATTGGCCTAAGATTAATTTTTTATGTGGGTACTAATTCAAAATACGTGCATTACTTAGGAAAAATGAAAAAGATAATTCTATGACCTTCCTTTTATGTTCTTTGTGGTAATAATGAAAATTGTATTAGTCACCTTTTCTTTGTGTGTCCTTTCTCTATGGGATTTATAGATTATGGTGGAAGATCTAGAATAAATCTATTACTCATGCTACTTCCTTGTCTGAGTTGTGGGCTAGTATGGGCCATCCCCTTT
Source organism: Sequoiadendron giganteum (assembly GCA_007115665.2). Lineage (NCBI taxonomy): Eukaryota > Viridiplantae > Streptophyta > Pinopsida > Cupressales > Cupressaceae > Sequoiadendron > Sequoiadendron giganteum. Next base: position 398,685,102 of record CM021101.1, on the reverse strand, counting down.
CTTTAACCTCCTTATGTAGGGTTTCTTCGGATATTAGTCCATCTTTCATTGTTTGGTAGATTTGGTTGGAGTGAAATTATCAAATCTTCCAAGATAATAAAAGTATAATCATGTAATTTTGGCATAAGATCAGCTATGTGCTCAAAGAGACTATTGATACTAAATCCAATATTGATGAACCTCTTTCCTCTTCTAATGTGTGCATTGCAAGCCTCTTGGAGTTGTTCCCTTCCAATGCTTCATAAGTTTAGATTGCCCCTAAAGTGAAACCCTATAGGAAAGTAAATAGGATGGGTAATTGGTCTCCTCCCCCTTGTGATTTAAAATTTGATAATACTAATGGATCATCTTCTAGGGAAACCCAAGTGTTGTTGGGATTAGTGGATTTGATCATGATAGTCAAGGACCAATTTATGTATTCTTCTCTAATTATATGGGATTGCATTTTAAAAATTAAATGAAGGCTTGGTATATTCTTATGACACTAGAGAAAGTTGTATGATGGGATGGAGGAAGGCTATGTGCAAAATGGATTCCATGATTCTTGTTTTTATTTTAAATAAAAGGAATTTGAAAGATACAGGTCCTAAAGGTTGGCTTTGGTGGCTAAATATATTATTTTTTTGGCTACAAAATTTTATTAGATAATGGAATAAGGTGGTTGATTGTTTAGCTAAATGAGCTTGTGAAAGGGTATGCAACTAGAATGTTACAAATTGGGAAGCTTTGACATGCAAGATAAATCTCAACATATTGTTGAACCTATTCATGATGAGCAAGTAGAATGGTTTAGGCTTGCACAGGTTGTGTGTGTGTGTGTGAATCTTGGTTGGAGCTTGGGCTTTCTTATTTATTATGTTTGGTGGTATTATAGAAATCCCCTATGGGTTCCAATTTTGATGCATGTTATGATGGATATATCTATTTAAAAATCTATCACTATATTTAAATTTAACTCTCCTTGAATAAAGATTTTTTTTTTACCAAAAAAGGAATTATCTACACATAATTTAAATTTTAAAAATTTAATATTCAAAATTAATAAAAATACTAATTGTGATTTAAATTTTAATAAAATTAAGGAATTATTAAATTTTTAAAAAGTGGAATTGAAAACATGCCTTCTTTATTTTCTAATACTTTTTAATCATTCTTCGTTCAACTCTTCTTTTTGTGTTGAATAGGAATGGTGAGACTTATTTCACCCATTTTTCACTTTTATTCAAATTGAATATGCTCGCAAATAAATTATTGTTTAGGCATATGAAATAATAGGTATATAGGATTTCATAGGACATTCACTCACAAATAAATATTATTTTAATTTGTATGGAATGTAATTCTTATATAAAATTTTAGAAAATCTTTGATCAAATGATCTTTGATTGAAGGTGTCTATGTGACACCTATGTGGGAGTCAAGTCCTTCTAAACCATAATTTAATAATTTATTAGACATCAAAAGGAATTTTTATTAGAGAATCTTTGCAAGCTGAATTTTGATGGTGCATCAAAAGGAAATCCAGGGATCTCTGAAATCGGGTACATGCCATTAGAAATCATCATGGATCAGTTATTAAATGAGGGATGGTCAAAATTGCAAACAACACCAAAAATGTGGTGGAAGCTCAGGCCCTTCTTTATGGTGTTAGGCTTGCAATGTCCTTAAATTTGAAAAAAAAATCATAGAAGGGGATTCTATGAACATGATTTTGGCTTTTAGAAGTCTAGAAGATAGGAATTGGAAAATTGAGTACATATTGCAAGAAGTTAAATCTCTTCTCTCACAAATAGAGGAGTTTTCAATAATACATTTTTACAGAGAAGCAAACTATGTTGCAGATCAATACTTCATGTAGTGTCTACACAATATTTTTAACAACTGCTTTGGGATTGCTAATCTTTTTGCACTCCACATTTGATGCACTTTGCTCGATGGTGGAATGGGCCCTCAGAGAAGTGTTTGGTGAAGAATGGTTATTGGGGAAAAATGGTTGCTTGGGAAGATTTGAATGCATAATCAACACACTACAACATTTTTGATGGAGACTAGTGGATTGGTGGGTTCCTCAATCAAGAGGAAGTTCTTGAAGATATGTTGGCAAGATTACAGTTAACCTCCTTTGTTAATGGTCTGATAGGTTTTGATTCCTTATTCCTTATGTGGAATCTTTTTTGGAGCTTCTTTCTGATTGAGGGTGAACATTCCCCTCAATTCAAACATAGTTTCTTTAAAATTATTGTATTTATTTCCTCTTATTATTAATATATATATATATATATATATATATATATATATATATATATATATATATTATAGGCTTTGGCCTTTTGCCTTAAAAAAAATTATTTATTAGACAAAAACTATTGATTTGAGCCATATTTTTACAATCAAACAAATTGTGTATGACATGAAATCTAGCATGGACAGGCTTTCCAAAATATATAGGTTTTAATATGTTTTATTTGATTATTATTATAATTATTATTTTTTTGAATCATAACTTTAATAGAAAAATAACACATTAGTTTGATACACATAGAAAAATTAAAAAACAATAAAAAATGATAAATAAGATTACCTCAATATTGATGCCATTTCAACAAAATAATGATAATTTGGGTTATATGAAAAAGTAATGCATCATAGAAAATATATGTAGAATTATTAATCATAATTAAAAATAAAATATGTATTAAAATTTTAAAAAAACATGTGTGTCTTAGATATAGTATTAAAAATAAATACTATATAAGAAAAATATTTTATTTTTAGGTCAAGTTCAATGCTATGTTGAATTATTACTTCTTTATAAACTATAAAGTATAAAGTATAAGAAACAATTTATTAAAAAAATGAAAATTTAAAAAATAGGAATATAATACATAAGAAATATCACAAATTATTTATTTACTTTAACTTTGAATTCTTAATAATTTTCTTGATATAATTGACAGATTTTTTTTTTAAGTATCAATTTGAGTGCTCCATATAGTCAAATATTGAGACACATCTTTATGTTGTCATCTATGTAGTTCAATTAGATATATCAAATCTAAAAAAGCTTAATGTAGAAAGATGGAACCTTTGGGATTGTAAGAAATTTGAGTTCATCAATTTATATAAGGGAAAATCATTCACATAGTTAGATTCAATATGGAATTAAATGAATTTAAATTCAAATATGCATATCTAAATTCTTATAATAGAAAAAATGATGTTGAAGGTGCAAGGTATATATTCATTGTAGTGGTAGAGTTTTAGGACCCGATCTAATAAGTGTCTCAAAAATCTACAAATTGATTATATTTAGCTTTAGTTTAGATCTATTCAAGTAAACCTAATTTATATCCCTATGAATCTCCATTGGTGTACCCACATAAAAGAACTAACAAATTTTTGACACTTGAAACTTGATTGCTCAATCTTTTGATATATGAATTTGCATAAGGATTCATGTGATGTTTATAAACAATTTAGGGAATTTGAGCTAAATCATTAGGGCCATGTTCTATTCAATTAGACCCCATATGTGTACTAGTTCAGTTATAGTGAACCAAGGCTAAGACCATCAATACAGTGTGTAATATCCTCCTAGGATGATGTTCCAATGGTGATGTAATCATTTAAAAAAATTACAATTAAATTCTAGATGTGCTCAATAGATTCATAGATGATCAATTTTAAATTATGGTTCTCTAGATACACCACCCTAGCATTCAATTTGAAATATGTTTTAATTTAGTCTATGCATAATGGCATATAAAGAGGAAACATGGATCCAAATTGAGAAATTCAAATTTTTAAGTTTGGTGCTCAAAGTTTTGATCACATAAATGATCTAAGTCAACTCGCACCCATGGATTTGAATTAGGGTGATGAAAGATTAGATGTGGAGATTGGATTTAAATTTTCAAGATGAATGATGATAAGTATGGGCCAAGATGAAGTTAGTTTCTAATTTGTACACAAAATTTATTATCTTGTTCAGTAGTCAATGGATAAAAGACACCCTAATCACCATGGACCCAAAATAAAGTAAAAGATTTATACATAATTTCATCATGACATTAGGAAGCTTTTATTGCATTAAAAAATTATTATGAAAAAAAAAATCTCTAATAGCAAGCACACTCTCTTTTGAGCATGTAACAAAAACATTTAATATTCTTGCCAAAAATGGAAGTGATATTGTATCTCTACTATGGAGTGAGATGCAAAATATTAGATGTAGACAAACAACTTACCAACTCACCAATTTATTTAAAAATTAATCTTACAATAAATTATGAAAAAAATTGAAAATGATCACTTTTTGTTTTATTTGAATAAAAGAATAAAATAAAATATATTTGTTTTATAAAAAAAACATTAAAATCATCCATTTCATCTCAAATAAACAACTTAAAATTGTGATCTAATGACCATAAAGTACATGAATATATTAAAATTATCTTTCTCAAACGAACAAAATCTCAAACCATCTTAAACTTCGAAATTGTAGAGGGGATATGTCTTAAATGGAAGAATGATACATTTCACAAGTTAGTTTATATAAACTTTATCTCATGTACATAAAGTTTCCATGTCTTCCTCATGAAAATAAAATCACAACCATCTAACCTCATCTCATCAGCTAAATAAAATCACAAGGAAAATAAAAACAACCGCAGGAACTTTCTGGAAGTTGATTCACATAACTGATCTGGCTTATTTTGAATTTTAATTATTTATATGAAAAAAAAAACAGACAAGAAGATTACAGCTAATAACAATGAGTTAAGATGCAAAGCTGTTGTAAAAAACGGTCGAATTTTTTTCTTTAAAAATGTTGTGTTTTGCTTTTTCGGAAATATTTGCATAAAAAAAGCAAATCATCATCTACAGTGATTTTAAAGCCTTGAGTTCCATTAGATTGCAACTGTATTTGGTGAAGCAGCAGCAAAATATCATGGGCAGAAGAAAACTGGAGGTCACATACAGAATCGACGAAGCCAAACGACGGAAGACGTTTGGAGATAGGAAAGCTGGTCTCATCAAGAAAGCATCTGAAATTTCTGTTCTCTGTGGTTGCAAAGTATCTCTTCGAATTGAATCTGAAGATGGTGAAATATTTGAATTTGGAGAGGATTCAACTGATGGAGCTCCTGTTTCCAAGTCATTTGCTCTTGCCCACAATGACAATGGCAGTCAACAACACCCAGGTCAAGCTGAAATTCTCTCTGTACAAAGCTCCTTGGAAGATATATTTCCCCAGTCCCCTTGCTGGAATAACCCTTTCTTGGAAATGGAGAGAGATGAAGATCATAGCCAATGTGCTGGTGGTCCATCCTCTATTGATCTGCCTTCTTCTGATTTCTTCAACCAGATGGACTCCTGGCAAGAAATGTTTTTCTCTGATATTGGTGACAACCTAACTTCAGAGTGGATTTGTTCTTCAGTACAGGACACTTTTGAGAATCAGTCATGCCCCTCCACTTTTGATATCAATCTGGAAGAAGTGTATACACCTACACCTATATCATAATTGTATATGGAGAGCATTTCTTTTATAAAATGCCTCCAAAAATTGACATATCATAATTGTATATGGAGAGCATTTCTTTTACAAAATGCCTCCAAAAATTGACATATATAAATCTTGTTTGTAGTGTATAAATCTGTCAAGGATTTTTATCTTTCTTTAAATTTATAAAGTATATGTAAGTATGTTTCTGTTTCTTTTTCTTGGCACGCCTCCTTCATTTACTTGTCTGATCGGTGCCTTTGACCTATTCAACCAGTAGCACTAAAAATGGATGTATCACCTTTTATAGCTGAGTAACAATTTACAAGACTTTTTCTTCTCTTTAAAAACAAGGAGTAGTAATTTACTTAATCTGGAACGCACTTATCACAAAAAGGAAAAATAAGATAGATGATGCAAAAATGTGCTAATTGACGACCCAATTACAAATTTGGAGTGAAAAGATGCTCTGTGCAGTTTAGGTATTGGTGCAAGATCCATCAGTTCATTAAAATTTTGGGTATGAAAATAATTTATTTGGGGTTGTTACATGGCACCTGTGCAGAAACGAACATCATTGGAAAATATGAGCAAAAGACAACAGTGAGGAGACCCAGACAAGGCAGTTCGGGTTTGGCTAGGCACTTTCTCCACAGCAGAAGATGCATCTTAAATTACCAATTACCATATTCTGTGAAGTCGTGCAATATATTCATGCTAGAGCCAGATCTATTAACATCACCCTAAAGGGCCCTAGAAGTATGTACTCTATAATTTATAATGATGCTACCTTAATCAGACATCAAATAATAGGCTTGTTAAGTCTCACCATTACTGCAAAAAATTTATATATGCAAGAAAATTATGATAATTTTCTTTTTCTTATGATTAAAAATTTACAAAATGTTTTAAAGATGATAAGAGTTAATTTTCCAAAGTTTTTACACAAAGATTTGTCAGAATGTCTTTTCTTAAAGTATACTCCATCAACAATTTCTCACGTTCCCTAAGTCCATTAAGAATGATAGGAAAGGTTTGCCCCTTAAGAATTTACCATTATATAATGGTGGTATATTACAAGCAAGAATTTATAAAAAAATTCAAATAAGTATTTACAAATTTGTATGGAGTAAATACATTCAAATATAAAAAAGAATATTAATTTCATAAAAAAATAATAGATTTCATTAGATATTTTCATGTGTTCATTGTCTTTGACATGTGTTTTATGAAAATCTACAAAATAGAGAATAAATGTGTCAATGAATAGTTTTTTTTCTTACAAATGAAATAGTCTTAAATTACTAATCTATTTAACTATCTAGAAAATTGAAATGCATCAAACGAGGAGTAGGAGTAGTGTAAAGAAATTCTGCATGTACCAAAAATAATATGGCATGCTGCTAGATATAGCATATTAGACAATGCCATGAAGATTCTGCATATATCAAAAATGATATGGACCATCATATCACATGTAACTAAGCAAAGGAGCAATTTTATTAAGCAAGAAAAAGAGAAATAAACAAATTCCTACCCAAGTGGGAGAAGGTAAATATGTGACCAAATAGAAGGTGAAATGAGTATGTGAAACACAAAAAAATAAGGAATAATCAATAAGCAAAAGGCCAAGGTGTAAATACAATAAGGAAGTAAAAGACAATGTGTGTGTGTGTGGATGCTCATGAATCATTGGACCAACTTTAGAGGATTGTCCTCATTTAAAATGTTATCATTGTCCGTACAAAATTCCTCATATTTGATTTCGTTCATTTTTATGAGAGTGTTCATTTTTACATGTTTTTTAAACTACATGTGTTTCATCTTTAGAATCCTTCATGCTTGTTAGAAACACATGATCAACTAGTGTAACATTACAAAATTCTTTTCTTACCCAAATTTCTTGCATCTTTACTTTTTGTCATGAAGGAATGATTGGCATTTGATACACCACAACTTCTTTCTTTGGTACCCAAGTAGTCTTTTGGGTATGAAAATCTATTTTCTTACTAGTTTTGTTGTCTTTGTTCCTTTTACTTTCTCATGATTGTTGTGTTCTTTATTAGGTTATTTTTATTTATTTATGATTTACTCTTCTTATGTTCTTTTTCAATTGCAACCTCTCAAGTGGTATAATTCATAAAGACTTTCTTCAATTTCATATGGAGGTTCCTTAGGACATAAAACCTATACAACCCAATACAAAGTGACTCTACTCACCTTTGGCACATATTTGTATCATAGAATCTTAATAAGTATTACTTCATGAATGAATTTGATGCAATGATGTATAATTGAAGGTACTACTTTCAAAAGATCTTTCGATGGTCTACAATGCAATTTGGAAAATCTATTAAAAATAGAAATCACATGGCATGATACTTGTACTTCTTTAGGACCAAACTTAATTGGTATAATGACACAGCCGCCCGAATTATTAATCAATATGAACCTTTCCACCTTTAGAGGTACTCCTAAATGGGCATAAATTTTTCACTTGATATGTATATTGAAGATAAACTCTTCTGTTCATATCAAGAATATCATGAATATAAAGATCATGTAACTTTGTTACAATGTACAAACAATCAAGGTGATTATCTTATTGTATCTCTACATCAAAGTGATGTAAGAGAATTCCAATTGTATAATAAATCTTGCATCAACCATAAATATTTCTCTTTTATCTTTTTCTTTTTCTTTTTCTTTTGTAAGTTTGTTGAGTTATCACAATCATTCTATTCTTGTTGTAAAGGTTTTGTTTTTATTTTAGTCATCATTTTGAGCATGTAGAATAAATAATATTGTTTCTACTATATGGTAACACCTATTCATCACAACGCCTTCACATTGATACTAGAGCATAATAAGGGTGCCTTGAACACTACTACATATTTTCTTAGTGTTAATTGTAGATTAATGTGATGTGACTTGTAGCACCTATTTAGAAAGGACTAACTAAGTTGTGTGTAATATATTTAGATCTCATGCTAAATGGTAATATTATGTATGATATTATTGGTCTTGAGGATTTTCATGGTTGAGACTGGGTGATACTACAATACTGGTTTACAATTTTTGGCCAAACTAAACACTAAACTGATTTTTTCTAACTAAATCTTCACTTTCGGGCAGCTATAGCGGCTAAACTGTGAGGAATTTGAAGATGATGCAAACTAGTGATTTGTGAAAAAAAAATTAGATTCTAAATGTATTTTTTAAAAAAAATTGGAATCAAATTGCACTTATTTTCCATCTTCAAAAACTAGTTTTGTTCAGTAAACATCATTTTTTAAGGAGTGATGCTCACCGTATACAACATAAATTTTTTTCCATGAAGGATAAAATTATAATTTATTGAATTTAGATATATAACTATGATATCTAGCACTTTCATTTGGTTTCATAGTGTTTTATTGAATATATTTTCTTTAATCAAGTTTTGAAGTCAAACCAATTACAATTCACACATAGGCAGACTGTATACAACATAAAAAAAATTGTATGTATAAAAATTGAATTTTATTTTATTTTTGGATCAAGGATTTCAATATCTAGTGCATTGATATTTTTCAAAAAAAAAATTTGATAATCTGCTATTTTTCCACATGTGCAGGACAAAGAGCTTGATTTTTGGTGAAAAACTTACATTCACAAGAAATAAAAAATAAATATAATAATAGAATTAAATTTATTTAAAATTATACTTTTGGAAAGCTTATAATAAGGACGACATACTTATAAAAAATAAATTTTCATTTGATCCCCCAAAAGGTAAATCAAAAGTAGTTTTTTATCAACATTTTGATAGGTGTAAAGGAGACTCCGTTATTAGTATGGTTTAAAACTAGCAGGGTTCTATCCAAGGGGGTTTGATTTAAGGTGGTTTGATCAAACCCTCTTAAATTGGAATCCTTCAAATGATTTTTTTGAAGGATTAAATCATTATATTTTCTAAAAATATTTGATTCGAGCAAAAATTAGAATCTCCCAGAAATTGTAAACCAACATTGTGGGATCACCCGACTATATTGAGTCTAAAATCCTATATCTCATTGCACTCTTAAAAAAGGGACATCTATATGTTTCACAAGCAAGAGTCAAATTCCAAAAAAAAATATAAAAAAAAATATTTAGTTTAGATCCATGATCCTTACCACAAGTGCACAAGACAGTGTACTACATTTTTAGTTAATGCTAAGGTAATTCATCCTTGTTCTCCATAAAATATGAATAATTATACATGGATAGGTTATAGGGGGTTGAGGAATAAAGAGTGAGCATGGAATATCATAAGAGATGCATCAAATACAATATTAGCTTAAGGGATAGTGTTATGAGGAGCCACACACTTGTTTGTGCTTGATTATGTCGTAATTCAATATTGAGGTATAATTTTATTGAAATCCCTTACATGGAAAATTATTTTGTTATATTATTTTTATAATGAATCAATAAAGTTGTGGTTTCATTGTAACACAAGTGCGATGTGAATATTTAATTTTTTTTGCATAAGTTTTTTGATGAATTTTATTAAGTTGCATGGATGGATAATTCATAATTGGATCCTTCATCCATGACTGAATCAAGCGGTATCATAGTGAATTTTGAGTCCTAAATTATATTAGTGAAGAAAAGTCCTATAAAATATGTGGGGATATCTTCCAATGCTATATGATGGGAAGAAGGTATCAATTAAAATATGGAACTATACAAAGATTCTGTCAATTTACAAGATAATTTACATTAGATTAGAAGTCAGAATGTCTCCATATTATTGAGTGGGTGTAGGTCAAGGTTTTGTAAACATTGCATGAATAATGGAAGTAATGTTTGAACTGAATATTGGTGAAGATAGAAGTAGAAATTGGCTTGGAGATAATGAAATTGAAGAATACATGTGAACATATTGTTGAATATTATGTGGGTGCCAAAAATCTAGAGCAAGTGAAGATGTTGAAGTCTATTTTTAGCACCAGTAAGAAACCTAGAATCAATCTTTCTAGTTATTCTAGTAGCTTGATTCTTAAGGAATTGATAGGTTAGTTGAATAAAATAAAATAATACGTTATATATGAAGAACTATTAGATCTTGAAAGAGTGACATATTTATAAAAATTAAATAACATTGTTGAATTAAGGTAGAAAAAGTACAATTAAAGAGGAGAAGATGAGGAAATAAAATATTAAAATATGGGATAAGATTGTTAGAATTATGAAACAAGCACAAAACCACAAGTCACGAGATCAAACAACAAACAAATACACCTTCCATGCAAGAGATTTGTAAACAATATATGCAATATTCCTCAACAAGAAAAAGCTACAGAAGCCAGAGACTCTCAAGAAGATATGAAATCTCGAGATAATAATTACAATGAGGGTTGAGTGCTTATAAGAGAAAAACCCTAAATGAGAAAGGGAACAAATCATGACAAGTGTCAACATCACATGAGATGAGACATAATGATCTAATATTAGCTCAACTAATAAAAACATAAGACACTCCTAAGTTTGGCTTAAGTGCATGAGAATAAATTAGATTAATAATCGATTAAAGATTAATTAATAAACCATGAAAACAAAGAAATGTTAGCACCAACAGTAGAAACCCCCCCATAATTTTGAAAAGGGGAGAGCCATGACAAAACAAGCACAAAACTATAGAGCCAAAAAAATGTATGATTCTATGGAGTAAGAACCACCATTTCTGCTCACATCAATAGAGCCATTCTAATTAAAAGCAAAACCAGAAATACAAATCTAAACTATAGAAACAAAACAATGCTTTTAAAAGAAATCAATCTTCGTTGTCTCCCTATCACCAAGATCTTTGTTTATGCATTTTCTCTCAGATTTTATGAGCACAAAATGCAATAAAGAGGCTATGATGAATGAGAAATGCAATCAAGATGCAAAGATGATATGAGTATGTAAATTTGTGAGAAAAATTTGTGAGAGCTAGAATGAGAGGAAAATCCCATTTAAATAAGATTTCCCTGAGGATGGAGAGGGGTTGAAGATGAAATGTGGGATAAAAGATGTGAGAGAAGGAAATGCCATTATCCCACATTGTTGGGTTAAATGTTATGGATGGGAATGAAAGTGATAAAATGTAATATTCCATGAATGGTTTATGCAAATGATATGATTATATGTAAGTTATGATAATTAGTTTATTTTGAAATAATAATCAATGACTATGATAATTGATTTATTAATGGAGATGAATATGAAACAATTATGGATGATAATGATAATTGATTTAATATGGAAATGATGTTTATGACTTATTATGCAAATGGATTATGAATGATCATGTGGTGATAGTATTTTAGTGATGTGATGATTTAACGAAATGCAATATGTAGTGAATGATTTATGCAAATGATGTGATTTAAATGGTAATATAGTTTTATTATGAAATGTCAGTGAATTATTATGATAATGAATGATAGTGCAAAAATGATAATGTGACAGATGCAAACGATAATGAGATGATTTAATGATTTGATGAAATGCATGAATAGAAAAAAGTATTGAATGAATTGATCATTTTAATCAATAAACGAATAATGCGATGATTGCGAGGAAAAATTTGAGTGTCTACATTTTTCCCCTCTTTGAGACAATGTAGCTTGTCACGTTGTTTCAAAGAAAAAATATTGATCAACTGATACATGCCCCAGATATATCCTGGTAAGGAATATGATAAGAGTGATATGTCCCTTCGAGAGATTGATCAAATAGATTGTAAGAAGATTAATCTCTTGATAGATGTCAAGAAAATGATTAGATACTTGATATTGCGCAAGTGATAAAGTAGTGATGTACATTTGATGGAAATGCACAATTCATAGGCGTAACTGAACAATTGATGGAAATGATCAGTATAGCCGGGTTGATGAGCTGATGAAGCTGATTGAGATTGATGCTAACGCAATACAAGTTGATAGAATGATTGATTGATTGATTAAGGGGACATGAGGTTTGGAGATGCAAGTTGATTGATTTCTTTGCGACAAGAAAGATGAAGAAAATGAAATGCCAGAAATGGAAGATGCAAGGTGGGAGAAAATGAAGGTGATGAAGCCTCTTGTGCTTTTTAAGTGCTTTTATCATCATCGAGCTTATTATGTTGCAAATTAGTATAAGCAGCTAGATAACATGAACATCTAGACGACCTAAATATTGTTTGCATTTTTTATTTAGCAATGAAGTATAAGCATCTAGGTATAAGGACCCTAGACGACTTGAATACTTATTGCATGGAAGACACTATCAGACAAGGAATGCTCTCATCCACACTAGACTCATAGGTCCTCGATGGTTTTAGACAACCATGTCTTAAGACGAGTCGTCCTATGAATAAGAAACAATCCACAAACAACAAACAAGTGAACATGCCCCATCATCGCCTCTCTAGTCCCAGACATCCTGGAGAAGCTAAAAGACATGCCACCAAAGATAAAATCATAAAATAATCAAAGACCAACAAACAAACATGGCTCATGCTTCGATATAGAACTGATTCTTGGTACGGTTGTGCACTTTTGATGGATTTGGAAGAGGGATTGATAGGTATGTTGCAATATTTGCTTGATTGTTAGTGACGCAGTTTGATTTTTCTGAAGTTCAAAGCTATGTGGTGAGCTGAAAGTGTCATTGTTGAGGGATTTTTGATGTTATTTGATTTTTTTTGAATTTTTGGAATATTTGATTTTTTTGGATTTTTGGAATATTTGATTTAGTTAGATTTTTTTTTTTTAATTTAGTTAATGTAGTTTAGATTTTGTGTTTTTTTAGAGTTCTTTTTTTAATGTAGACCTTAAATGTAATTTTAGATTTAAATTAGATCTTAATTTAGATTAGATTTAAGTTCATTTTAATTTAGATTTTAATTTAGAATTAATTTGAAACTAACTTTAGTCTAGACTTATTTTTAACCTAGATTTAAATTTAACTTTAGATTTTGATTTTGATTTTAACTTTTAATTAGATTAACTTTAATTTTTATTTTTATTTTAGAATAACTTTTTAATTTTAGATTAATTTTTTATTAACTTTAAATTAGTCTTTAGGTGAGATTTTAAATTTGATTTTAATTAGAATTAACTTTGAATTTAAATTAGATCTTAACTTTAATTAGATTTAGATTTTTAGATTTAAGTTTCAACTTAGATTTAGCTTTTAGTTCTTAGTTTGGATTTATCTTTTTAAGTTAGATTCTAATTTTAAATTTAGAATAATGTTAGTTTTCGTTTTAGTTTAATTTTACTTTTGGGTCTAATTTTATTAATTTGGGTTCTCTTGCAGGTTCGTTTAGCAAAGAATTGAAAATCAAAACATTCGCTTGTCGAAGAAAGGAGGCATGAAACTACTAATGAGATTGTGATGCAGGACGTTCGTCGAAGACATGATTTTGAAACCAATTGTCTTTTAGTTTAGAAAACACTTCAATTGGTGCATTAAAAATGAACAATTGTCTTTTCTCGCATAGGCTTAACTAGGGGTTCAATGAATATTATTTATTGCGCTTGAAGGTGGTAGGTGATTATTCTCTCACCTTGTGTGAACTAGGTGATCAGAAAGCCAGATCCACCTATTTTATGTGCCACCCCGATTCAATAATCGAAATATCCTCTCCCCTTGCGCACTTGTGCGATCTTGGGTGCAAGAGAAATGATTATTGACTCTAGAACTTGGGCCTACCTTGGTGGAAAAAAGTACTCACCCCAAGGCGACTCAGACCGGCAACGGAGCTTTTTGGCCAAGCTACCCCCGACCAGTATATAAATGTGAATCCTAAGGGAAAGCCTAGGATTACGAGTGCGGATATGTCATACAGACCAAGTAGTACTCCCCAAAACCCTATTGAGCGTAACCTCTTCAGGTTGGAGTGTCTCCTAAACAGAGCTTAATCTTGCGCTCCATGTATGGCCACTCAAATGGGGGTCCCGAACTAAAAACCTTTGTGTAGTTGCCAAAATCCTTCTATTTGCTAGCGTAGCACCGGTCAATGTGAAGGCATCCACATCTTCGGAGTTTTTAGTAGAGGTGATCAATCTACCATGGGAGTTTCATGGGGGGCCTGAGAAGTGAGTGCACTATAAGGGGGAGCTCGTGCAGCCAAGCTTCTGGATTCACACGCTAAGAATATGCAGCTGGGGAAACCCACGTGGAATCTAGCAAATATTGTCCTTTCCAACCTTAGGATTTGTGCTTGTATTGCAAAAATATAAAAATGCATTCACAGTTGAAAACAAACTCAAAAACACTTTGTTTACTATGTCTGGCGTGTGTGTTCAAAAATAGACCTCAAACAAACATCACACCTAGTAACTTGAAACATCTCAAAATTTTCAAACCTCAAAGGGTCCAACAACACAAACATACAACGTGAACCTATCACTTGGATTTATTGGGGTCATCATCCTTCCGTTTTGATCTTTCAATCTTTGCATTTCACCTAGTCCTTGCATTCCACCTAGTCTTTGCATTCCATCTAGACTTTTCATTTCACCTAGACCTTGCATTCCACCTAGCCCTTGCATATCCATACATATTCATATCCCTTTCATCCTAGTCCTTGCATATTACTAGTCTTGCATACATAGGTGACATTACATAGTCCTTGCATATAGATAACACTCCACCTAGTTCTTGCATGTTCAAACCCCTTTGCATATCAAGACCATTTCACCTAACCTTTGCATGTTCCAAGAATTTAGTCCTTTACATATTCATCATCGATCAAACAAAACCTTTAGCTTGCACTTAGGCTACTCTTCCTAGGTCTTGAAATCAAACCATTGGCTATCTATCACCTGCATCACTTGAGGTTCATCATCCTTGAGTTAGGGAACATACCATTATCCTTGAGTAGGGCAATCCTTTTGGAGTCCATCATCTCCTACATACCCTCTCTTGATCATTGGTCCTTGTGTCTATCCATCATAACACAAGTAAAGCCTTTACATCATAACCAACTTTGGACCTAGAGTTGCCTTTTAGCTTGTCATACCATACCTTACCACTTCCATATCTCATCTTAGAATCATATCCTTTTCATTGCATCCTAGTCTTAGGTCTCATACATTACCTTGGATTGAAAATCAAAACAATCAACTATGACCCCTAGAACAAGAGCAAAAATGTTTCACGAAGAAGGGAACCCTTGGGGAAGAGACTTTGATGGTGAAGATAACATTAGTGTTGCAACTAGAGAAACAAATGAAACTGATGATGAAGAAATAACCAAATCCGATATAGAAGAAGCACTTAAGGATCATAGATTCACTAAACTTCTTACGGAGGTAGTCAAACGTAACCCACAACAATACTTCAAAGCCCTTGTTGATGAAGGAATCAAAATGCCTCCTGATTTTGACATGTCACTGCTCATGATGAATGACCAACCTGAATCTAGTGAATCTAAACATCCCAAAACAAACAACGATGGTAGAATCAAAGATCATAGACCCTTTTATCTACAACCAGGTTACAAGCGATCTTCAAAGACCTCAAAACCCACACCAACAAATGATCCTATTTTGGATGAGCTTAGAACATTGAGACAAGAATTGGACACCCTTAAGAACCATAAATCATCATCTCATAAGTTCTCCATTGAAGATATATGTCCTTATCCCTTTGATCCAAGCATACCAATGCCACCTTTTCCTAACCATTGGGACATACCAAAACTTGACAAATATAATGGAAAAGGGGATCCTAAACATCACTTAAGACAATTTTGTGCTACTACCATGGAATTTGCAGTTGATGAAACATACATTATGAGATTATTCCCCCGCAGTCTAGGAGGAGAAGCTATGGAATGGTTTTCACAATTACCCCTGACCATCAAATCCTTTCAAGAATTGGCTGATAAATTTGTCTCCAATTATAGTTTCAATTGTGACTTTAAAGTGACCATGACAAACCTTTTCAACACCAAACAAAAACCAGGTGAATCTTTTGTGTCATTTTTGCAAAGATGGAGACATTTGACAAAACGATTACCTTATGTCATTCCTGATCAAGAATTGGTTGACCTCTTTTGTCAAAATTTGAACAAAGAAATTGGAAGGGAACTTCGCCTCAAATGCTTGGATTCCTTTGACGATGCCATAGAAATGGGATTTCGAATCGAACAAACTCTCATTGATGATGGAACCATAAAACTTAATAATGATAGAGATCAAAAATCAAATTCAAACAACAAGACACCTTTTTGGGTAAAGAACAAGAATGTTGTCAATGACGGAGTTGTTGATGCAAAAACAACTAAAACATCATCGCCTGTTTATAACCTCAAAGGTTCATCTTCAGATAAAGGAAAAGAAAAACAAAGAAGTTTCCCTAAACGAAATTTTACACCATTGGGACAATCACTTGAATCCGCATTAAAAGAACTTCTTGAAATCAATATTATAATGCTACCTGAAATAAAGGAATATAATCCACAAGTCAAACCCCCATGGTGGAATGAGAATCACTTTTGTGACTATCATAGACATAAAGGACATAAGACTAATAGTTGCAATAAACTTCGACATCTAATACAGGACCTTATTGATGATGGTAAGATAGTGGTTGACGGACACACTCCTTCGGGTAACTCTGATTGCGAGGTGTTTAAAAACCCTTTCCCTAAGCATGACAAGGATAAAGGAAAGGCCCTTGAATCTGGTGATGGTGTAAACTATACTACTACTAAGTATGACTATACCATACATAACATCAATGAGGTTGATAATCATGTAAACACTTTCATTATAAAAGGCAAAGCACCTGATTGCAAGGTTACTACCCGCAAAGGCACAATCACCCTTAAAGGTCCTAATTCAAAACCCACTCCACCAGCTTCACAGTATAACCTCATAGAGCATTTAGGAAAAACACCCACGCAAATTTCCATACTTGAGTTGCTATGCCTATCTCCTGAGCATAAAGCTATCCTAGATAAAGCGCTTGCTACTGCTATAGTGCCTACAAACCTACATGTAGACCAATTCCAAGCTATGGTGGGACATATCACCTCGCCTTACACTATCACTTTTACTGAAAGTGATGATTCATCCCCTTGACAACCGCATAATGCAGCTTTACACATTGACGTCCTTATCAATAATGCCAAGATCAAGCGAGTTCTAATAGACAGAGGAGCTGGTCTTAATATTTGTACCCAAGAATTGATCACAAAATTAGGGTTTTCTGAAAATGCAGTTGATCCAAGGAACAAGATTACCATAAAGGCATATGATGAAGAGGAATGCTCTTCTAAAGGATTAGTTACTCTACCAATCAGAGTCGGCCCTGTGGTAAAGGATGTGGTTTGCCAAGTCCTTGATCTCCCACTGACCTATAATATCCTCCTTGGAAGACCTTGGATTCATGCAATGCAAGCAATACCTTCTACATACCACCAATGCATTAAATTCCCACACAATGGTGTTGAAATCACAATACAAGGAGATCCCAACCCTTTCATGTACTGCCATAATCTAAGTCCTAAAACTGAAATCACAATCCCAAGCAATCGTGAGTCATTTCCTTCCCAAGCATATGTTGATCTTGAGTCCTTAAAAGCATCCTCCTCAAAATCCAAGGAAGTTGAGACCAAAATACAAGTAAAAGAACAAGGGGTGGGAGAATATACTTTGAATCATGCCCTTGGCATTGGAAAGTTACCTTTATCTCCCCATACCTATGGCAAACCACAAATGACTAAGACCACATCAGATGCAGAGTCTACAGTGACTTGTAAATTAACCAATCTCAAAAAATGGGGAGTCCTCTCTAATGAAGTAGAAGAAGTTGATCTCCTGAAATGGCTATACAAAGATGAGGATACAGAAAAAGAACAAACTGAAATAAAGATACCTGTTGGACAATATGGTAAAGGTTTTGATCTTATGAAACAAATGGGATATGATGGTAAAAGTCCTCTTGGCTTACAAAAACAGGGTATCTTGGAACCAATACAACCTACTCATATGCAAAAAGTCCCTGGTTTAGGATATGATGCACAAAAAGATAAGACCTTGAGTACCACGTGTACTTCAAGTAAGGAAGTAGAGTCCTCTAATGCTACACAGAGAAACGAGGAAAGTACCATCGATGACTTCATTGACATTTATGACTATGATAGTATCCCTACCCCTGAACTTGATCATAACATTTGTACCCTTGAATCCATTCAAAATCTTGATTCAAATCATGACCCTTTACCCTTGGTTCACCCCGAACTCATTGATTTAGATCAGAAAGGACTGCCATAATTAGATGTATTTCAAAATGATGAGGCAATCATAAAATTTTAGGGAGCACGAGAAGATACACCTTTTGAGGATCATAAGACAGGTTTCACCATAGAACTCAATAGTGCGGCTTACTTTGGGGAGGATGCCAAGCCTTTCAGTTGCAAAATTATTGAAAACATAAATAGTTCTTCTAGTGAAAACCACCCTGTGGTGCTATTAGACCTGAAAAAAGTAAAAATAAAGGACGTATCCAAGGGTGAAAACCTCTCTGAGGCGCCCGAGGATGGAAGGCTTGACACACTTCCCTTAGCAGTATATCATGAAAAGTCATCTATGCTAGTGGAGAAGACAATACCAGCTAACTTGGGTACAGAAGAAAAACCAAAGATAATTCACCTAGCAGAATCATTAACACTTGAAGAGAGAATAGAGCATATACAGTTTTAAAAGGAAAGACAAGTCAACTTTGCATGGTCTTATGCAGATTTGCCAAGACTTGATCCAGATCTATTCATGCATCACTTGTCTTTGCCACTGGGGGCAAAACCTGTTAAACAAAAGTTGACAAAAATGCACCCGCATATTGCTCTATTGGTAAAAGCCGAATTACAAAAGTTGCTAGATGTGGGATTTATAAGACCTGTTGACTATGCTAATTGGATTTCAAATTTGGTACCAGTTTCAAAACCTGATGGGGGCATCGAATTTGCATGGATTTTAGAGATTTAAACAAAGCTTGTCCTAAGGATGACTTCCCCCTTCCAAACATTGACATGATAGTGGATTTGACGGCAGGACATGAAATGTTATCCCTCATGGATGGTTTCTCAGGCTATAATCAGATTAAAATAGCTCCTGAAGATCAAATTAAGACAGCATTCACTTGTCCTTGGGGAACCTTCTGTTGGAATGTCATGCCCTTTGGGTTGAAGAACGCCGGAGCTACCTACCAACGTGCAATGACCACTATCTTTCATGACATGATGCATACATATCTAGAGGACTATGTAGATGATTTGTTGGGAAAATCTTACACAAGAGCTGGACATCTAGAGATCATGGATAAAATTTTCACAAGATTAGAAAAATACAAAGTCCGATTGAATCCCAAAAAATGTGCCTTTGGGGTAACCTCTGGGAAACTCCTTGGATACATTGTCACATCTAAGGGAATTGAAGTTGATCCTGCAAAAATAAAGGCTATACTTGAAATGCCTCCACCTAAGAATATCAGACAGTTGAGATCATTACAAGGAAAACTTCAGTCTATTCGCTGCTTTATATCACAACTCGCAGATAAATGTCAACCCTTTCAACATCTACTACACAAGAATGTTCCATTCAGATGGGATGACAAGTGTGAACAAGCTTTTCAGAAAATCAAAGAGTATCTGATGACACCGCCAGTATTGGTACCTCCCACAGATGACAAGCCTTTAATTCTGTATATATCCACAACCACCACAGCACTGGGGGCACTTTTGGCACAACATGATTCTGAAGGAAATGAATGTGCTATCTATTACATTAGTCGCACTCTAGTGGGATATGAGCTCAATTATAGTTCTATTGAAAGAGCATGCCTTGCCGTAGTTTTTGCATCACAAAAGTTGTGACATTACATGCTTACACACCAGACAAAGCTCATTGCAAAAATTGATCCTCTTAAGTACCTCTTGAGCAAAGCAGCACTCACGGGCCGATTAGCTAAATGGGTTATGATTCTCAGTGAGTTTGATATTGAGTACATAGAAAGAAAGCTATTAAAGGACAAGCTATAGCAGATCAACTCGTTGATGCTCCTGTGACAGATAATCATCCTCTTATTACCGAATTTCTTGATGAATCAATCTTCAACATGGAATCTACACATCTGTGGACTTTATATTTTGATGGCTCCTTCACACAAGGTGGTTCTGGTGCTGGAAATCTCTTTGTCACTCCGCAAGGGGATTGTATACCTAAAGCTTATAAGATACAGTTTCCATGCACCAACAATATTGCAGAATATGAGGCCTTACTTTCTGGGCTTCGTATGGCGGTGCAATGGAAAATCCTAGAGTTGCGTGTTCTTGGTGACTCTCAGCTAGTGATTAAACAAGTTAATGATGACTACAAAACAAAAGATGAAAAATTAATGCCTTACAAAAGAATGGTGGATGACTTCAAGGCCTATTTCACATCAATTTCCTTTGAGCAAATTCCTCGAGATAGCAACCGAGCTGCTGATGCAATGGCAACAATTGGTTCACTTGTAGAAATGCCATGCAATGCTGCCTACTGTGAGTTCTTGGTAGAGCCTCTTTTGGAACCCGCTTACAATATACCACAATCTGAAATGATTTGCCTTATTATTGGTCCTAATTCTCAATGGTATGGCGATATTTATACCTATCTCCAAGATAACACCTTTCCATCGGATCTATCCAATAAATCTCATAAAACCTTTATCCGTCAAGCTTCCTGCTATGTAATCTTAGCCAATACCCTTTACCGCCGAGGTCTCGATGGTACTTTACTTAGATGTCTTGAGCATGATGAGAGCAAAATTGCTTTACGAGAAGTACATGAAGGTATATGTGGGGCACATTCTAGCGGTCCTTCCTTAGCCAAAAAACTCTTGCGTATGGGTTATTATTGGCCTACAATGGAAACAGATGCTTATCAGTTTGTTAAAAAATGCAAGCAATGCCAAAAACATGCAGACTTGATACATGCTCCTGCATAGAAATTACAGTCTCTTGCTACACCATGGCCCTTTTATCAGTGGGGACTCGATCTCGTGGGCAAGATCCATCCACCTTCATCCAATGGTCATAAGTTCATTCTCGTTACCACAGACTATTTCACGAAATGGATTGAAGTTGTTCCTCTCACTCATATCACTGGAAAACAAATAGCCACTTTCATACTGAACTACATCATCTGTCGTTATGGTGTTCCTTTATCCATCATCACAGATAATGGAAATCCATTCAAAAATCAGGATGTCCGTGAACTCTGTGAGAAATTCCATATACACCATCATTTCTCCACACCCTACTATCCTCAAGGTAATGGCCAGGCTGAGGCCTCTAACAAAACCATTCTTGAAATTCTTAAAAAGATGATCAATGAAGCTGGTTGAGATTGGCATATTCAACTAAATCCTGCCTTGTGGGCTTATCACACAAGTATCTGGACTCCTACAAATGCTACCCCCTATTCCCTTGTCTATGGATCTGAATCCATCTTTCCCATTGAGGTCGAGTTACCCTCTTGTGCATCTCCTTGCACAATCACATCAATGATGAAGAATACCGAGTTTCCCATTTGTAGGAATTGGAGCTATTAGATGAACGAAGACAAACTGCTTTTAACCATCTTAGAGCATATCAACAACGAATGAGTCGAAGTTATAATCAGAAAGTGAAACCACGCACATTTGAGGTTGGAGATCTTGTCCTTCATGAAAATCCTCGCAATCAACAAGACAGAGAAAAGAAGGGAAAATTTGAGCCTAATTGGTTAGGTCCATACGTTATCACTGTTGTGTATGGATCTGGGACATATCAGTTATCTACTCCAGAAGGTGAATTGCTTAACGATCCCATCAATAGTATGCACATTTGCAAGTTTTATACTTGAGTGCTTTAGAAGGTACACTCTTTTAAAGTCCTGAAAAAATAAAATAAAAATGGAAAAACATCATGAAAAAAAATACTAAAAAAAAAGAGGAAAAAAGGAAAAAAGTAAAGAGAAATCAATTCGTTCAATAGTGAAAACCACTTCGGTGGTGCCTTGAGCAAGTACCATGGTGAAAACTGAGAAATCGATGCCATGTGTAGAGGCTTTGCTTCTTCTTCCTTTGGATCTCTACTTGATCTTTTCATCCCATTTTCATTCACCCTCCACTTCATAATATCCTTTTCACACTCACCATGGCTTGTGAATTGTTCGACAATCCCCTCACTTGCTCGCTTTGTCACGCTTACTAGATTGGTCCTATTCCTCACAGGGGCATTTTCCTCAACTTTAGCCATGGGTTAGGATATTGAGCATCTTGTGGTCAGAGAAACTACCCTCTTTGTCTATCTGCTCGCTTGAGATGCATCTCTTTCCGTTGTAAAAGGTCCTGAAAAAATCCAAAAAAAATCATAAAGTGTCATGAAAATATTCATCAAAAATCATAAAGTGTCCTGAAAAAATCCATAAAAATCATAAAATGTCCTGAAAAATTCCATAAAAATCATAAAATCTCTTGAAAAAATCCATAAAAAATCATAAAATGTCATGAAAAAATCCATAAAAATCATAAAATGTCCTAAAATAATCCATAAAAATCATAGTGTCCTAAAAAAAAAAAAATCCAAAAAAATGAACAAAATTTGTGAGAGCTAGAATGAGAGGAAAATCCCATTTAAATAAGATTTCCCTGAGGATGGAGAGGGGTTGAAGATGAAATGTGGGATAAAAGATGTGAGAGAAGGAAATGCCATTATCCCACATTGTTGGGTTAAATGTTATGGATGAGAATGAAAGTGATAAAATGTAATATTTCATGAATGGTTTATGCAAATGATATGATTATATGCAAGTTATGATAATTAGTTTATTTTGAAATAATAATCAATGACTATGATAATTGATTTATTAATGGAGATGAATATGAAACAATTATGGATGATAATGATAATTGATTTAATATGGAAATGATGTTTATGACTTATTATGCAAATGGATTATGAATGATCATGTGGTGATAGTATTTTAGTGATGTGATGATTTAACGAAATGCAATATGTAGTGAATGATTTATGCAAATGATGTGATTTAAATGGTAATATAGTTTTATTATGAAATGTCAGTGAATTATTATGATAATGAATGATAGTGCAAAAATGATAATGTGACAGATGCAAACGATAATGAGATGATTTAATGATTTGATGAAATGCATGAATAGAAGAAAGTATTGAATGAATTGATCATTTTAATCAATAGACGAATAATGCGATGATTGTGAGGACAAATTTGAGTGTCTACAAAAACCATGAGCCACAAGATCAAACAATAAACAAATACACCTTCTACTTAAGAGATTTGTAAACAATATGTGCAATATTCCTCAACAATTAAAGAGGAGAAGATGAGGAAATAAAATATTAAAATATGGGATAAGATTGTTAGAATTATGAAACAAGCACAAAAATACGAGCCATGAGATCAAACAACAAACAAATACACCTTCCACATAAGAGATTTGTAAACAATATATGCAATATTCCTCAACAAGAAAAAGCTACAGAAGCAAGAGACTCTCAAGAAGATATGAAATCTCGAGATAATAATTACAATGAGGGTTGAGTGCTTATAAGAGAAAAACCCTAAATGAGAAAAGGATCAAATAATGACAAGTGTCAACCTCACATGAGATGAGACATAATGATCTAATATTACCTCAACTAATAAAAGCATAAGACACTCCTAAGTTTAGCTTAAGTGCATGAGAATAAATTAGATTAATAATCGATTAAAGATTAATTAATAAACCATGAAAACAAAGAAACATTAGCACCAACAGTAGAAACCCCCCTATAATGTTGAAAAGGGGAGAGCCATGACAAAACAAGCACAAAAGCATGAGCCACAAGATCAAAAAATAAAAAAATACACCTTCTATGTAAGAGATTTGTAAACAATATGTGCAATATTCCTCAACAAGAAAAAGCTACAAAAGAAAGAGACTCTCAAGAATATATGAAAGCTTGAGATAATAATTGCAATGAGGGTTGAGTGCTTATAAGAGAAAAACCCTAAATGAGAAAGGGATCAGATCATGACAAGTGTCAACATCACATGAGATGAGCCATAATGATCTAATATTAGCTCAACTAATAAAAGCATAAGACACTCCTAATTTTAGCTTAAGTGCATGAGAATAAATTAGACATAATCAATTAAAGATTAATTAATTATTAGCTAATTTGCATGATAACTCTAACACCCACCCTTAAGATGAACTTAGGGAGTAGCTAAAAACCCTAAAAATAATGCATGATGGGTCTCAACAAATAAGGCCATGGGTAAGTGCACCAATCTGTGACACAATTTTGGCTCTTAAGATGCCACTTTTTTTCTGAAATCAGCAAAATCTGATTTGCGCGAGAAAATGAAGATAGTTACACTCAAAATTTCAAAATTCAGAAAAAACAAAACTTGAAGTGCTCTAAGTCTAGTTTCTAAGCTACTATTGTTTTTTGAAATTAATGAAGATTAAGGGTCTCAAAAAGGGGGGGGGCAAAAAAGGTCTTGTTTTTATCAAAAAAAATAGCATAGCGCTTGAGGGCTCCCCCCTTTTTGGTTAACTTTTTTTTAGAATTTCAAAAATCCCAACTGTGAGAAATTAGCTAACACCATGTAGTTTATCCTCCTTCTTTAGGATAATTTTTTTAATGAATATATAATATTTTATGAATTTTCAAAGTGGACACATCCTGAAAAGCTGAAATTTGAGCATTCTCCCCCCCAATTTTTTTGCAAACTAATCGAAAATTGATTTATTTATTTTCATCATGTGTAGAATGGAATCTAGTTTCAAAAAATGTAATTTATTTCACATTCCGATGAATGTGTAAAAATCTACCCTAAACCTAGCACATATTGGTTTTTGACCAAAAACGAAGGCATTTACAATAGAAGCCATGGATCAAAACCTTAACTAAATCAAAATGAAAAAAGAATTACATATTTAGATAGCTAAGAGAGAGGTTAACGCTATCACGGTTTTTTTATAAACTTGCATTGAAATACGTGCAAATGAGATGGGGAGCACGAACGAAAATATGAGAAAATTTGGCAAATCTTGTTAATTAACACGTCCAAAGCAAGACATTTGGCGAGCGCCAAATGGCCTGCTTTGGACAGAAGTAGAATTTCCCCTCTTTGGTGAACAACTTTGATAATGCTTAGAGTGCACAATTTATGATCGTAGAGGGATAGTCGAGGTTTTACCTTTCATACCTTCTCTAACTCGTTACCGTTTAACTGGATAACTTTGTATCCCTCTGAAGTCTCTATCTCTCAAGTCTCACTCCCTCCCACGTGACCTAGACTACTCTCTCAGTCCAATCCCCTTTGTCAGGTCTCTTTCCCTCCCAAGTAAGTACCTAAATAAATCTATCTCAATCCAACCCCCTTTTCTCACTCTCCCTCTTTGGTCTTTTTATCTCTCTCACTCCATCTCCCTCTCTTAGGTTGTTATCTTTCTCTCTTTGTCTCTCTCTCTCAAGTCTCTCCCTCCTACCCCCTCTCCCTCTCTTAGGTCTGTCACTCACTCCCTCTATCTCTCTCTCATTCCCTCTCTCTCTTGGGTATCTCCATCCCCCTCTATCTCTCTCCTACTCACTCTCTCCCACTCTATCTCTCTCCCTCTCTCTGAAGTCTTTCCCTACCACCCCCTCTCCCTCTCTCTCTCTCAAGTATCTTTTTCCTACCCCCTCTCCCTCTCTCTCTTTGTCAAGTCTCCCCCTCCTACCCTGTCTCCCTCTCACAATCACTCGCTCTATCTCTCTTCCAATCCCTCCCTGTCTCACTCCCTCTATCTATCGCCTTTTACCCCTCCATCTCTCTAAAGTATCTCCCTCCCACCACCTCTCCCTCTCTCTCTCAATTCCCTCTCTCTCTCATGCCCTCTATCTCTCATGCCATGTATCTCTCTCCTACTCTCTCTCCCTCTCTCTCTCTCTCAAGTCTCTCCCTCCCACCCACTCTCCCTCCCTCTTTGTCTCTCAAATCTCTCCCTCCTACCCCCTCTCCCTCTTTCAGGCCTCTCTTTGTCTCTCTCACTCACACCCTCTATCTCTCTCCCTCTCTCTCAAATATCTCCCTCCCACCCCCTCCCACTCTCTCTCTCCCTCTATCTCATTTATCTCCCCCCACCCCCTCCATCTCTCTATAAATCCCTCTATCCTGAGTACTCCCTCTCCCTCCCACCCCCTCTCCATCTCTCAAGTCTCTATCTCTATGTCTCTATGTCTCTCCCTCTCTCTCTCTCCCACTGCCTCTCTCTCTGCCACTTTGTCTCTCTCCCTCCCTCTATCTATCTCCCACTTTTTCTCTCTCCCTCTCTCTAATGTCTCTCCTTCCCACCCTATCTCCCTCTTTCTCTCTCTAAAGTATCTTCATCCTACCCCATCTTCCTCTCTCTCTTTGTCAATTCTCCCCCTCCTACATCTTCTCCCTCTCACAGTGACTCCCTCTCTCCCCCTCTCTCACTCCCTCTATCTATCTCCCACTTTTTCTCTCTCCCTCTCTCTAATGTCTCTCCTTCCCACCCTATCTCCCTCTTTCTCTCTCTAAAGTATCTCCATCCTACCCCATCTTCCTCTCTCTCTCTTTGTCAAGTCTCCCCCTCCTACACCTTCCCCCTCTCACAGTGACTCCCTTGCTCTCTCACTCCCTCTCTCTCTCTCCCTCTCCCTATCCCTCTCTCTCAAGCATGTCCCTCCCACCACCTCTCCCTCTCTCTCTCTCAAGTAGAGGGCTTAGGGATTAAGGGTTAAGGGTTAAGGGTTGAGGGATTAAGAGGGTATGGGGGTTGATGGATTCAGGTTTAAGGGTTGAGGGTTGAGGGGTTGAGGGATTAAGAGGGTATAGGTGTCAAGGGATTAGGGTTGAAGAGTTAAGGGTTGAGGGATTAAGATTGTAGAGGAGTTGAGGGATTAGGGTTTGAGGGTTGAGGGATTAAGAGGGTGTGAGGGTTGATGGATTAGCATTTAAGGGTTGAGGGTTGATGGGTTGAGAGATTAAAAGGGTATAGGGGTTGATGGATTAGGGTTGAAGGGTTAAGGTCTGAGGGATTAGGGTTTGAGGGTTGAGGGATTAAGAGGGTATGGGGGTTGATGGATTAGGGTTTATGTGTTGAGGGTTGAGGGGTTGAGGGATTAAGAAGGTATAGGGGTCGAGGGATTAGGGTTGAAGGGTTAAGGGTTGAGGGATTAGGGTTTGAGGGTTGAGGGATTAAGAGGGTATGGGGGTTTATGGATTAGGGTTTAAGGGTTGAGGGTTGAGGGGTTGAGGGATTAAGAGGGTATAGGGGTTGAGGGATTAGGGTTGAAGGGTTAAGGGTTGAGGGATTGAGATTGTAGAGGGTTTGAGGGATTAGGGTTTGAGGGTTGAGGGATTAAGAGGGTATGGGGGTTGATGGATTAGGGTTTAAGGGTTGAGGGGTTGAGGGATTAAGAGGGTATAGGGGTCGAGGGATTAGGGTTGAAGGGTTAAGGGTTGAGGGATTAAGATTGTAGAGGGGTTGAGGGATTAGGGTTTGATGGTTGAGGGATTAAGAGGGTATAGGGGTCGAGGGATTAGGGTTGAAGGGTTAAGGGTTGAGGGATTAGGGTTTGAGAGTTGACGGATTAAGAGGGTATGGGAGCTGATGGATTAGGGTTTAAGGGTTGAGGGGTTGAGGGATTAAGAGGGTATAGGGGTCAAGGGATTAGGGTTGAAGGGTTAAGGGTTGAGGGATTAAGATTGTAGAGGGGTTGAGGGATTAGGGTTTGAGAGTTGACGAATTAAGAGGGTATGGGGGTTGATGGATTAGGGTTGAGGGGTTGAGGGATTAAAATGGTATAGGGGTTTAGGGTTTAGGGTTGAAGGGTTAAGGGTTAAGGGATTAAGATTGTAGAGGGGTTGAGGGATTAGGGCTTGAAGGTTGAGGGTTGAGGTTTAAGAGTT
>CM021101.1:398573516-398656514 GCA_007115665.2 Sequoiadendron giganteum | reverse complement strand
TTTCAATATCCATAGCAGTCTAATAAGCTTGGAGCATTGTTGTGGGCTCTTTATCGCTTAA
Source organism: Sequoiadendron giganteum (assembly GCA_007115665.2). NCBI lineage: Eukaryota > Viridiplantae > Streptophyta > Pinopsida > Cupressales > Cupressaceae > Sequoiadendron > Sequoiadendron giganteum. Next base: position 398,656,453 of record CM021101.1, on the reverse strand, counting down.
TAAATAGCTCATATTTTTTTCAAATGCACCCAAATACACAACTAAAAACTCAACATCATTTGGCCTTATATTTTCAGGGATGTCCCTTATAATATTGGAAAATCTAAGATTAAAAGAATGGACTAACTCATCCTCCTCTTTATGGATGTCCATAAAATTCTTTCTTACTAGACTTGGGTTTATTCTCTCACCAAATTTCTCTACAAAGGCCATCCTAAGTTGATCCCATGAAGCTATAGAGCATGTCAGTAAATATGAGAACCAATCCCTAGCATCATCCTTGAAAGATTGAACAAAACATTTCATCACAACATCCTCATGATTTACTTCATAATCCCCCATTACATCCATAAATATTTGCAAATTCTTAGAGGTTGATTCAGAGCTTTGCCCTATGAACTTGGAAAACATTTTCCAACATTTTTCAAAATCGGGTTTGGAAAACCTTTAATACCACTGAAAACCAATGGCATATATCTTTCAATAAAAAAATCCCTTGGAGGGCATGGTGAAGATTGTTTGCCCTGCATACTCTTACTTACTACCTCATAAGAAACTCCTCTTATATCCATATTCAACTGTCATTAACTTGACACATGGCTATTGATTGCATCATTTACAAATTCGACCATGATTCTAAAACATAGATGGAAACATTATGCCTTAAAACCTTCTCAAAGACATAATTCAAGAACAAAGCATACTTCTCAAATCATTTCAGATATTGCACACTAGAAGTATGAAAAGAACTATTATTAGTATTCCCCGTGTTAATGCAATTTCATCTAATAGGGAACCATTTATCATCTCAAGCCTTGAAAATTTCTCATAACGTCTTTCAAACAAAATAATGCTTTCTTTAGATTTATGAGAATACCTGGAAAATTTGTAGCAGTTGTTAACCCTTCTTCCTAACTACAAATTTTGTAAACCTGGAAGTCTTCTTCAAAATTCAACTGGTTCTTTAGACAAATTCACCGCCTCCTTTCATAGAGGAACAAACCTCAAGCAACATAAAGTTATTCTAAGAGAAAATCTCATTTTGGGTCTTCTCCAACAATAGAGTCTCTCACAAATGCTTTAATTCTTACTGCAACAAAAACTCATCCTAGGTCCAAAACTTTTAAAAAACTGAATCAAATGTCTAGATTCATCAAATGCTTGACTCTATGATACTACCATTTGCACCTGGGATTCTTTATTTTTAAAAATTTCTTAGAAGTTCTCCCCAGCAGAGTGCCCATCTTGTTGGTTGTTTTTCCAGAAGAGCCTTCAAATTCCCTAAAGGATTGTCATTCCTTATATTCAAGAATTACCAAGGCTTGTGGCCAACTAATGGGTAAAAATTTTCAGGCCCTTACCCCTACTCTTTAGGCTTTGTGGGACCAAGGAGGGTGTTCCTATTTGTGTTCATTTGATGCTCACTATCTTAAGAACACTTCACTACATAGATACACTCCTACTAACTTGCAAATACATAGGACTTATCAAAGGCTTAGCTGACCTCTATACAAATGACCACATATTTGCTAGGAATACAAATATACATCTTAGAGTGAATAAAATTTGAATTAAGTAATGTTCTGACCTTGAATCCACATGTAGGTGCTTTCTGATTTCAACTACTTAAAATAATTCCAAATGAACTAGCTAGTTTCTCATCAAATTGGACAAGAGTCACATATAAAATATTCAATCATACATAATATTCAACCTTGACATCAGTGAACGATTCTCACAATGCATTACACCATAAAACTTCAAAGTATTCAAAGTATCACTCCTTATCAGATCCTTAGTACATTATCATAGAATTACAATCCTTTCTCAAGCATTTAATTAACTCATTAAGTTAAGGAAGGAAATAGAATCATACATTCAAATGAACTATTGAAGACAAATCAAACTACACATGATACTTTCATTCATAATCTGTCACAACAACACACAAGAGAGAAATTACCTTAAATTTTTAGATCTGTTTCGATATTTGTAATTACATAAGACCTATTTATACTATCTCATATACATATCCACCCAAGACAATTTACAAGCCAATTCATCCCAAATTTTCCATTATATGCATTCAATATGTACCACCTAGACCTCCAGGATTAAAAAATCCAACCTCTGCAATGAGCCTTGAAATCTCTTTTATAGGATAAGAGAGCAACAAGCTTTGGGCTCATTGCATTTACATTTTATCAAAATTTCATTTCAAAATGGAATTTCATTCGTATTTCAAAATTCCTAGACAATTAAATGTAATCATTTGTTGAATAGGGGAATCAAAATTTTGCAACAACCTGCATTACCAGTCAGTGTCACCATATCCACAGAAGAATTCCATCAAGGCTTTGTCATTTACATCCACGTCAAACCCAAAAATAAACAACATCAGCATCGGAAAAAGAGAACCCAAAAAACCTTATAATTACCCAGAACCCAAAGCAGCACCATGACCATAGTATAGATGGTCGCTTTGCCTTAGTGGGAGGTGAGAACACCACCTTATCTTCATCAACACAATTCCCAAAACCAGAACCAAAAAAATCACATGATGCCACCGCGGTAATTGGAGAAACCACGAGGACCTCCTCGTTGATGCAGCCATCTCAGTCGAAGCCATGAGGAAGTAGTTGTAATCAGAGTCAGTCTTTGAGTCACTTCCACCAAAGCTGCTAGAGACATCAATGGGCGAGTTCTATTGACCCAGAGAGCCATGACCATACCTCAGCTTGGCCTTTGAACTTCTTCCATGCTCCACAGACTTCCTTCCCTTTCCACAACCCGCCACCTCTACTCTTGCAACTTGACCCTTGAGCCAAGAGCTACACCTAGTAACATCTGGGAGGGACCTGATGTCTTCTTCCTTGAAGCCAAGAGCACCTGGAAGGGTGCTTTGTTTGTGTTTTTTTTGCCTCCTCTTGAGATCTTTGCATACTCATTCTTGTGGACTTGCATACCGGTGAAAGAGAAGCAGTAGGCTTGATCATCTTGCACTCAAACTCAAAGCCTTTGTAGGAGCAACAACCACTCAATATAGAAGCACAAAGTAATTCAGACCCTTAATCACTATGGTGCAAATGAATAGCCATCACACATATTTGTCGAGCAAATTGATGAAGTGATCATCATTGCTCCAATTGCAGCACGAGTGAGTGAGTGATTATTTGCTGGCATCTATTTTACCACCGTTAATTCCCAAGTACATGGAAATCGATGTACTATTCATCATGATTGCTAGAAAGTAGCCCTTCACACACATGGAGATTAGGTTGATATCCATCGAAGAGCCTACACCTTTAATTCTCGCAATTTATAGAGCTCATTTAATTCTCGCAATTTATAGAGCTCAAACATCCATCACATGGCTAGTTCTGAATTTTGAATATAGGTCGTTGATGTACCGGTGTGTTGGCCTATGGAACGACTCAGATTGAGTCAAAAACATTTGAAAATTCCATGTTGTCACATGGCAGGTCCATCATCCAATGATACACTCCCCAGTTAGAATACACACATGTCACCTGCGGGCCCCATCTAGCCTCTTTGTGCCGCCAACTAAGTCCACGTGTCACCATTGCATAGACCACACAAGGCGTTAGATGAGACCATTTAATATTTTACATAGTACGCATGCTACGGCTCAAATCAAGACCCATCAGAACATCAGAACCATCGATATTCTACGACGGGAGATCAAGCCAATAGTGGGAAATGGGTCCCACTTAAAATGTAGGACGCGTGGCGCAATCACGCACACCACACGGCCCAGCCAAAATTCAATAATTTAATACTACGTAGCTTGCATGCAAGGGCCTGGACCATCAATCTTTAAATCCAACAACGTGGTTTTCTGCACATGCATATTGTTGTTATAAGAAAAGGGGCCATGAGCTAGGTAATGGGTAACGACCCCTTAAGAATTAAAAACTTAAGATATAAGTTATTAAACGATGAAATATTTTGGGTTGACCATGAAATATTTAAAGTTTAAACAAAACACCCGATGACCGGTGGGCCTAGGCAATAGGGCCATTAAAGACAATGGGTATGATGCCATAAGTCATGACTAGGATGACCGATGACCTGGTACAGTGGGTCAATATGAAAAATTAATGCAAGGGTTCAATAGATGTGGAAATTTTAACAAGCATGACAAACCCCTAAACCCTAACATACAACCATTTAGAACAAGGGTGACAGTGTGATAAATTTTCTCATGGAGCCAGTCAAAATTTGTAAATATTTGAAATCTCTATCAAACACATTTCACAATCTTACATGCAGAACATGTGAAGGCACTAATTTTTAGCGCCCTTACATATGCAACTCTTTCTAAGTGTAGGAACACTAATTTTCAGCGCTCCTACACATTTGGCAGTTTTTCTTTCTAAATCACTTTGTTTTTGCTCCAGACCGCGTTTCTTCGCTCATGCTCCATTTTTCGTGCCTAATTTCTCATTTTGCACTTGCTCCACATTTCTTGATTGCTTCACGCTTATCAATGCTGCAATTTTTCTTAACATATGTTGATTCACCATCTTTGTAGTGTTTCTCCAAATCTTGTCAACTCATCCTGAAAGAGATACCCTTTTGATCTTGATTCTTATAGATGACAACAAAGAAGCCTCCATCATCTTATAAGAAGAAGGACAAGATGAAATATAAGTACCGAGGTTTCTTTTTTCCTATAGTGGTGATCTCCAAGGTGGACGAAATAAAGGACACCGAGATGGGTCATCAGGATCTTGTAGACTTTGTTAAAAGAACTAAACAAAAACCCTTGGAAGACAATTTGAGAGCCATTGTCTACAACAATCTGCATTTGGTTTCCACATTCTTGACATCTTTTCATCACACAGATTTCATTCTCCAAGTTGCATCCCACTAGATCCGAGAGAGCAGAAGTGTAATAGATTCCTCTAGACAAGTGATGATGATGCTAGACCCTGAATTCTTTAACATTGTTTTTTAGAGTTCCACACATGGAAAAATACACCAAAATTTCAATGCAACAAGCATAGGAGGTTTATGAGGCAAATCCCACCAAGGGTAAAAATTTGATAAATAGCCAATGGTTGAAGACACCTAGGCCTACTATCTCAAGATGGCCAAAGGGGCTTCCTAGGAGCAACTTCAAAGAAGATGTCAGGGACATGATTACTCTCTTGAGAAAGGTTAAAGGATTGCCTGTATCATCTCATTTTCATGAGTGGATGTATGAATATATTTCGATCATAAGAAGATAGAATTCTCATATTGATTGGGGAACACAAATCAATGATGAAATTAATGAAAAACTGATAAATGTGCCTACCACTTTGAATTTCTATATGACTTATTATTTGGTGTATGTTGTAGTCATGATGAGGAAATTCCCAGGATTATCTACAAAGGGAAATTGACACTCAGTGCCTGTGTACAAGTATTTCTATCAGTTGGATCTGAGGGAAAGTCTTCATCATTTCAGGAGGGTTACCAATGCCTTCTTTGCACCTCTCCTTTTCAGTTTTGATCTAACTCTAGAAAGGAAGAGAGCATCTGACGAGTCCTACAAAATGGTGAGTAAGGTCAGGTGTATATTCTTGCAATTTCCAATTTTCACTTACATGAGGGTAGGTTACTACACTAGGTGTCCTTACATGTTGCCCAAGCATCCCTCAGATAAGTGGATACTCATGGAGCTATGCAGACAACTTATATCAATTCATAAGGAACAAATGAGAATTCACAAACTAGGTTTTAAGTTTCCACTAACTATTAGTAGATATACCATTCAAAGTGTACAAAAGGCTAAATCAGTCTATAAAAAAATGCAAGTCATGACAATAAGGACATACAAACACAGATTTGACTTTGATTACCAGAATGTGAATAGGAAATTGAAGAAGGATCACAACCACAAGTACTGCTTCGAAGACATCTGGGTTGAATGCAGAGATGAAGAGGACGTCCACAAGATGGATTATTGCAAGTTAATCATAGAGACGATCAAGGATATTGGTGTTGCTGACCTACCAGAGGGTTTCAAAGATCCTAGCGACATCATGAACATTGCCTATGATGAAAATGAAATTTCTAAGAGACCTTTATCTCTGATTCAATGGTCTAAGAAGGAAAGTATATCCATCAGGGAAAGGCTTTCCCCCATATTTTCCAACACAACAAAATGGTTGAATAAACATGGTTTCCAAATGAAATCTTTCAGGATAGAATTGAAAGGAGAGGAACCTGGAGTAGGAGCTAGCCAACAATAGGAGCTCCACACAAAAGACAAGAATGTGGCTACTCCCTCTTCTTCCCGTAAAGTTCCTAAAATCAAGTTTATTTTTGGCAAAAGGGATACACGAGTAGTTGAAGAAGAAGAGGCCATGAAATTTGAATCACTCACTCAAAAGGGAAAGGACGTATTTTTGAAGAACAAGAGTCTCAAGGTGAATGAAATGAAAGCGAGGAATCAATTTTACGTGTAGTTATATATTGCTCTTCACAAAATATGGTAATTGGCAATTGTACAGTGAATGAGGGTAGCATTTTGAGATGCCATCATGGAGTTGTAATGTTGACGCCACTCTCCAAGACCTCAACAGAAGAAAATGGGCGCCCATGAATGAGGAGGCATGCCAAGAAAATGAAACATAAACATACTTTAACATATATTTTATAGATTCAAAGAAACATAAACATAATTGCTATATCTGCATTAATCAAAAGAAACAAAAAAGATACACAAATCAATTTTATACACAACAAACAAGATTTATATATGTCAAATTTGGAGGCATTTTGTAAGAGAAATGCTCTCCATATACAATTATGATATGTCAATTTTTGGAGGCATTTTATAAAAGAAATGCTCTCCATATACAATTATGATATAGGTGTAGGTGTATACACTTCTTCCAGATTGATATCAAAAGTGGAGGGGCATGACTGATTCTCAAAAATGTCCTGTGAAGAACAAATCCACTCTGAAGTTAGGTTGTCACCAATATCAGAGAAAAACATTGCATGCCAGGAGTCCATCTGGTTGAAGAAATCAGAATGGCAGATCGATAGAGGATGGACCACCAGCACATTGGCTATGATCTTCATCTCTCTCCATTTCCAAGAAAGGGTTATTCCAGCAAGGGGACTGGGGAAATATATCTTCCAAGGAGCTTTGTACAGAGAGAATTTCAGCTTGACCTGGGTGTTGTTGACTGCCATTGTCATTGTGGGCAAGAGCAAATGACTTGGAAACAGGAGCTCCATCAGTTGAATCCTCTCCAAATTCAAATATTTCACCATCTTCAGATTCAATTCGAAGAGATACTTTGCAACCACAGAGAACAGAAATTTCAGATGCTTTCTTGATGAGACCAGCTTTCCTATCTCCAAACGTCTTCCGTCGTTTGGCTTCGTCGATTCTGTATGTGACCTCCAGTTTTCTTCTGCCCATGATATTTTGCTGTTGCTTCACCAAATACAGTTGCAATCAATGGAACTCAAGGCTTTAAAATCACTGTAGATGATGATTTGCTTTTTTTATGCAAATATTTCCGAAAAAGCAAAACACAACATTTTTAAAGACAAAAATTTGACCGTTTTTTACAACAGCTTTGCATCTCAACCTTATCGCTAAATGAAACGGCTAAAACTCAAATTCCATTGTAAAAGTAACTCGTGAAATGTATCATTCTTCCATTTAAGACATATCCCCTCTACAATTTCGAAGTTTAAGATGGTTTGAGATTTTGTTCGTTTGAGAAAGATAATTTTAATACATTCATGTACTTTATGGTCATTAGACCACAATTTTAAGTTGTTTATTTGAGATGAAATGGATGATTTTAATGTTTTTTTTATAAAAAAATGTCTGTATATAAATATATTTTATTTTATTCTTTTATTCAAATAAAAAAAAAAGTGATCATTTTCAGTTTTTTTCATAATTTATTGTAAGATTAATTTTTAGATAAATTGTTGAGTTGGTAAGTTGTTTGTCTACATCTAATATTTCACATCTCACTTCAAAGTAGAGATACAATATCACTTCCATTTTCGGCAAGAATATTAAATGTTTTTGTTACATGCTCAAAAGAGAGTGTGCTTGCTATTAGAGATTTTTTTTTTCATAATATTTTTTTAATGCAATAAAAGCTTCCTAATGTCATGATGGAATTATGTATAAATCTCTTACTTTATTTTGGGTCCATGGTGATTAGGGTGTCTTTTATCCATTGACTACTAAACAAGATAATAAATTTTGTGTACAAATTAGAAACTAACTTCATCTTGGCCCATACTTATCATCATTCATCTTCAAAATTTAAATCCAATCTCCACATCTAATATTTCATCACCCTAATTCAAATCCATGGGTGCGAGTTGACCTAGATCATTTATGTGATCAAAACTTTGAGCACCAAACTTAAAAATTTGAATTTCTCAATTTGGATCCATGTTTCGTCTTTATATGCCATTATGCATAGACTAAATTAAAACATATTTCAAATTGAATGCTAGGGTGGTGTATCTAGAGAACCATAATTTAAAATTGATCATCAATGAATCTATTGAGCACATCTAGAATTTAATTGTAAATTTTTTAAATGATTACATCACCATTGGGACATCATCCTAGGATGATATTACACACTTTATTGATGGTCTTAGCCTTGGTTCACTATAACTGAACTAATACACATATGGGGTCTAATTGAATAGAACATGGTCCTCATGATTTAGCTCAAATTCCCCAAATTGTTTATAAAAATCACATGAATCCTTATACAAATTCATATATCAAAAGATTGAGCAATCAAGTTTCAAGTGTCAAAAATTTGTTAGTTCCTTTATGTGGGTTCACCAATGGAGTTTCATAAGGATATAAATTAGGTTTGCTTGAATAGATCTAAACTAAAGCTAAATATAATCAATTTGTAGATTTTTGAGACACTTATTAGATCGAGTCCTAATATTCTACCACTACAATGAATAGATACCTCGCACCTTCAATGTCATTTTTTCTATTATAAGAATTTAGATATACATATTTGAATTTAAGTTCATTTAATTCCATATTGAATCTAACTATGTGAGTGATTTTCCCTTATATAAATTGATGAACTCAAATTTCTTACAATCCCAAAGGTTCCATCTTTCTACATTAAGTTTTTTTAGATTTGATATATCTAATTGAACTACATAGATGACAACATAAAGATGTGTCTCAATATTTGACTATATGGGTCACTCAAATTGATACTTAAAAAAAAAAATCTCTCAATTATATCAAGAAAATTATTAAGAATTCAAAGTTAAAGTAAATAAATAATTTGTGATATTTCCTATGTATTATATTCCTATTTTTTAAAGTTTCATTTTTTTAATAAATTGTTTCTTATACTTTATAGTTTATAAAGAAGTAATAATTCGACATAGCATCAAACTTGACCTAAAAATAAAATATTTTTCTTATATATAGTATTTATTTTTAATACTATATCTAAGACACATGATTTTTTAAAATTTCAATACATATTTTATTTTTAATTATGATTAATAATTCTACATATATTTTCTATGATGCATTACTTTTTCATATAACCCAAATTATCATTATTTTGTTGAAATGACGTCAATATTGAGGTAATCTTATTTATCATTTTTTATTGTTTAATTATTTTTCTATGTGTATCAAATTAATGTGTTATTTTTCTAGTAAAGTTATGATTAAAAAAAATAATAATTATAATAATAATCAAATTAAACATATTAAAACCTATATATTTTGGAAAGCCTCCAATGACTATGTCCATGCTAGATTTCATGTCATACACAATTTGTTTGATTGTAAAAATATGGTTCAAATCAATAGTTTTTGTCTAATGAATAACTTTTTTTAAGGCAAAAGGCCAAAGCCTATAATATATATATTAATAATAAGAGGAAATAAATACAATAGTTATAAAGAAAATATGTTTGAATTGAGGGGAATGTTCACCCTCAATCAAAAAGAAGCTCCAAAAAAGATTCCACATTTAAGGAATAAGGAATCAAAACCTATCAGACCATTAACAAAGGAGGCTAACTGTAATCTTGCCAGCATATCTTCAAGAACTTCCTCTCAATTGAGGAACCCACAAATCCACTAGTCTCCATCAAAATTTTTTTAGCGTGTTGATTATGCATTCAGCTCTTCTCAAGCAACCCTTTTTCCTCAACAACCATTCTTCACCAAACACTTCTCTGAGGGCCCATTCCGCCATCGAGCAAAGTGCATGAAATGTGGAGTGCAAAAAGATTAGCAATCCCAAAGCAGTTGTTAAAAATATTGTGTAGACACTAAATGAAGTATCAAAATGAATGATGATCATTTAATTTGTGATTGGAATTTGGCCGCCATTAATTCATTTTCCAAGAAGAGCTAAGCTGAGAGAGAATCAAGCTGCACAAGGAAAAGAAAAAAATATTAGGAAGAAAGCACATAAAAATTGTCTTCTTTTGGATGCCTCTATGTCTCTCATAGATTTTGTATGAAGCTCATAATCAAGTAGGAAATCATGGTTTGAGAGAATTTTTTCTCCCTAATGCAAAGTGCAACCTTGATTGGCCAAATGATCTGCAACATAGTTTGCTTCTTTGTAAAAATGTATTATTGAAAACTCCTCTATTTTTGAGAGAAGAGATTTAACTTCTTGCAATATGTATTCAATTTTCCAATTCCTATCTTCTAGACTTCTGAAAGCCAAAATCATGTTCATAGAATCCCCTTCTATGATTTTCTTTTCAAATTTAAGGACATTGCAAGCCTAACACCATAAAGAAGGGCCTAAGCTTCCACCACATTGTTGGTGTTGTTTTCAATTTTGACCATCCCTCATTTAATAACTGATCCATGATGATTTATAATGGCATGTACCCGATTCCAGAGATCCCTGGATTTCCTTTTGATGCACCATCAAAATTCAGCTTGCAAAGATTCTCTAATAAAAATTCCTTTTGATGTCTAATAAATTATTAAATTATGGTTTAGAAGGATTTGACTCCCACATAGGTGTCACATAGACACCTTCAATCAAAGATCATTTGATCAAAGATTCTCTAAAATTTTATATAGGAATTACATTCCATACAAATTAAAATAATATTTATTTGTGAGTGAATGTCCTATGAAATCCTATATACCTATTATTTCATATGCCCAAACAATAATTTATTTGTGAGCATATTCAATTTGAATAAAAGTGAAAAAAGGGTGAAATAAGTCTCACCATTCCTATTCAACACAAAAAAGAAGAGTTGAACGAAGAAATGATTAAAAAGTATTAGAAAATAAAGAAGGCATGTTTTCAATTCCACTTTTTAAAAATTTAATAATTTCTTAATTTTATTAAAATTTAAATCACAATTACTATTTTTAATAATTTTGAATATTAAATTTTTAAAATTTAAAATTATATGTAGATAATTCTTTTTTTGGTAAAAACAAAATTCTTTATTCAAGGAGAGTTAAATTTAAATACAGTGATAGATTTTTAAATAGATATATCCATCATAATATGCATCAAAATTGGAACCCATAGGGTATTTCTATAATACCACCAAGCATAATAAATAAGAAAGCCCAAGCTCCAACAAAGATTCACACACACACAACCTGTGCAAGCCTAGACTATTCTACTTGGTCATCATGAATAGGTTCAAGAATATGTTGAGATTTATATTCCATGTCAAAGCTTCCCAATTTGTAACATTCTAGTTGCATACCCTTTCACAAGCTCATTTAGCTAAACAATCGACCACCTTATTCCATTATCTAATAAAAGTTTGTTGGGAAAAAAAGAATATATTTAGCCACCAAAGCCAACCTTTAGGAGGTATCTTTCAAATTCCTTTTATTTAAAATAGAATTACAAGAATCATGGAATCCATTTCGCACATAGCCTTCCTCCATCCCATCATACAACTTTCTCTAGTGTCATAATAATATCCCAAGCCTTCATTTAATTTTTAAAATGCAATCCCATATAATTAGAGAAGAATACATAAATTGGTCCTTGACTATCATGATCAAATCCACTAATCCCAACAACACTTGGGTTTCCCTAGAAGATGATCCATTAGTATTATCATTTTTTAAATCACAAGGGGGAGGAGACCAATTACCCATCCTATTTACTTTCCTATAGGGTTTCACTTTAGGGGCAATCTAAACTTATGAAGCATTAGAAGGGAACAACTCCAAGAGGCTTGCAATGCACACATTAGAAGAGGAAAGAGGTTCATCAATATTGGATTTAGTATCAATAGTCTCTTTGAGCACATAGTTGATCTTATGCCAAACTTACATGATTATACTTTTATTATCTTGGAAGATTTAATAATTTCACTCCAACCAAATCTACCAAACAATGAAAGATGGACTAATATCCGAAGAAACCCTATGTAAGGAGGTTAAAGAAAGGGGATGGCCCATACTAGCCCACAACTTAAACAAGGAAGTAGCATGAGATATATATTTATTCTAGATCTTCCACCATAATCTATAAATCCCATAGAGAAAGGACACACAAAGAAAAGGTGACTAATACAATTTTAATTATTACCACAAAGAACATAAAAGGAAGGCCATAGAATTATCTTTTTCATTTTGCCTAAGTAATGCACGTATTTTGAATTATTACCCACATAAAAAATTAATCTTAGGCCAATCAAAGTTATTTTGAATTCTTCTCTTTAAATATGGAGACTCGCTATACTCCCCTTTTTACTATTCAAAAAAATGATAACCAAGAGTTTCTAATTAGACTCCTTTAGAATCATGGCTCTAAGAAAGGACATCCCTATCCTCCAAGGAGCTACAAGGTTGATATGCAAGAATTGAAGCTAAAGTGTCACAATCCTCTAAAGAGTACCCTCTAGGATAGCTCCAAGGATTCCTCCACTATCGAATAATCGATAGGTATCCAAGGGGATAGTACACTTAAAATCAACAACTTTGGAGCACCCTACCTCCAAAAGAAATCCAACATAGGAAAAAATTCAAGAAAAGAAGAAATAATATGGCAATGGTTATCCCTTGATTTAATAATATTCCAAACCATGGAGCTTTTTCGAATTAATTTCATTCATGGAATGGAACATCATCTACCACTCCTTCCAAATAATTGAAATTGATAATTATTTTCCAAGTTTGATTCAAATTCTTGCACCATGTCCAATATAATTTGGTTTCTAAGACTTAGCTATAGACACTCAAAATTGTCCATATCATAATATTACCTAGTCAATACATGACCTTGTAAGACATTTTGTAATATTTTACCCTATGTCATTACAATATCCCACTTATCCCATTTATTCCACTTAATCACCTTCTCAATTAATTAAATAAATTTCATTTATTTAATTAATTCCCCCTTCACATGTCTCAAAATAATTCAAATTAAATATTTGAATTAATCCTTCACTTATTGTCACATTGCAACATGTGTCACATGACTACAACTCTTCACATGCACAAATAATTTAAATAATTTTATTATTTAAATTATGAGATTCCCACTCACATCTTATTTTTAGCCCCATTCATTGTACGTCATAAGCATCTTTTCCTCTGAAATAAATAATAGAATCCCACTATTCCCTCACATCCTAATTTTAGCCTCATGTCATAACCCACTTTATGTGTGTCATAGGCACTAAAATAAACTTTTAATCCTAGCCATACATATCACAAATTTGACTTTTAATCCTAACCATCAAATCAAATCAACCTTCTCCTATAAATCAAGCCTTTCACAGGACATTTGGAGAATCTTCTTCTAGCATCCTCACTCTGCCAAAATTTCTCTTGATCTTCTTATCTATCTATCTATTTTTCTTCTATTATCTTCATTTTATCATTATGCTACGAAAATGAGCAATCAATATATCAAATTATTCAATCCTTCAAAATATTGCATTCTCATGCAGGTGGAGAAGAGCAATGGAGATAAATCAAATCTAGCTTGGAGATCGGTTTGCTTTTCTTTCTTGTTTTGATTTTCATGCTAGTTTGTGCTCTATTGTGCTTGTTAGGGTTTTTCATTATAATTTGTTTATGAATTTTTCTCTAATATTTTTACCCTAACCACATTAGCAATCGAGCTTAGATTTCCTAAGACCAAGACTATCACATCCCTCCCCTAGTAGTCAACAAACACAAAAAAACAAAAATAAAATAAAATAAACTAAAAGGGATTTCAAAATGTTGAAGGAGGGAATAAGATCGCCATCATTAAAGAGGATAGAGCATAGGAAGAAAAAGAGGGTCATACCATTAGGGTGGTCCCATAATAGTGGGTTACACTTTTTGGTCAAACTTGAGATTGAACTGAACTTTTTAACTAAATATTCACTTTCGAACACCTATAGCTACTAAACCATGAGGAATTTGAAGATGATGAAAACTAGTGATTTGTGACATTTTGTTTGTAGATTCTAAATATATATTTTTAAAAAAAAATTGGAATCAAATTGCATTTATTTTTTCATCTCCTTCGATAACTAGTTTTTGGCAATAAACAACATTTTTAAAGAGTGATGTTTACTGTATAATACATAAATTTTTTATATGAAGGATAAAATTCTATTTTTCGAATTTTGATTTGTAACTATGATATCTAGCTCCTTCATTTTTTTTCATAGTATTTTATTGAATTTTTTTCTTAATTAGGTTTTGAAGCCAAACCAATTACAATTTAGACACAGGTTTACTATATAGCACAACTATTTTCTATGTATCAAAATTAATTTTTTTTTGTTAGATCAAGGACATCAATACCAAGAGCATAGATATTTTTTAGAATTTTTTTTGGTAATCTACTATTTTCCACAAGTACAGAACAAAGAGCTTGATTTTCAATGAAAACCCTACATTCATAAGAAATAAATAAAAAATATAATAATCAAATTAAATATATTTAAAATTATACTTTTTGGGAAGCTGATAATAAGGACTAAATACTTATAAAACATAAATTCTAAATGAATTCATTTGATCCCCCAAAAGGTAAATCAAAAGTGGTTATTTATTATCATTTTGATAGGTGTAGAGGAGACTCCATTATAGGTATGATTTAAAACTAGAGAGGTTCTATCCAAGGGGGTTTGGTCAAACCCTCTTCAATTAAAATTATTTAAATGGAACCTTTCAAGGCTTAAATCATTATATTTTCTAAAAATATGTGGTTTCAACAAAAAATAGGATGTTCCAGAAAGTGTAACCCATTATTGTGGCAACACGGTCCATTAATACAACATGGCATTCCTTCCCTTGTGTGGTCAAATGCATAGGTCATGAGTAAAATAGGAATGTAAGGTGGAACTCTACCCATGACTTCCATAGTAGAAAAATATTCCAAATGCAAGAGGTAAAGGGATAAACTACATATGGAGGGAAAACAAAGAGGGGGAAAATGTTTTTCAATTTGGAGGGGAGATTTTGATGGCTTGTTAAGAAATTTTGTGACACATGTGGGTGCCTAGTGTTGGGTATGTAGACCCTTTAAAGTATAAGAAGGCCATCAAATATGAGGAAGTATGGAGAGGGCATAAATTATGGATGAAATCCCTCAAGAAATAGGGTCTCATGGAATGCAAAGGTTGTCAAATATACATAAAATTGATTCATACAAAAAATGGGGGCTTTATAAAATTTGAAGCAAATATTATTGGCAGATGTAAAGCCAAATTCCACAATAGTTGCCCATATCCTCCCTGCGTACACTAAAATGGGAGTTTTTGGAATAGGAGATAGATCTTTGTCAAAGCACATAGATGGAAATTTTGTAAGATGTTAACTAGTTACAATTTTCTGAGTAGATGGGAAGGTTGAAGGAGGACATTGGGACATGATATGTATAAACCAATTTTCTAAACATTTACACTCCATGTAGTAGCTAGCATCTAGGTAATCCCCTACTTTATTGATGTATTATTTTCTTATTCTCACATGTGTCCATGTTATTAGTTAATCTGAAATCACCCTTGTTAATATGAAGAATAATGGCTAAATAGTTTCATCAAAACCTCATCATTGTTTCAATTGATAATAAGATCATTTCATTATGATTCTTTTGACAAAAACATATTCATAATTATTGAATTTTGTCATGGGTAGAGATATGTACTTGTATTTAAAATTTATGGTTCCTTATATAATATTGTGCATGTGGTCTTTAAATTTGTAGGATCAAGATTTATTTGGTTGAAGTGTATAGAATAATATTATTAGTGGGGTTCATGGTTTCTCTACACCTTATAGATCATAAATTAGGGTGTGGTTGATTATCGGTAATTGTCTACATCAAAATTGTCCCTACTTAGAAATATTCTCTTCAAATTACTAATAGACCTTTGAATTGTGAACATATTATATCTTAATTCTTAATTTAGAATTTATCCTTTGAAGGGATAGAAAAATGTGTCACCACTAGCATTTGGTCATAGACTAAGAAAAATATAAGAAAATAAGAGATTTAATTATATTTTTTATATTGTGTAAATAACACGTTTATCTTGTATAATCTATTAGGCCTAGACATATGAGGGTATCATTGTAGTATCCATCAATTTTATTTATTGTGAGTTTGTGTATTCTTCTTAGAATTTTATTCCCTCTATAACCTCTTATGGGAATTGCCTTACTTGTTCAATATCTTCTTAATCAAGTATTCACATTTTAATAATTCAATAATATAGTTGATAAGGAATTTATTAATGTAACTAAAACTATAGTTGTACTAGATTGTTTCATGATTAAAAATAAGTAAACTTTCATTTAATTTGATAGTGTTGTTGAGATAAAGTTAAGAGATGAACCCTCTGAAATCATGTTATGCGACATCTTCCTATACCTTATTGTTAACCATCAAGGTCATATTTAGTATAAATGGCAAGTAATAATACATTATCCATTTTATGAAGTAGATTATTATAAGAATATGGGGTTTCACCATAGGGTAAAGGAAATTAGAATATTAAGAGATAAATCCATTTTTAATCATGTAGTATAACGTATCCTAATATCTTATTGCTTATCAATAATTTCATATTTAGTTATAAGTGGCCAAGGTGAAATTTTTATATTTTATGAACTAAGACCATTTCAAAGTAATGGATTTCAATACTATAATAAAGGATATTAAGAGATTAATAGTATATTATTATTGAATGTATATATTTGGACATTGATCTAATGGATATAATATTTTCAACCATCTAGAGTCGAATTACGTATCAAATTTTCTTGGAGAAATTTTATAACTATTGTGTTATGCATTTTTGTGTTTAAATAATTATGTATGACCTTATTGAGGCATGGCGTGTTCTAATGGATATTGATGTAAAAAAATTATAAGATCATAATACTTGATCATATTAGTTAAATATCATTTGGATCAATATTGGGGCTTCACATAATTGTCATATTGTGAATAGATCTTGAGTATTACTACTCTTATTGCTAGTGAATGTATCTTAATTGAGATAATTGGGATGTGTGTCATGCATACCCTCCCTTTTGAAGACTCTATTTTAATCCCTTTCACATTCACTCTCGCAACACATGGTTTCACCCTCACTCTATTTTTTTGCATGTAATACATTATCACTCTATCTACCACTTCATTCATATTCACAAGTTTGTTAATTGGTTAGTAGCATGTTTCACGTACCCCCGATGACAAGACCAATACTTGTTGGATATCTCTTACATTGGAACATGCACACACACAAAATATTAGTCCATTTTTTGGGTTTTATTTGGGTCAAATTTTATTGAATTAAGCTTAAATGGGCATAAAGACCAATATTATATTAAGATAGATAATCTTTGAGATTTGGTATCTAGGTCCATGATTGACCTTTAAAATATTATATTAATATAAATTTGGCATTATAACTTAACAAGGTTAAGACCATGGTTTCACCAAGGTTCATCATGGAGTTAAAACCAAACAATAGTTAATTACTTATCAAAAGCTTATTTGTAGAAAAATATAAGTTCTCCCTAATATCTTTGATAACATGATAAAACCAAATTGGGTGAAACTTTTCATGATCTCATGTTCCCATTTAAAACACCCAGAATGATCTCAAAATCTTTGTCAAGCTATACAAAGAAACAAATTAAGGGCCTACCTTCATAACACTCAAAACAACACAAATCCAAAAAAAGGGCTATGCATGATTACAAAACACATCATAATCTCATGTTTAGATGACATTGAGGTAATTTTTCCAACCATCTACATATCTTTGGTAAACAAGAAAAATTATCCAAGGCAAATAAAGGTTTATAGTTTATCCATGAACATGATTTCAATACAAGGAAAACCAAGGAACTTGGTTTCATTAGAAAAATATATTTTTTGACATATTTGTGTGAATTTTATCTTTATGAATTTTTTATTATTATAAAACCCTTTATAAGATATAATTTTCCTTATCATATAATTAAAAAATATAATGGTTAACCACATGGGTGAAGTCTCTCACATCCTCAATTATATAATGAACTTGGTTACCATCAAATAAAGTCTTACACATTATATAACCTTTCTATAAAAAAAAATTCAATCCAACAAGAGAAATTTATAATCCTTGTACTCATTTAATTAAATTTTATTAGAGGGGAAACTCAAATTGGATTGGTGAGGTTGGCCTCCCTAGTGAAGTTCATGTACTTATGGAAAAGTAAGCTAAAAAATATCAAACATGCTTGGTTAGTTTCCTTAAATTTTAAATGGAATAATTTGTGGTTCCCTTATTTATGAGAATTAATATAACATCCAAGTTTGTGGTTCCCTTATTTATGAGAATTAATATAACATCCAAGTTTGTGGTTCCCTTATTTATCAAAATAGTTCCTTTGTATTGAACTCTCTCTATGTTGGAGTGGTGAGAAGACTAGTGGTTTTGAGGGTATATCTACCTTATCTCCTCAATATAGGATTGATAGTAAAGGGAAGGCTAAGGTGGTAAAAAAAATAGGTAAATATGTTAAAAAAAAATTAGATGAGGGCATAAAATTTTAACCCTTGAAGGTAAAAGAAAAGGGTTAGATGTGGGCGATATGGGGTTTAGGGATAAATTCCTTGAAGTGGGAAAATATTCTCAATCTCATCTTTTGAGCTTGTTAGTTGGTCATGCCCCTTATCTTCTATTAGTGATGCTTCTTTAGTGGTTAGCATGTACTAGAAAATAAAATAATTAGTTTGAGTGACCACAAAATATCAAAATAGTTATTCATTGAAATTAATTAGTGTATTAACATGAATTTGCACCCCTAGTGAAAATCCCATTTTTTCCCTTTAACACCTTAGAAAATCAAAAGTGGAGGTTTAATTCCACTTAAGCTCGCTACTTGTAGTCCACTTGATGTTGTGTTTGTGTGTCGGTGGGGGCATTTCTATCACAGATGCTCGCGTGATGCGCAAACATCCACACGGCGCACTTACATCCCTGGCAGATTCCTACGACTGAGATTACAGAGGCATTACATTTTTTATTGGAAGTTGAAGAGTAATGCCCCTCTTCGGTTGGCTGACCTGAATATGGCTGTTTTTAACCTTCTCCTTCATATTCTTGACCATTCCATCCATTCTCAAGTTTTTGCAAGATTGGCTAGAATGTTTGAGAAATTTTTGAGCATTCACTTCCAAGCTTTGTAGTAGCATCCTTCACTCCAATGAAGCAACTCAATAAGCCATCACTCTAACAAGGCAAGTACATGACATACACCATGGAAAAATAGGCTTGATTCCCTCTCGTTCACTCCTCCACAAGCCTTGAGCACTTTGGACAGAGGCAGTAAGCTCCTCTCTTCTCTCCTTTTTCCTTTGATTGGGTAAGCACTTACTATTTTGTAGTGTTTCTTGCATACATAGCTTGTAGCTTCTTTTCCTTTATCATTATTTCTATCATTCCATACTTGGTTTTTCGTGGAGGTGGAAACATCAAGATGAGGGTCTGACTGAGGTAGGCCCCTATACATCCCCAACAACTTATCCCTTCCTTGTGTGTAGGTGAAGAGATCTCAGAGAAAGCTGGTGAGGAGAGCATTCTACAGAGTCATCTTTGTCACCTTGGTGGTAATACATTTATTTTATCACATTCGTATTTGTGTTTCATTCATCTTAATCTCATTCTATCGTTTTAAACACCTCTAGACTAGACTGGTAGTCTCCCTTCCTAAATTAGAATCTTGTCTTTTCAATTCTTTGGATGTACAGATGCCAGCGCACCTATGAGATGCCAGTGTGTCATGCTCTCATTCTAGAACCATGCTTTTGTCCTCAGATAGAGAGTTGCCTGAGATATGAATATGATTCTAAAGGTTGACTCATCTGGTCCTCTTCCAACTTTTGGGATTGCAGGGTGATTGAAGAACACATAGTCCTCATCATTCTCATCCTGTTCATCCTAACTACACTTTTACCTAAGGTGAGTTAGGGCAGCCTTTCCACTCTTGGCCTTTCGTGACCTGGGGCCTTGTAGTGGGTGGTCCCCCTCTCTCACATTTTTGGTGAACTTGACATGAACCAACATCTATCCTTTTGTCGGTGTTCTGAACTTTTTCTCTTATACCCCTTGTTTGTCCTACCCTCGTGAGTTGTGAAATTTTATGAGCTTCACGACCTAGTCTACGACCTCTAGACATAGTGTTAGAAGAAGTCTATGTCACCTTTTGATGGACAAGACAAAGGTCTCCTCTAGCTTCACTACTGGTATTTTCTCCGGTTCTGCAGATGGGTTGTCCACACAAGAGAAAGTATCACGAGGTGAACTTAGTACAATTCTTTGCTCGATAACTCTATCTTCACATTTGATCAGTTTTGAACCAGTTCTTGCGATAGTTCCAAGCCAATATCGGACCGAAGATGACCTTCTCAGACCTTTTTTGGTGCAAACAAGGGGAAAATGAAAAGGTTATAGACTTTATAGCATGCTACCAAGCGCTCTTCTCATAGATCTCATATCCATTACCCGACTTTGATG
Source organism: Sequoiadendron giganteum (assembly GCA_007115665.2). Lineage (NCBI taxonomy): Eukaryota > Viridiplantae > Streptophyta > Pinopsida > Cupressales > Cupressaceae > Sequoiadendron > Sequoiadendron giganteum. Next base: position 398,635,417 of record CM021101.1, on the reverse strand, counting down.
TACATAAGATCTTCATATGGAATTTACAGAGACACTGGCAAGAGAAATTTTTTCTCATGAAGTATCCCTCTTTCACACATATGTGTGCAGCTCTACGAGAATACTAGCATATGGTGGTTTAGTTTGGGGGTTCTCCCCACGCTCCCATTCTGAAGGAAGATCTATCGTATCAATTTCTGGGAAAGGGAAAGTTTTTGTGAATGTATTAGCTACTGTAGATAACAAAAGCCTCAGACTCGACCAAAAATTTATGAAACTATCAGAATCCTATTCATCAATTTGGCAGAAGTTGGTAAAGGATAAGATCCTTACCCTATCACCTCCTAAATCGGTTAGAGAGCCATACCCTAGCTGGTATGAGAAAAACATGTATTGTCATTACCATCAAGTTAATGGACACAATACCGAACGCTACATGCACCTACATCATGGGATATAGGACCACATCGAGCATGGTACTATCTTCCTTGATGGGAGTAAACATAATATGAAAAAATCAGTGGTGAAAGCTAACAATGATTTGTAGATATACATGGATCCATTTCTGTCACATTCTACTAACATGATTATTGATCCCACTGATTCGACTTCTCACCTGAAGGCATATGTTAACGTGGTTACTTTTACTCCCTCTCCTCGTCTTGTGACCGACACATTGGATGTTGCATTTACCTCACACTATATTCTAGCAAACAACTAACCTTCTCCATTATATATTCTCCCTCGTGTCAATAGCACCATTGTGACAGGGGTCCTGGTTGACCCCGTGAGTAGAGTGAATGTCATAATAGAGGAGACGTTACTCTTGAATTCCCTACAAAGGGAAGATTATGAAAAGACCAAATCCATCATCCGTACACATGATGGACTTTATCTTAAACCCTATGGATCGATAACATTGTCCATCCTAGTTGGACCTAGGACTATAAACATGGTCTTCTATGTCATTCTCGAGGCAGACCTATTTAGAGTGAAGCTAGGCATACCTTGGCTGGCTTCCATGAATTGGATCACCTTTGTGGTTTATAAACTGTGTCTTAAGTTTTCCCACGAAGGTGTCGTGCATGTCGTGCATGACACTGGATATCGGCCTGTGGTATCCTATGGAGGATATTCATTGGATCACTTTTGGCCCACTCCATTCATTCCACTCCCACAGAGGATGAACCTACTTTACAAGAACTATGTGAAGTACAAGATTGGAAGTAAGGGACAATCAAAGATGACTCTTCTTGTTGTTGAGCAACTTGCCACCTCCACTCGGAAGGGGAAGGGGAAGCTCGCTCCTTCTCGAGTTGACTCATCCACTCCCCTCTCTTGGGAGGAGTATTGGATGAACAAGCCTGGGCTCTACCTGCTAAGTCCGATGATGCCTCCTTGGCAAAGTCCCAAGATTAGGATATCAGATCTCCCTAATGGGTCTCTAGGGCCCTGGTATTATTTGTATGGTAGAAAGAAAGGCTCGCAGAGAGAGTTCACCCCTCGACCTATTCTTGTTCCCCTAAACAAAAAAGGGCCCACCTCTAAGGTGGTAGAGATGACTCCTCTCACCGTTTCTGAACCTACCTCTTCTGCTGCCATTCAGGAGCCTTCCCTTCCACTAGAAATAGTTGTGGAGGACATTCGCATGGCTGAGCAAGATCCTTTCGTTCCTTCATTAGTTTTGGCTTCTAGTTTGAAGAGTCGTAGAAACTTCCTTACGCACAAACATAAGCACCAACAAAAGGCTCTCCTAGCCAAGAAAGCCTCCTCACAGAAGAAGGAGGAGGAGAAGGTTGCACCTCCTATGGTGTCTTCCTCTCTCCCCCCTTCTATCCTTGTTCAACCTAGTTTTGTACCTCTTTCGACTCCTGTTGTGAGAACACCTAAACCTAGAAGGGTGCAAGTGTTTATTGCTCCTTCTGTAGAGCCACCCCTACTGACTTCCATTCTAGATGTCCTACCTTTCCCAAATCCCATGGACATGGTGAACACTTCAGTTGTGTCCACTGCAGTTCTTTCCTCTTCTCCCTCGATCCTTGCTTCGTCTATGGGGAGTTCACCTCCTCTGATGAAGAGGAAGGTAGAGTGTGGTCCTTCCAGAAATGAAGGATGCAAGAAGAGCCCACCTTCCCCGAAAGGTGGCCCCAAATTGACTTTTTTTGTCTTAGTCACGAAACCAGTCCTGACCTCCCCCGAGTTTTTCACTGCTCCCGAGTCACTCGGTGAGCCTAGTAGTGAACCTCTAGTGCAGACTCCTCTGTCCACTGAGGTAAAACATGGCACTCCTATTAAGTGTATGTGTAACTCGCTGGACAAATTTTTGACACTGTTAGCAATCTTCACTAGGTCATTGACCCTGAACCCACAAGAGTTGAGCGACGGAGACCTTAAAGGTCCCACTGCCTTAGCCCTTTTTGTGGGACGATTAGAAGCTCCTCCTCTTAACATTACACCAATGCAGGATCATCATCGTTCCTATGATGATCTAGAGTGCGAAGTTGATGACCTCTTGGTTGACCAGTGTTAGGGGGAGACCCTCTTCTTGATCTTTAGATTAGATATGTGTGTGTGTCATTTGCATGTGTTCCCCATGATCATGCCCTATGTTCCTGGATGACCCTTGTCACCCTTGCCAGTGCATGGATATAGGCATGGTGTGTGTGTTGTACACCTTCCTCTATACTTATCTACATTATTCCATGTTTATGATGGAATTTCGATAAATTGGAGACGATGCAAAGCATCGAGAGCATTTAGGCCTCCTTCCATGTTGACCCAATTTTTTATTTTATTTTGGCTTCTCGTAAATTTCTCACATGGCCTGATGTAGTAGGGGGTTGATGATAGTTCATTTATATACTATTATTATAATTATACATATATTTATGAAGTAGTTCTGACCCCAAAATATCAGGCTACCCCTGTCCCATTTGTATGTGTTACCCTTTTCTTTACTTATCTCTTTATCTTTCTCTCTTCTTTGCTTTATTTTTCCCTCTCATGTGTGACAATGTTACTTCTACATTTCATGATCTTTAGAAAATGCATTTGTTTCCAAACAAATCTTTTTTCGAAGACCCTTTACACACTTCCTTATTAGAATTATATTCTCAACTTTAAACCCTAGCAAAACGTGTTTCCTTCATCATGGGTTCATAAAGAAAGGACATGGGAATCCTCCTCCGAAGCGGGAATGGTCTTAGTCTTCCCCTCATGTAGACACATATCTTTCCTTTCAAAGTCCTTGATGAAGTGAACATCTTTCAAAAGGATTCCTTGATGACGAATCGATTCAAGAAGGAAGACATTAGATTTCAATCAGTGAGTGCCTTGAGTGGACCCCTTAAAAAATATTCAACAAGTTCTATGGCATCGAGGTCAGGGGCAGCTTGATTAGATTGGTCTTACATATTCACGTCTGGTCCGGGGGCAGCCCGACTAGACCGGTTTCACATTTTCATGTCTAGTTCGGGGGTAGCCCAACTAGACTTTACCTTTGAATAAGCGCATCCCTTGAGTGAATCCTCCTTCCTTTTGAAGGGTTCTCGAGGGACCCCTTTAAAATTCTTACAGCTTAGTGATGGTTTGCATGACTGTCCATTCACTGGCCTGTGCAACCACTTCCTGATGTGTTCTATCTACGGGTAAACAAGTCACCATCTCTGACTTTGTGGAGTCCCTTCTACTCAGCCTCCCTCATGTGAGAGTTCTTGGGGGATACTTTCCTTGTAGGTCTGTGGGTCTGTAGGGTGCATTTATTGGTTTCCTTCATGTGAGATTTTTTGAAGGATAACCCTCCTTGCAAGAGTGTGAGCCTATAAGGCACTTTCGTACTTCAGCTTTGTGGTTTAGTGGAACTATGAAGTCCTCTCCTACACTTCTGAGTTTTCTAGACCATTCTTTGCTTCCTCGTCGATTTAGGTAGACATCTCTTACTCTGCTACTCCCTTACTACTCTACTTTACCGAAGCACTCATCAATACTCGTGCTCGCTAAAGAGGGGGAAAAATGTATTAACATGAATTTGCACCCATAGTGTAAAACCCCTTTTTTCCTTTAACACCTTAGAAAATCAAAAGTGGAGGTTTAATTCCACTTAAGCCTACTACTTGTAGTCCACTTGGCACCTTGTTTGTGTGTCAATGGGGGCATTTCTGTCAGAGACTCTTGTACAGTACGAAGATGACTGTGCGACGCGTAGACATCCGCATGGCACGCTTATGTCCCTGGAAGATTCTTGCAGTTGAGAGTGAAGAGGCATTATATTTCCAATTGGAAGTCGGAGAGTAACGCCCCTTTGCGGCTGGCCGACCCAAATATGACCATTTTTCACTTTCTCCTTCATATTCTTGACCATTCCATCCATTCTCAAGTTTTTGCAAGATTGGCTAGAACGTTTGAGCATTCACTTCCAAGCTTTGCAACAACATCCTTCACTCCATTGCAACAACTCAATACTCCATCACTCTGACAAGGTCAGTACAGGACATACACCATGGCAGCAAAGGCTTGATTCCCTCTTGTTCACTCCTCCACAAGCCTTGAGCGCATTGGATGGAGGTGGTAAGCTCCTCCCTTCTCTCCTTTTTCCTTTGATTGGGTAAGCACTTACTGTTTTGTAGTGTTTCTTGCATACGTAACTTGTAACTTCTTTTCCTTTATCGTTATTTCTATCATTCCATACTTGGTTGTCCATGGAGGTGGAAACACCAAGATAGGCATCTGATTGAGGCAGGCCCCTATACGGCCCCAACAACTTCTCACTTCCTTGTGTGCAAGTGAAGAGATCTCGGATCAAGTTGGAGAGGAGAGCATTCTACAGAGTCGTCTTTATCACCTTGGTGGCAATACATTTATTTTATCGCATTTGTAATTGTGTTTCATTCATCTTAATCTCATTGTATCATTTTAAACACATCTAGACTAGACTGGTAAGCTCCCTTCCTAAATTAGAATCTTGTCTTTTTCGGTTCTCTGGTCGTACGGACGCCAGTGCACTTGTGAGATTCCAGCGAGGCATGTTGTCATCCTGGAACTACGCTTTCATCCTCAGAAAAAGAGTTGCCTGAGATATGAATCTGATTCTAATGGCTGACTCATCTTGTCCTCTTCCAACTTTTAGGATTGCAGGGTGATTGAAGGACACATAGTCCTCATCATTCTCATCCTCTTCATCCTAACTACCCTTTCAGCTGAGGTGAGTTAGGGTAGCCTTTCTGCTCTTGGCCTTTTGTGACCTAGGGCCTTGCAGTGGGTGGTCCCTCTCTCTCACAATTAGTTAAACATCAAAACTTTGTGCATGGTTAATAAGTTCAAGGTTGATGAGTTATTTCAAATAATAGGAATCCATCCAAGAGATGACCAAGTTTAATGTAGAGAATACTAACAAGAATAAAGAATATTCTCTTTGGAAAAGGATTTTTGAGATACTAAATCCAACCTTAAGAGAGTTGTGGAAGTTAGTAACACCACTGTAATCAAGGGAATAGTATTCCCCACCTTTGAAGAATAGAACATAAGGATAGGGTTCCTATTTCACATTTTCTAAACTCAAAGACACCTTAGAGATCTCAATCCAATAAAGAATAGAGGGAGAGATATGACAATAAGGTATCCTAGGATATGATTTCAGATTACAAGAGGGGTTCACCACCAAGCTAGGGCTTGGAAAAATGTATGAAATGCAAGATGAAATGTGAAACCTAGTTTGATGCAATGCTTTACAAAATGACTTAGAAATACAAACAAAGAAAACAAAAATTTGTAAAACAAAAAGTGTGCACCTAGAAACTTGAAGGAGATGGAAGAGAGCTCTGAAATCCAAAAAAACTTGATTTTCTAGCCTAGTGGAACTCATTCGCCATTCTAGGTGAATCAGTCCCAGATCTGGGTCTCTAGACACAGGAGTAAGTTTCAGCCAAAAGGGTATCCAAATCTACAAAGATCTTCATAAAATACCTATAGTGGGACTCATTCACCACTTGTGGCAAATGAGTCTAGTTTGGATTTTCTGGAACTTCAAGGTCCGAACATGGTCTTTATTGTCTGTTCTTTTTGCTTCTCAAGGATTTCGGATCTGAAACTCTGATTTTGAGGCTCTAGATGACCTTTTAGTGAAGATTACGACCTTTCAAATGGGGAGAAAAATCCAATAAGCTTGTAACCTAATCTTTAGTGATCTTCAAATATTTTAAGCACCTAGATCTATAATCACACAAAGAGAGAGAGAGAGAGAGAGAGAGAGAGAGAGAGAGAGAGAGAGAGTTGATTGTTAGGGAATGGGGGTTTTGCTTGGTCAAACCCCTTTTAGGTAATTAAACCAAATGATGAAACAATGAAACAAGGACATGAAACATGAATAATGATACCTTGAATGATTTCTTGTAAATGATGTCTTATAAATCTACAACTCAACATGAAATGGCCATGAAGGATGCAGATCTTGATCTTGACAATAGGTGTAGAACAATGCTTGATCTTGGATCTTCAATGGTACATCAAACCACTAGCTCAATAACATGCTTGATTCTTGATATCCTTGACATAATAATGGATCTTGATTTTTCACAACAATTGATGAATAAATTTTCCCTTGAATGACTTAGAAATGATCTTGAATGCTATCTTGATGATCTTGTAAAGAATTGGAATTCTTACCTCTTATTTTCTTGGCTTGATATCATGTAGGCTTATGTTTATTATGTGAAATAATGATTTGAAAGCTTGTTTATATAGGAAAGGCACTCAAATGACCATTTATTTGATCCCCAAGGCTGACATAGAAGAAATTTGAACTTAAAACATAGTTTTTCCTTCTCAATCCTTAAAAATAGCTCAAATGGGACTCATTTTCCAAGCTAGGTGAATGAGTCCCACCTGGATGGGACTCATTTACCCAAAGTGGTGAATGGGTCCCACAGGGGCTATTTTGCCAGCTAAAGTATTGGAGAGAAGAAATTAAGTTTATATGTTGATCTTGTCAAGTTTTTAATTTAAATATGCCTTGGGATGCATAATATGGGGTCATAGGGGCCTATTTATGATGATATAAAGGTCATAAATGCAAGAGGGCCCAAAATCTAATGTGAAAGTGTAAATAAATACACTTTACAACATTAAATTAAGGAAATATTGGGCCTATTTAGCTTAGAAAGGCCCAAAATCCCATGTGAATTTGTAAAACGCATTACAACACTAGATTGGGTCCACCTTAGTTTACAAGCCTCCCAAATTTAATGTGAAGGTGTAAATAAATATACTTTACAACATTAAATTAAGGCATAGTTAAGTTAATTTATCTTTATAAGGGCCCAAGACCTAATGTGGATGTGTAAAACTCATCACAACACTAAATCAAGGTGATATCAAGTCCAATTTATCATTAACAAGCAAGGAAAAGTAAAACACTTGTTTTTCGTTACATTTAGACCCCACTTTAGTGAGAGGATGAACTTGCTTCAAACTCACACTAAAGTAGACATTCAAGAGGGGTCTAAGTGTGCCAATGTGAATGGTCTAAATAACAAAGATCAAGGAAGTGGTCAAGCCCCTAGGGTCCAAGATCCCATGTCAAATCAACATGAGCATAAAAGGACACACACAAGATATATGATATGAAGCATCAAGATACACGATCATGCACTATCAATAACTAAAAGAAAGGAAAAACAAGAACAAGTAAAATAAAAATGAGGTGGACCAAGCTTCAACCATTTGTCCAACATGATGTGGATCAGATCTAGGATGTTTTTTCGAAAATGCACACTCACTCTAAGGAAACAAAACTCTTGGTTTTCTGCTAGGTGAGAAGTCCTAGAAGGTGAGACACATACACTCATGGCTGGTATTCACTCACACACAAATGCAAGTGGATATGGGGAAAGTCATGCCTCAGTTGGGCTTCTCACTCAAACCATACTAAAATTTATACCCTTGATAATTTTGATAAGGCACCACACAATAATGATCTTCGAGCTCCATGAGGCAAGAAAAACTTCATATGCTTGGAGTTCATGAACAAATAAGATGGCTCTATAGGAATGCAAGATGTGTTATGCAAGGTGGCCATATAACTGATGTTGTGAGATAGTGTAAGGTATGTTCAAAGGGATTTTTCTTAGTTCATGCAAGGTCTCTTCTTAAGGAAAATTGTTCCTAATGTCTCCAAGAGAGGACAAGTCAAAAAAATATCATGCTCATGGAGGAAATAAAACATAATGAAACCACCAAGAGAAAGATGCATCACAAGAATAAAGAAAATCGCACAGTGAAACATGAGTGTCTATGTATTCCCCCACTTTAAAGAGGTTGCTAACACCATTACTATGAGAAATGGATTTAAAGTAGAAGGAGATATAAGAGCTTATTAAGAAAGCCCTATGTCAAGTCATATGTTTTTGAATCAAACTATATCATGAATAAGTATGTCACATGCAAGTCAACTTAAGACACATCGTCCACATCCCAATCTTTCTCTTATATGTACATGAAAGGTGATCAAATATCCCAAAAGAGACAACCACAAGTGACATACAAGGAAACGTCTACTTAACCCCTTGCCCCCACTTAGTTCAGGACAAGGATGAGCCAAAATGATTGACGAGGAACATGCTAGTGTAAAAATTAGTATCAATTAGAGGAATTATGTGCTTCAACACAAGGAAGAGCACCACACTTCTTAAGATGCTGAATTTTATCACTTAAATCCTTACATTCATTAGTATAATGACCATGCACTCTATGATATTTAAAAAATGAACTGTTGTAGTAGAATTTATTTTGTGTTCTTGAAGGGAGGGATATCAAATGATCTTGGAGGAATCTCAACAAGATACCTTCTTGATAAATGGTAGAGGATGTTTTGTTATTGTGTGACAAAGATGTCTCCTGCCTAGTAAAAGATGTCATACCTACACAAGACTCTATAGATTGTGAGATTTTGTACTCTCCTTTACAAGAGGGTGTAAAATCTAACAAATTCAAATCATTAGTTTTTTGTGTGATGAAATTGGCATTAAGCGAAGATTTATTTGTTTGTTTCATTTCTTACAAAGGATAACAATTGAGACTATTAGTGTCTATCAATTCAGGATGCACTAATGTTAAAGTTGGCTTAGTGTTGCTATTAAGTGATGGTTTGTTTGATGGGTTGATTTCTATGAAAGGAGAATAACCAAGACCATGAGTTTTTTCTTGCATGTTAGACTCGATGGGGACACATATACCGTGTTCTCTAGCATCACATCCTTTTCCACTATATCCAAGTTTTTTCATAAGCTCATAACCTTTTCCATAAATCTTTTTCATTTCTTTAGGATTCAGAGGTTGTTGATAGTCAGTTTCATCAAAGTTTGTTGTGTATGTTGTCTTTATTCTAAAGTGGTTGAGGTGGATGCTTTCGATGAGTCTTCCAAATTATGTGTTGACATTACCACTTTTTCTTTTGCCTTTTAAATTTTTTTGTTTATGATCTTGTATTCTCCAAGATCATGTCAGGTTCACCAAAATGTAATCAAGGGAATAGTATTCACCACCTTTGAAGAATAGAGCATAAGGATAGGATTCCTATTTCACACTTACTACACTCAAAGACACCTTAGAGATCTCAATCCAATAAATAATGGAGGGAGAGATTTGACAATAAGGTATCCTAGGAAATGATTTCAAATTTGAAGAGGGGTTCACCACCAAGCTAGGGCTTGGAAAAATGTATGGCATGCAAGATGAAATGAAAAACCTAGTTTGATGCAATGCTTTACTAAATGGCTTAGAAATGCAAAAAAAGAAAAATAGAAAGTGTGCACTTGAAAACTTGAAGGAGATGGAAGAGAGCTCTGAAATATTGAAAAACCTATTTTTTGGCCTAGTGGGACACATTCCCCATTCTGGGTGAATCAATCCCATATCTAGGTATCTACAAAAGAGTAAGTTTTAGCCAAAAGGGTATCCAAATTTGCAAAAATCTTTGAAAACACCTACATTGGGACTCATTAGCCACTTGTGGCAAATGAGTCCAATTTGGATTTTCTAGAGCTTCAAGGTCTAAATCTAATCTTTACTATCTTTTATTTCTGCTTCTCAATGTTTTCGGATCTGAAACTATGATTTCAAGATTATAGATGACCTTTTAGTGAAGATTATGACCTTTCCAATGGGGAGACAACTGCAACAAGATTGTAACCTAATCTTCAATGATATTCAAGTCTTCTAAGCACCTAGATCTGCAATCACACAAAGAGAGAGAGAGAGAGAGAGAGAGAGAGAGAGGGAGATATATATATATATATAGAGAGAGAGAGAGAGAATGGGGCTTTGCCTTGGTCAAAACCCTTTTAGGTAATTAAACCAAATGATGAAACAATGAAACAAGGACATGAAACATGAAACATAAGATATGAAACATGAACAATGATACCTTGAATGATGTTTTTTAAATGATGTCTTATAAATCTACAACTCAACGTGAAATGGCCATGAAGGATATAGATCTTGATCTTGAAAATAGGTGTAGAACAATGTTTGATCTTGGATATTCAACTCTACATCACACCACTAGCTCAATAATATGCTTGATGCTTGCTATCCTTGACATGATAGTGGATCTTGAATTGTTGCAACAATCAATGAAGAAATCTTCCCTTGAATGCCTTAGAAATGATCTTGAATATTATCTTGATGATCTTGTAAAGTCTTGGAATGCTTAACTCTTGCTTGCTTGCTTTGATATCATGTAGTCTTATGTTTCTTTGGAAAAATAATGATGTGAAAACTTGTTTATATAGGCAATGCACTCAAATGACCATTTATTTGATCCTCAAGGCTGACATAGAAAAGAATTGAACTTAAAACCTAGTTTTTCTCGCTCAAACCTTAAAAATAGCTCAAATGGGACTTATTCACCTAGCTCAACAAATGAATCCCTCCTGGATGGGACTTATTCACCCAAAGTGGTGAATGGGTCCCACAGGGGCTATTTTGCTAGCTAAAGTATCAGGGAGTGAATAAATTAAGTTTATATGTTGATCTTGTCGGGTTTTTGATTTAAATATGCCTTGGGATGCATAATATGGGGTCATAGGGGCCTATTTATGATGATATAAAGGTCATAAATGCAAGAGGGCCCAAATTCTAATGTGAAAGTGTAAATAAATACACTATACAACACTAAATTAAGGCAAAATCGGGTCTATTTAGCTTAGAATGGCCTAAAATCCCATGTGAATGTGTAAAACACATTACAATACTAGATTAGGTCCACCCTAGTTTACAAGCCTCCCAAATTTAATGTGAAGATATAAATAAATACACTTTACAACATTAAATTAAGGCAGAGTTAAATTAATTTAGCTTTAAAAGGGCCCAAGACCTAATGTGGATGTGTAAAACTCATCACAACAGTAAATCAAGGCAATATTAGGTCCAATTTATCATTAATTATTGCCAAATCAAGAAAGGAAAAGGTGGAATCTTTTTTGTCATTACAACCACTATCAAGAATAGTTCTAACAGGATTTAAATGATAGAATGCAATATACTCCTCATCATATTGATCCTAATTTAATAACTAGAAGAAATAAGAAGAGAGACAAAAGACGATGAGGAGGCCCTTAAAAATCAACTCCTATACTTCTTACAAGAAGAGTGGGAAGCGAATGTGGCTATGCACCGACTTTAACTTCTTTGGGTTTATATTCTTTCTTTCTTTGGTCCTATTAAGTTTCTTCTTGGGGTTCATATTTTTGTGTTTGGACTATTTTATTTTAGTGACAACTTAGTTGTTGATTGGTTATAGTTTTGTTGTTATGTTGTTCCAACATCTCTACTTCCTTGTACAATGATTGAGGCCCTTTTAAAATCCTATTTTATACCCTATATCAAAAATTATTTGTCAAAGGTGTTATACATTAACCCTACATAACTGATAATCAAATCCTTTATACCCAAAAGCAAGTTTTATCCACTAATGAACCCAATAATGAAGGTCTAAAAATTGTGAATCTTGTCACAATATCAACTACCCAAATTTAGATAGTGATGCAATCTCATAAACTTGGCTCCAACACATACACGTTCTATGGGACTCATAATAACTCACTCAAGGACACAACATGAAGGTTCATGCAAGATTCTAATATATGTCACCATCTAACATCAACAAAATTTTTGGTCAAAATTGATAATCATTTATAAGTCACAAAAAAACTATAATCACCTAAGGAAAATTGATTTTTTGTACTTTTTTCATGGATGCAAAATAGATAGCTCAATATCTCATAAGATTCTAACATTATATCAAATTTATGCCAATGTTTCTCATTATGAGTGTTGGTGTGAATATCTCTATTACTTATTGTTGGTGTGAATGGAATATTTTACCAATTTGGTTTACCTATAGGTCCTATTCCCACTAGTTTAATTAGGGCATTCTTAGGTCATTATCATTTTATGTTTCAATTCATAATATTAAAATATATGTCAATCTTATGTCGGCGTATGTGTCACATTGACCTATATAACTAATAAATTCTCATTGTAATATAATAAATGATAATCAATTGTATTCATGTAATTAAATTGTACATTTGTATCCTTTGATAAAATAAAATAATTCTCTCATATTTGGTTTCTCTTGTGGCTTTAATTGAAACTCGTAGATATTGGAATATTAAGGGTTATATTAATAAAATCATTAAGTGATTTATTGTTTATTGTTTATTATTTAACAATTGATTACATTCCTTTATATTTGAAAGTCTTTATAAAAATTATAGAATAACAAATTCTAAGATAAACTGAATAATAATATTATCATTTTGTATTTCATTCTGTATAAATGTAAATGTTCTCGATTTTCCTAACATGATATTACAGTAGGAATTGTTTAGGTTCCTATAAAATGCCTATTGAGTTGCAACTGAATGTATTAGATTAAAGTGCCCAAAATTTTATTCTATTTGGTTAATAGTTAAGCACTTTCCCTATTTCTTTCGCTATGAATAGTGCAAGGAAATATAATGAAGAAATCGTCCATTCCAATCTATAAACATTTTTGCATTAAACATATATGCATTTCATTCTATCATTCCTAAAATATTTCCATTGGCTCTCTTCAAGAAGTGATTGCAAAAACTTTTATCATTTTTTCACTATTTTAAAGAAACAATTGTTGAGGCTGAGGCTAACCAACCATCTATTTAAGAGTGTGCAAGATTTAAGCTTACAAGAAGACCTCCATGTTCAGTAGTAATATTTTCAATATTTTAACCAATTGACAGGACCATACTAGCACAATCAAGTCTACGATAAATACTATTAAAAATATTGCTTTGCTCATTCTTGAGTTTAAAAAACACAAAGGGATCCTGGCATAATGTATACGACAAAAAAAATATTTTTTGGTGAATACTATATGCCATTTAAGATATATTTGAATTTTTAATAATAAAAAAGGGTGTTGCGATTTTTTTAATGGGAGTGTTATCATGGAATCTAGCAACACTCGATCCACGGATAACCCCCCTATGAAACTTGTATGTTTCATAGGTTCGTGATGTTCAAGAACACAAAACAAGGAAAATTTCAATCAAATTGATGTGCGTTACAAAGTCTCAAACAATCTGTTTGAGTGTTCCCCTATTCGTCTTTCAAGGAGCTTCGAAACAAGCATCTTCATCTGCTTCCAGCCTTCGGGAGTTGTGAAAATTGTGGGAGCGCTGAAAATCAACACTCCTACATATTGCCTTAGTCATTTTTACACTTGAGTTGTAGGAGCACTGATTTTCAGCACTCCTACATGTTTTTGCTTTTGCAAAAAGTTGCACAAGTGGTGAAAATCACCGCTCGTGCATTTTTGTCTATACTTAGTAATTTTTAAATATGCACAGGCAGTGATTTTCACCACCAGTGCATATTTCCCAGTTATCCCTCATAAGTTAGTGCCTTCATCAATGAACGACTTGAGTTCATTTATTACACTTTTAAATCACTTAAATGTGATTTTAATTTAACCTAACTTCATTTCATTTCTCCATTCCTTCCTCCTTGCACGGATCACTCTCCAACATCCTGCAACTCAATTTTGAAGATTTATTCAAGCATTGAGTTAGGGTTTCGGTGTCTTTTTACCAGGTATGTTGTTTCTCATTTCATTATGTTTCGCCATCCTTTCATTTTTTATAATCTTTGTTTTATTTTTCATGTGGCCTAGATTTTTTCTCATATTGATTAGGGTTCTTAAATATTGTTGTTTACTTTCAAAATATTCTACCTTCTTTCCATATTTGTATCTTCTCTTCGTATTTTTGTTAGGGTTTTTGTTTGCAATAGTGCGTCCTAGGTTATCTTTTCCCCTTTGTTTCCCCTTCTCCTTCTTGTCCTTCCATTTTAAAATGTATTGCTAAGGTTGTCAAGTGGTGAAATTTATAATATATGCATGAGTTTAAACTAAACTTCATCGTTCTTCAATGATGTCCAAGGGGTGAAAATCACTGCTTAGGCACCTTGTTCAACAATGTCCAAGTGGTGAAAATCACCAACATTACACCTTAAACTTTCCATTGTTTCAAATGATAAAGCAGGGTTTTTAGATGCATTTACACTTTGAATAGTAACTCCAAACTCCGCATGTAGAAGCGGTGATATTGACTGATCCTACATGGAGTGACTTTTCAATTGATGCACAAGCACTTAAAAAGCTCGCCCATGCATTTTTGTCCAAGTCATTGATGACACGTCAAGGCATTGATTTTCAGTGCCTTGACACTATTGGTTGTTTTTCCAATAGAGCCTTCTAATTCCCTAAAGGATTGACAGACATTATATTCAAGAATTACCAAGGCTTGTGGCCAACTAACGGGTAAAAGTTTTCAGGCCCTTACCCCTACTCTTTAGGCTATGTGGTACCAAGGAGGGTGTTCCTATTTGTGTTCATTTGATACTCACTATCGTAAGAAAACTTCACTACACGGATACACTCCTACTAACTTGAAAATAAACAGGACTTATCAAAGGCTTGGTTGAACTCTATACAAATGGCCACATATTTGCTAGGAATACAAATACCATACGAGATTTACATCTTAGAGTGAATAAAATTTGAATTAAGTAATGTTCTAACCTTGAATCCACATGTAGGTGCTTTCTAATATCAACTACTTAAAATAATTCCAAATGAACTAGCTAGTGCCTCATCAGATTGGGCAGGAGTCACATATAAAATATTTAGTCATACATAATATTCAACCCTGACATCAGTGAACAATTCTCACAATGCATTACATCAGAAAACTTCACAGTATTCAAAGTATCATTCGGGTAAAAGTATAAAGTTGCGTCACACTTTTATGAAGGAAATGACCAACACCAATCTAACTTTTAAACTTCAATCACTAGAAAGTGGCATATATGTTTTGAATTTTGAAATGATGTAAACTAATAAAATGTGTAATTTTTAGTATATTTTATGTTTGTATTTAAAAAAAAAAAATTAAAAAATTATTTAAATATAGTTTTTTATAAATTAACACTATAATTTAGTTGCCGATAAAATGCTGAAAAATGACATTGCATGAGACGTCAAGCTTTATATAGTAAATTTTATTTTTTCCATTCAAATTTTTTGTGTATATTTATAATTGGAAACTTTAGGGAATGGATATATTTTTTTGCAATTTTAATAAATAGATATTTTTAAATAAATATTTAAATGTGTGTGAACTAAAATACACTTGTTTCGGTCGACGTCAACTTTTATATTAAATATTTATCTAAAATAGAAAAAAAAAATATGCTATCTTAATTTTCATTATTTTATCTAGGGCATCATTTATTTATTTATTTTTAAATAATTAGTTTTAGTATTTTTCTTGGCATGATAATCAACCTAATATTTTTATGCTGATAGCCTACTTTCAGTAAAAAATAAAAATAATAATTGGAATATTAAAATAAATATATATTTTAAAACTAAACTTATGGATCTACAAAAGAGTATTTTTACATTTAAAAACAATGTTATTTATATGAGTAGGAGTTGCTGAAACATTAAATTTTTCAAATAATGTCATTTTTTTAGTAAATTGGCCTAAAAGTGCTACTACATATGCATTTAGCCAACACTTTTAGTTGGAAAAGTTGTGGAAGTATTTAATTTATCTAGAATGAATCTTACTAGATTATATGTTTGACCAAAATTGATTTTTAGTTATAAATACTAAACTTCACTTATGTTGATAAGTTGGCCAAAAGTGTGACACAACTTTGTACTTTTACCCACTTCTTATCACAAAATTACAATCCTTTCTCAAGTGTTTGATTAACTCATTAAGTTAAGGCAAGAAATAGAATCATACATTCAAATGAACTATTGAAGACAAATGAAACTACACTTGATACTTTCATTCATAATATATCACAACAACACACAGGAGATAAATTATCTTAAATTTTTAGATTTGTTTCGATATCAGTAATTATATAAGACCTATTAAGACTATCTCATATACATACCCACCCAAGAAAATTTACAGGCCAATTCATCCCAAATTCTGCATTAGATGCATTCAATATGTACCACCTAGACCTTCAAGATTCAAAAATCTGACCTCTGCAATGAGCCTTGAAATCTCTTTTATAGGATAAGAGAGAGACAAGCTTCGGGCTCATTGCATTTACATTTTAGTAAAATTTCATTTCAAAATATAATTTCATCCGCATTTCAAAATTCCTAGACAGTTAGATGTAATCATTTGTTGAACAGGGGAATCAAAATTTAAAAAAAAACTACGTTACCAGTCAGTGTCACCATGTCCACAACAAAATGTTAGTTGAGAATTTTGTGTCTCAACTTCCAGTTTGTACCTCTGCTTTTGGACTTGGAAAAAATTTGATGTTTCAACCTTTACCGCCTTACAACGTCTAGCTTCTTTTTGTCCTTACCATGTTACCATAGTTGTGCCTTCATTCCTTGGTGGTACTGCGGTGACAGTCTTGGTAGTTACCACCTTACCATGCGTGGTGATTTGTCTCACCACAATGGCTACGGTGAGACCGCCTGCGGTCGCCCTGGTAGTTACCGCCTTACCACGGGCAGTGGTTCCACTCAGTGCAGTGACCACAGTGAGACCTCCTGTGGTCCGTCTGGCAGTTATCACCCTACCGCGGGATGGCCTGGTGGCTCCACGGTAGCGCGGTTTGACGCTAATGGTTATCTCAGTTGTTACCGCCACACCGCAGGTCATCTCCAACCATGAAACAGTAGCATGGTGGAGTCAAGGGGCGAGCTCGGATGGTCATGCCGCCACACTGTGGGTCATCTCCAAATAGGCAACGGTAGCATGGTGCAGTCAAGGGGCGAGCTCAGATGGTCATGCTGCCACACCGCAGACGGTTCTATTGGACTTAACGGTAGTGTGGGGTATCTTTGGTAAATCTCGGTGGAGTCGAAGGGTGAGCTTGGATGAGCTCACCGCATTAACGCGGGTCGACTCAGATGGAGCAGCGGTAGCGCAGGAAAGACAAGGCATAGCTCGGAGGTGCATACCGCCATACCACAACGGGTAAAGACAAGCTTGGCAGTAGCGCAGGGAAGCATGGGTGAGCTCGGTAGGGCTCATCGCGTTACCTCAGATTGGTAGAGTTAGCTCGGCGGTGGAGCGGTAGAGTCTTGGATAGCTTGGGTGATCTCGGAGCTTAGTCAACTGAGTTGGACTGGAAAGTCAAAAGCGTTCAGTGAATGCAAGAAGGACACGTGGCTCAGTGTCAAATGTTGATTGAACAAAAGCCAAAAATAGTAAAAGCAGTAATTGCAGGCCGATTTCAGCTCATGACAGGAACCTGATTTGGGTGGTGAAGTTATTGTTGGGTGGCTTGATGCAATCTGAGAAGATCGATTGCTTGCTTGAATGATCGATGCATGAACATGGAAGCCGTGGGATTGGTTGGAAGTGTAAATGCATTGAAGACTTGTACAGTCAGTGTGAGGTTGAAAGATATGTACGCATGAGTGCAAGTCGATGTGAAAAGGGAATTCATTATATAATTTGAAACAAAGTATTGTAATAGTGAGAGATAGATTTTCCTGAGAGTTGTTGTGAGCTGATCAGAGAGGACTGAGGCTTTTGTATGTAACCTTTTTACTGAAATAAAAAAATGGTCTTGCTTAGTGTGGTGGATTTTTTATGTGCAAATGTTTTCCCACGTATATCTTGTGTTAACTATGAATGCTTAATTTTGTTTTCTATTTTATTCTACATGTATCCATCTCAGTATTTTTTAAAAGAAATTAGAACTTGTTTATGCTTCTCTCCTCTATTGTATCAGTGTTAAGGGAATGTATTCCACACTTTTGGGTCATTAGATCCACTCTATTTTCCCTTCAAGTGGTATTAGAGCCTGGCCCATTGTGTTATCCTTGAGAGAAAGTTCAGTTTTTTGTGCTAATACTGTTTCAGTGGGAGTCTTGCATTGTTAAAACTTGTTTTTGTTTGAGATGGCAAGTACATCTGGTAGAGTAGATATTGAAAAGTTTAATGGCAGCAACTTTGAGTTGTGGAAACTCAAAATGGAAGACTTGCTGGTGGATAGAGACCTCTGGTTAGCAGTGTCTGGAACTAAGCCACAAAGTACAACTTAAGAGGCTTAGGATCTTGCTGATAGAAAAGCAAGAGGTCTGATAAGACTCAGTGTTTCCAATTCTGTACTCCTGAACATACATGAGGAGCAGTCTGTAGCTTCATTGTGGAAGAAGCTTGGTGATATTTATCAGGGAAAGTCTCTAGTAAATAAGATATTCCTGAGGAAGAAATTGTACTCCTTGAAGATGGAAGAAGGTGCATCTATTGCAGACCATCAGAACTCGTTTAATATGAGTGTTACTCAGCTGGCGTCTGTAGGTGTAAAGACTAAGGAGGAGGATCGTTGCATTATCCTTTTGTGTTCATTACCTAATAGTTGGGATCATTTGGTGATGGCTATTGGAAGCACAACCACTGCATTCAATATGGATGATGTGGTTGCTTCGCTTCTATCTAAAGAAATGCAAAGGAAGTCTTCTGAGATGGCCAAAGAGGCTCTTTTTGTTCAAGGCAAACCAAAGGAGAAAGGAAAGAAGAAGGACAAGAAGTTGAAATCCAAATCTACAGGGAGATCAAAGTCTCCTAGTAAAAATTTCAAGGTGAGATGTTGGAACTGTGGGCAACCTGGTCATATCTGGAAAGACTGCAAGGAGAAGAAGAAGAAGAATGCTTCTGACAATGAATCTTCTCAAAGTGATGCAGACGCCTTCATTGTAGCAGCCTTGACAACTCGGGCATCAGATGATGTTTGGCTAGTTGACTTAGGTGCGTCCTTTCACATGAAATCCAATAGAGAATGGTTTTCTAAATACGAGAAGTATGATGGTGGAAAGGTGTACTTGGAAAGTGATTCAATGTTGGAGATAGTTGGCAGAGGAAGAGTTAGAATTCAGTTTCCTGACGGAAGAGTCAAAGGCATTGGTGGCGTACTGCACATTCTAGGTCTGGCTCAAAATCTTTTTTCTGTCAGTAAGTTAAATGATGCTAGTGTAGAAGTTTCTTTCTCTATTAAAGGATGTAAAATGGGTAGAGGTACAATGGTGTTGGCTAAGGGTGTTCGTACTAGAACTCTGTACAAGCTAGATGCACGCTCTGTTCAATGTAACAGTTCCTCTGTAAAGTCAAGCAATGCTGCTCTTGTAGAGAAAGATGAAGATACTTCTCTTTCTGTAAATGCTTTGGAGGTAAAACTCCCAGATGAGAAGACTATGTTGTGGCATCATATACTAGGTCACATAGGTGATAAAGGTTTAAAAATCTTGTAGAAGGGCTTGATGATTGTAACCTTGAGTTTGGTTTTTGCGAACATTGTATCTATGGAAAACAACATCGTGTTTCATTTTAATCTAGTCCTCATAAATCTTCTGGCATACTGGATTATGCTCATTCTGGTGTGTTTGGTCCAGGTAATGTTTCTTTGTTATCAAAGTCTAGATATTATGTTTCTTTTATTGATGACTGTTCGAGAAGGGCATTTGTATACTTTCTTAAAAGTAAATCAAAAGTGTTCAGTTGGCTTAAAGAATTTAAATCTTTGGTAGAGAATCAGACTGGAAGGAAAATTAAATGTTTGAGGACAGACAATGGCGGTGAATTTTGTTTTGCAGATTTTGAAAGGTATTGCACTGATCATGGAATTAAAAGGAATAAAACCACACCTTACACTCCACAGCAAAATGGATTTGCTGAAAGGTTAAACAGGACGCTGATGGAAAAGGCAAGGAGTATGCTAAGTGTTGCTGATCTGGAGGAGAATTTATTGGTTGAGGTCATGGCTACAACATGTTATCTAATAAACCAATCTCCTTGCTTTGCTCTTGTTGATAAGACACCTTTGGAAGCATGGTCTGGTAAGAAACTCTCTCTGAGGCATGCCTGTGAAGCATATGCTTGTGTGTCAAATGAAAAGAGATCAAAATTGGATAACAAGGTTGTCAAATGTATCCTTGTTATCTATGGAGTTGGTGTGAAGGGATACAAGCTTTGGAACCTTGTTACTGAGAAGGTTCTGTATAGCAGAAGCATGATATTTCGTGAGCTGAAATCTTCAGTAAGTGATCAACAACTTGAGACAGATCAGAGTGACAAGAAGAAGGATGTAGTTGATATTCCCCAAACTCCAGAAAGGGAAGAGCTGCATGGTCTACCTGAGACTGAGGAGAGTTCAAGCAGCTCTGGAAGTTCTGATGATGAAGAACCACAACCTCAGCCTATAAGAAGATATACACGAGAAAAAAGGCAACCTGAAAGGTATGGTTTCTCTATGTTAGATTTAAACTGTGCCTATGCTTTTATTACTAGCAATGATGAGCCAAGGACTACAAAAGAAGCAATCATCATGAATGATATGAATTCTTGGCTGGAAGCCATGAATGAAGAGATAGATTCATTGAAGAAGAATGAAACCTGGGATTTGCTACCACTGCCTAAAGGGGGAAAGCCTGTTGGCTGTAAATGGATATTCAAAAAGAAGATAGGCCTTGATGGCAGTGTTGAGAAGTATAAGGCATGACTGGTTGCAAAGGGATTTTCCCAAATTGAGGGAATTGATTATGGAGAGATTTTTTCCCTTGTAGCAAAGCTGACATCTATTAGATTTTTGTTGTCATTGGCAGTTGTGTATGATTTTTAAATTGAACAGATGGATGTGAAGACAATGTTTCTCCATGGTGAGATGGAAGAAGAAATCTATATGTCCCATCCTAAGCATTTTGTTGTGAAAGGTAAAAAAAATCTGGTTTGTAAGTTAAATAAATCTCTATATGGTTTGAGGCAATCTCCTAGGATATGGTAGTTGAAATTTGACACATTTGTGTTGTCTATGGGATTTGTAAGATCAAAATCTGATCATTGTATTTATCATAAATTTGAGAATGATCATGTGCTTGTTATTACACTGTATGTGGATGATATGTTATTCATAGGAAATAGCAAGACTATGATTTCTGATATTAAATCTCAGTTGTCTGAAAAGTTTGAAATGAAGGATTTTGGTGCAACAAAGTACATTCTTGGTATGGAGATAACTAGGGATAGAAGAAGCAGAAAGATTTGGGTAAGTTAGAGTAAGTATGTGAACCCCGTTCTAGAGAGGTTTGGTATGATTGACTGAAAGTAGCTAGTTGTTCCAGTCATGCAGGGAATGAAGCTATCTATTGAAGACTGTCCAAAGTATGCGACTAAGATGGAGGACATGACTAGTGTGCCCTATGCAATTTTTTTTAGCAGTTTGATGTATGCAATGGTTTGTACAAGACCATACATTGCCCAAGTAGTGGGAGTTCTAAGCCATTTCATGGAAAATCTATGAAGATCACATTGGGATGTTGTGAAGAGAGTGTTCAGGTATTTGAAGGGGACTTCAGTTTATGCTTTGTGTTACCATGGCAGTTTGGTTGCATCACAAAGAACAATCAACATTCAGGGATATGTTGATTCTGATTGGGCAGGGAACATTGAAAGCAAGTGATCCACCAGTGGATACACTTTCATGCTTAATGGTGGAGAAATCAGTTGGATGAGTAAGCGATAGGTTGTAGTTGCTTTATCCACGACAAAGGAAGAGTACATGGCTACAACTCACGCCTGCAAGGAAGCTGTTTGGCTGAGATGTTTGTGTTTAGACATTGCTTTTAATGCATGGCAGAACACAATTTATTGTGACAGTCAGAGTGCCATTTTTTTGGCAAAGAAATCGACTTTCCATGCTAGGACGAAGCACATTGATGTGCAATTTCACTTTGTGAGGGACATGGTGGAAGATGGAAGAGTTTGTCTTGAAAAGGTCAACACTTTGAAGAATGTTGCAGATTCTTTGACAAAGCCTATGAGCATAGAAAATTTCAGGTGGTGCGCAAAATTGATGGGCCTTGGGGCCTATGACAAATAATAAATTTTTGAAGTCATGAGGAGGCTGGAAGTCTTCACCAAGTGGGAGCTTGTTGACAATTTTGTGTCTCAACTTCCAGTTTGTACCTCTGCTTTTCGACTTGGCAAAAATTTGATGTTTCAACCTTTACCGCCTTATCGTGTCTGGCTTCTTTATGTCCTTACCACATTACCACGGTGATAGTCTTGGCGGCTATTGCCTTACCACGTGTGGTGAGTTGTCTCACCATGGTGGCTATGGTGAGACGACCTGCAGTCGTCCTGGCAGTTACCACCTTACCCTGGGTAGTGGGTCCACTCACCGCAGTGACCATGGTGAGACTACTTGCGGTCCGTCTAGCAATTACCGCCCTGCCACGGGGTGGCCTGGTGGCCCCCATGGTAGCGCGGTTTGACTGCTAACGGTTATCTCGGCTGTTACCGCCACATCGTAGGTCATCTCCAACTGGGCAGCGGTAGCACGGTGTAGTCAAGGGGTGAGCTCAAATAGTCATGCCGCCACACCATGGGTCATCTCCAACTGGGCAAAGGTAGCACAATTCAGTCAAGGGGCGAGCTCGGATGGTCATGCCACCACACCACGAACGGGTCGGTTGGACTCGGCGGTAGCACGAGGTATCTTTGGCTGAGCTCGGTGGAGTGGAATGGTGAGCTTAGATGAGCTCACTGCATTACCATGGATTGAATCGGATGGAGCAGGGGTAGCGCAAGCAGGACAAGGTAGAGTTCAGAGGCACATACCGCCATGCCGCGACAGGTGAAGACAAGCTCGGTGATAGCGTGGGGAAGCATGGGTGAGCTCGACAGGGCTCACCGCATTACCTGAGATAGGTAGAGTCAGCTCGATGGTGAGGTGGTAGAGTCTTGGAGAGCTCGGGTGAGCTCGGAGCTCAGTCAACCGGGTTGGACCAGAAAGTCAAAAGTGTTCAGCGAATACAAGAAGGACACATGGCTCGGTGTCAGATGTTGATTGGCCAAAAGCCAAAAATAGTAAAAGATGTAATTGCAGGCTGATTTTAGTTGATGATAGGAACCAGATTTGGGTGGTGAAGTTATTGCTAGGTCGCTTGATGCAATCTGAGCAAATTGATTGCTTGCTTGAATGATCGATGCATGAACATGGAAGCCATGGGATTTGTTGGAAGTGTAAATGTGTTGAAGACTTGTACAGTCAGTGTGAGGTTGACAGATATGTACGCATGAGTGCAAGTCAATGTGAAAAGGGAATTCATTATATACTTTGAAACAAAGTATTGTAACAGTGAGAGATAGATTTTCTGAGTGTTGTTGTGAGCTGATCATAGAAGACTGAGGCTTTTGTATGTAACCTTTTTACTGTAATACAAAAATGGTCTTGCTTGGTGTGGTGGGTTTTTTACCTGTACAAGTTTTGCCATGTATATCTTGTGTTAACTGTGAATGCTTAATTTTTTTTTCTATTTTATTCTGTATGTATTCATCTCAGTAGTTTTTAGAAGCAATTAGAACCTATTTATGCTTCTCTCCTCTGTTGTATTAGTGTTAAGGGAATGTATTCCACACTGTTGGGTCATTAAATCCACCCCATTTTCCCTTCAATGTCATCAAGGCTTTGTCATTTACATCCACATCAAACCCAAAAAGAAACAACATCAACATCAGAACAAAATTGGAGAACCCAAAAAACCATATCATTACCCAGAACCCAGAGCAACACCACGGCCACGATACAAACAACTGCTTTGTATTTTTTCCTTAGTGGGAGGTGAGAACACCACCTTATCTTCATCAACATAATTCCCATCATTAAAACAAGAACCATCACAAGGTGCCATTGTGGTAATTGGAGAAACTGCGAGGACCTCCTTGTTCACGCCGGCTATTTCAGTCAGAGTCGTGAGGAAGTAGTTGTAATCATCTAGTACGTCTCTGAGTCACCACCACCAGAGCTACTAGAGAAATCAATGGGAGAGTTTTGTCAACCCAGCGAGCCACGATCATACCTCAGCTTGGAATTTGAACTCCTTCCACGCTCCACAAACTTCTTTCCCTTGCCACAACCCCCCACCTCTACTCTTGCAACTTGACCCTTGAGCTGAGAGCTGCCCTAGTAACACCCAGGAGTGACCTCATGTCTTCTTCCTTGAATCCAAGATCACCTGGAAGGGTGCTTTGTTCATGATATTTCACCTCCTCCTAATATCTTCATGTACTCATTCTTTTAAACCTGCGTACCAACGAAAGAGAAGCAGTAGGCTAGCTCATCTTGCACTCAAACTCTAAGCCTTTGCAGGAGCAACAACCACTCAATATAGAAGCACAGAGGAATTCAGACCCTTAATCGCTATGGTGAAAATGAATAACCATCACGCATATTCATCGAGCAAATTTATGAAGTGATCATCAATGCTCCAATTGTAACATGGGTGAGTGAGTTCTTATTTGTTGGCGTTTATTTCACCATCATTAATTCCCAAGTACATGGAAATCGATGTACTATTCATCATGATCACCGGGAAGTAGCCCTTCACACGCATGGAGATCAGGTTGATATCCATTGAAGAGCTTGGACCTTTAATTCTCTCCATTTGCAGAGCTCAAACAACGATCACATTGTTGGTTCTGAATTTTGAATATAGGTCGTTGATGTGTCGATGTGTTGGCCTATGGAATGACTCAGATTGAGTCAAAAAAAAAATTAAATTCCATGTTGTCACATGGTAAGCCCATCGGCCAATGATACACTCCCCAGTCAGAATACATGCATGTCATCCGTGGGCCCCATCCAGCCTCCTTGTGCCACCAACTAGGTCTGTGTGTTGCCATTGCGCAAACCGCACAAGGCATTAGGTGAGACCATTTAATATTTTGTGTGGTACACGCACTATGGCTCAGATCAAGAGGCATCAAAACATCAGAGTTGAAGATCTTCTGAAATGGGAGATCAATCTGATAGTATGAAATGGGTCCCACTTGAAATGTAGGACTTGTGGTGCAATTGTGCACACCACGTGACCCAATGAGAATTCAAATTTTTAATACTGCGTGGCATGCACGCAAGGGCCAGGACCATCGATCTTTAAATCCAATGGCATGGATTTCCACACATGCATATTATTGTTATAATAAAAGGGGACATGGGCTAAGTAATGGGTAATGACCCCTTAAGAATTAAAAACTTAAGAAATAAGTTATTAAACGATGAAATATTTCGGGCCGACCATGAAATATTTAAATTTTAAACAAAACATCCGATGACCAGTGGGCCTAGGCAACAGGGTCAGTAAAGACAATGGGCATGATGCTATAACTCATGACTAGGGTGACCAATGACCTAGTACAGTGGGTCAATATGAAAAAATAACACAAGGGTTCAATAGATGTGGAAATTTTAACAAGGGTGACAAACCCCTAAATCCTAACAATGACCATTTAGCACAAGGATGATAGTGTGAATTTTTGTATCATGGAGCTAGCCAAAATTTGTAAAAATTTGAAAGCTCGATTGATGGCTCCAAGTCGAGGATACATACCCCTGATGGGTATGGCAAGAATCCAAATCTCAGGTAGAAGCAGACAAACCCAAAACAACAAACCAGGAGCTTGTCGAGACAAGACAAGCAAACACAACAAGAAAAGAATAAACCACACCTATATATAGAATTTACAATATTGTACAAAATTCATGTTAAGAGAATTCATCCAATTCCACTAGCCTCAATTTTTAAGCTTGGTGTTCCAAGACCCTCCAAGCTTTGGAGCCAAATCATATCTCTTTTAGAGGCCCTTATTACACATGCCTCTATTGGTTGAATACTAATGTCAGGCAATTTGCAACAAGTTGTACTACTTAGAAAAATACCAATTGCCTCACAACTACCTTGCTTATAAATCTCTGGCTTGTCAAGTTGTAATGGAAAAAGGAAACATCCATATTCCACCTAATCACATTCATTATGTATATCAAATTTGAAACCTTCAACAACATGATGCATCAGGCTAGGTAATAAATCTTTTGAATAATTAGCAGGGAAATGGATAGATGCAAGAAAATATTCATCCTGCTTCACACAAATCCTATCCTTGCTAAGTGGAAATAAATTCATAATGGTATCCAAAAGATGAGGAGCATCAGCAAAAAACTTGACCGCATACTCATGTTGGCTGACATTATGTTCAACATAATTCAATTGCCCTATACATGAGTCATAATGTCATTCATCTTTTGTGAGTCTTACTGTAGATCCACAATCCATATGTGCATCATAATACACATCATCCTCCCAACACTTTCTATGAAACTCAATATTCGCATACCGATCATGGCTACCCATATGCTTACACTCTTCATCGCTATCAAATTCAGAATGCTCTTTTTCTTGCAAATGAAGTATGTGCAATATAACGTCATAATTATATTCTTGGGAAAGGCACTCAAGAACTCTGATCTCCCCCTGATTTTTATTTTCATCCTCCATAATAATTCCAAATGTGACAATTTCATAGTCATTACCATCAATGAACCTACTAATATATTGCTCACAACTTTGTTCTGATCATACATCCAAAGTATCACCAAATTATTCAAAAAGTGGATTATCCCTACACCAAACAGGGGATTCTTCTTTTACAATTGTCATGGGAAAAGGATCATCAAAGAGGGGATTATCCACTATATTCAATTTGGTCAAGGAGGCATATTCTCCCTCTATTGAAGGATGCAAACCTTGTAGCCTATCATCATACTCAAAATCCCTACAAAGTCATAGAAGAGGATCTCCATTCATTTGGTAGGGATTATCCTATTCAGCAAAGGAAAGACATGACTCAGTATCATCACATTCATCATAACATGAGAATCCATCAATAGTGAGACTACATTCAGACCCCTCAGACTGAAAACCATAGCTCCCTACATCAATATCCTGATCATTTGCAGAAGACTAATAATCATTAGCATTGGAATCATAGCCATTTATCGAATGACCCATCGGTGCAATCAATCGGATCTCATCCAGTTCTTCATCCTTTAGTACATCCCAAGAACTTGATTCAAATGCATCAAATCTTCCATCACAAAATGAGGTCTCCTCTTGATCTTCATCACACAAGTAATGACCTACCCCCAAATTTCTGGTGAACAAATTACAATCATTATATTTTGAGTTGTCTAACTCACCTATTTGCATTATTTCTTTCTCTTTCTTATCAGGGTTATAACCATTATTACCTCAAAGCATCTGACATCTCACATGGTTGCTCCCAGTTCCTTCTACCAATTTGATCCATTCAACTAATTGGCCTAGAATTTCAGGCTTCAATTCCTTTGGCAACATACTTGTTCTTGACTCATATATTTCACAAAATAAGTCAATGCATATTGACTCTTTAGGCCCGATACTTTTAGGTATTTCTAACAATACATCCACAAATCTATGGAACAAATCATGGGATAATTCACCTTGACTTCTCTTCATATCATATAATCTTGTAGCACAAGACATGCGATCAACATTACTTACATCCAATGGACAGTTCACTTGAGGTTTACCCGAATCAACATATTATAGTGATGGAGAAAATGGGATAGCAGGGTTCTTAACTTCTTTGTAATGTTCCTCACTAGTTTATTCACTAATTACATTTGCATAGGATGTTCCAGAATAACTAGCATTAGCATGTGGGCATCCCTTCATTATTGAATAATTCATATTGTTTTCAATATCCATAGCAATTTGATAAGCTTGGAGCATTGTTGTGGGCTCTTTATCCCTTAACAGATAGCTCATATTTTTGTCAAATGCACCCAAATACACAACTAAACACTCAACATCATTTGGCCTTATATTTTTAGGGATGTCCCTTATAATCTTGGAAAATCTAAGATTAAAATAATGGACTAACTCATCCTCCTCTTTATGGATGTCCATAAAATTCTTTCTTACCAAACTTGGGTTTATTCTCTCACCAAATTGCTCTACAAAGGCCATCCTAAGCTGATCCCATGAAGCTATAGAGCATGTTAGTAAATATGAGAACCAATCCCAAGAATCATCCTTGAAAGATTGAACAAAAAGTTTCATCACAACATCCTCATGATTTACTTCATAATCCCCCATTACATCCACAAATATTTGCAAATTCTTAGAGGCTGATTCAGAGCTTTACCCTATGAACTTGGCAAACATTTTCTAATAGTTTTAGAAATCAGGTTTGGGAAACCTTTAATACCACTGAAAAACCAATGGCATACATCTTTTAATAACAAAATCCCTTGGAGGGCATGGTGAATATTGTCTACCCTGCATACTCTTACTTACTACCTCACAAGAAACTCCTCTTATATCCATATTCAATTGTCATTAACTTGACACATGGCTATTTATTGCATCATTTACAAATTCAACCATGATTCTAAAACATAGATGGAAACAGTGTGCCTTAAAACCTTCTCAAAGACATAATTCAAGAACAAAGAATACTTCTCAAATAATTTCAGATATTACACACTAGAAGTATGAAAAGAACTATTATTAGTATTCCTTGTGTTAATGCAATTTCATCTAATAGGGAACCATTTATCATCTCAAGCCTTGAAAATTTATCATAACATCTTTCAAACAAAATAATGCTTTCATTAGATTTATGAGAATACCTAGAAAATTTGTAGCAATTGTTAACCCTTCTTCCTAACTAAAATTTTTGCAAACCTGGAAGCCTTCTTCAAAATTCAATTGGTTCTTTAGACAGAGTCACCACCTCATTTCATAGATGAACAAACCTCAAGCAACATAAAGTTATTCTAAGAGAAAATCTCATTCCAGTTCTTCTTCAACAGCGGAGTCACTCACAAATTCTTTAATTCTTACTGCATCAAAACTCATCCTAGGTCCAAAACTTTTAAAAAGTTGAACCGAATGTCCAAATTCACCAAATGCTTGACTCTATGATACTACCATCTACACCTGGGATTCCTTATTTTTAAAATTTCTCAGAAATTCTCCCCAACAGAGTCATCATTTTTTTGGTTGTTTTTCCAGAAGAGCCTTCAATTTCACTAAAGGATTAGCAGTCCTTATATTCAAGAATTACCAAGGATTGTGGCCAACTAATGGGTAAAAGTTTTCAAGCCCTTACCCCTACTCTTTAGGCTATGTGGGACCAAGGAGGGTGTTCCTATTTGTGTTCATTTGATACTCACTATCGTAAGAACACTTCACTACACAGCTACACTCCCACTAACTTGCAAATACATAGGACTTATCAAAGGCTTGGCTCACCTCTATACAAATGGCCACATATTTGCTAGGAATACAAATACCATACGAGATTTACATCTTAGAGTGAATAAAATTTGAATTAAGTAATGTTCTGACCTTGAATCCACATGTAGGTGCTTTCTGATTTCAACTACTTACAAGAATTCCAAATGAACTAGCTAGTGCCTCATCAAATTGGGCAGGAGTCGCATATAAAATATTCAATCATATATAATATTCAACCCTGACATCAGTGAATGATACTCACAATGCATTACATCATAAAACTTCAAAGTATTCAAAGTATCACTCCTTATCACATCCTTAGTACATTATCACAGACTTACAATCCTTTCTCAAGAATTTGATTAACTCATTAAGTTAAGGCAAGAAATAGAATCATACATTCAAATGAACTATTGAAGACAAATGAAACTACACTTGATACTTTCATTTATAATTTGTCACAACAACACACAAGAGAGAAATTACCTTAAATTTTTAGATTTGTTTCGATATCAGTAATTAATTAAGACTATCTGATATACATAACCACCCAAGACAATTTACAAGCCAATTCATCCCAAATTTTGCATTATATGCATTCAATATGTACCACCTAGACCTTCAGGATTCAAAAATATGACATCTACAATGAGCCTTGAAATCTCTTTTATAGGATAAGAGAGAAAAAATATTCAGGCTCATTGCATTTACATTTTAGAAAAATTTCATTTCAAAATGGAATTTCATCCGCATTTCAAAATTTCCAGATAGTTAGATGTAATCATTTGTTGAATAGGGGAATCAAAACTTTGCAACAACCTGTGTTACTAGGCAGTGTCACCATATCCGGTGAAAAATGCCATCAAGGATTTTTCATTTACATCCATGTCAAACCCAAAAATAAACAACATCAACATCAGAACAAAATTGGAGAACCCAAAAAAACATACGATTACCCAGAACCCAGAGCAGGACCACGACCATAGTATAGATGGTGACTTCATGCTTTTGCCTTAGTGGGAGGTGAGAACACCACCTTATCTTCATCAACACAATTCCCAACACTAGAACCAGAACCATCACACATTGCCACCGGGGTAATTGGAGAACCACGAGGACCTCCTCGTTCATGCCAACCATCTCAGTCAGAGTCATGACTGGAAGTAGTTGTAATCAAAGTCAGTCTTTGATTCACTGCCACCAAATATTCTAGAGACATCAATGGATGGGATCTATAGACCCAAAGATCCATGACCATATGTCAGCTTGGCCTTTGAACTCCTTCCATGCTCCATAGACTTCCTTTGCTTTGCCACAACCCGCCACCTCTACTCTTGCAACTTGACCCTTGAGCCAAGAGTTGCACCTAGTAACACCTGGGAGGGACCTCATGTCTTCTTCCTTGAAGCCAAGAGCACCTAGAAGGGTGATTTGTTCATGTTGTTGCGCCTCCTCCTGAGATCTTTGCATACTCATTCTTGCAGACCTGTGTACTGGCAAAAGAGAAGCAGTAGGATTTCTCATCTTGCACTCAAACTCAAAGCCTTTGTAGGAGCAACAACCAATCAATATAGAAGCACAAAGGAATTCAAACCCTTAATCACTATGGTGCAAATAAATAGCCATCATGCATATTTTTTGAGAAAATTGATGAGGTGATCATCAATGCTCCAATTGCAGCATGAGTGAGTGAGTGATTATTCGCTAGCGTCTATTTCACCACCGTTAATTCCCATGTAGATGGAAATCAATGTACTATCCATCATGATCACCAGTAAGTAGCCCTTCTCATGCATGGATATCAGGTTGATATCCATTGAAGAGCTTGCATCGTTAATGCTCTCCATTTACAGAGCTCAAACAACCATCACATGGCTAGTTTTGAATTTTGAATATAGGTCATTGATGCACCAGTCTGCTAGCCTATGGAACGACTCTGATTGAGTCAAAAACATTTGAAAATTCTGTATTGTCACATGCAAGGCCCATCAACCAATGATACACTCCCCAATCAGAATACATGCATGTCACATGTGGGCCCCATCCAGCCTCCTTGTACCGCCAACTGAGTCCATGTTTCACCATCACATAGACCGCACAAGGCATTAGATGAAACCATATAATATTTTGTGTAGTACACGTGCTATGGCTCAGATCAAGACCCATCAGAACATCAGAGTCGTTGATATTCTGTGACGGGAGATCAAACCGATAGTGGGAAATGGGTCCCACTTGAAATGTAGGACACATGGCATAACCGCGCACACCGCACAACCCAACCAAAATTCAATTTTTTAATACTGTGTGGCTTGTGTGCAAGGGACTAGACCATTGATCTTTAAATCCAATGGCGTGGATTTCCGCACATGCATATTGTTGTTATAAGAAAAGGGGCCATGAGCTAGGTAACGGGTAATGACCCGTTAAGAATTAAAAACTTAAGAAATAATTTATTAAACGATGAAATATTTCGGGTCGACCATGAAATATTTAAATTTTAAACAAAACACCTGATGACCAGCGGGCCTAGGCAACAGGCCTGGGAAAGACAATGGGTATGATGCCATAAGTCATGACTAGGATGATCCGTGACTTAGTATAATGGGTCAATATGAAAAATTAATGCAAGGGTTCAATAGATGTGGAAATTTTAACAAGCATGACAAACCCCTAAATGCTAACATACGACCATTTAGAACAAGGGTGACAGTGTGACAAATTTTCTCATGGAACCAGTCAAAATTTGTAAAAAATTGAAAGCTCTATCAGACACATTTGACAATATTACATGCAGAACATGTCAGGGCAATTATTTTTAGCACCCTTACATATGAAACTCTTTCTAAGTGTAGGAGTGCTAATTTTCAGCGCTCCTACAGATTTGGCAGTTTTTCCTTCTAAATCACTCTATTTTCGCTCTACACCTCGTTTCTTCACTCACGCTCCTTTCTTCACTCACGCTCCATTTTTCTTGCCTAATTTCTCATTTTGCACTTGCTCCATATTGCTTTCTTGCTTCACACTTCTCAATGCTGCAATTTTTCCTAACATATGTTGATTCACCATCTTTGTAGTGTTTCTCCAGATCTTCTCAAGTGATCCTGAAAGTGATACCCTTTTGATCCTGATTCTTCTAGATGACAACAAAGAATCCTCCATCATCTTATAAGAAGAAGGACAAGATGAAATATAAGTACCAAGGTGTATTTCTGCCTATAGTGGTGATCTCCAAGGTGGACAAAACAAAGGACACCGAGGTGGGTCATCAGGATCTTGTAGACTTTGTTAAAAGAACTAAACATAAACCCTTGGAAGACAATTTGAGAGCCATTGTCTACAACAATCTACATTTGTTTTCCACATTCTTGACATCTTGTCATCACACAAATTTCATTCTCCAAGTTGCATCCCACTAGATCCGAGAGAGTAGAAGTGTAATAGATTCCTCTAGACAAGTGATGATGAGGCTAGACCCTGAATTCTTTGACATTGTTTTTCAATGTTCCGCACATGGAAAAATACACCAAAATTTCAATGCAACAAGCAGAGGAGGTTTATGATGTAGATCCCACCAAGGCTAAAAATTTGATAAATGGCTAATGGTTGAAGACACCTAGGCCTACTATCTTAGATGGCCAAAGGGGCTTCTGAGGAGTGACTTCAAAGAAGATGTCAGGGAAATTATTACTCTCTTGAGCAAGGTTAAAGGATTGCCTGTATCATCTCATTTTCATGAGTGGATGTATGAATTCATTCGGATCATAAGAAGATAGAAGGCTCATATTGTTTGGGGAACACAAATCAATTACGAAATTCATGAGGAACTAATAAATGTGCCCACCACTTTGAAGTTCTTGTTGGAAGTGGATTCACTCTGAGAGGGGGGTGAATCAGAGTGGAGTAATTTTAAATTTTAACTTTGAAGGCATAATGAAACTTATACTCATTTAACCCAAAGTGACAGATTTGTTTAAGAAGGTGATCATTAACACTTTAGATCAAATTGACATGAGACTTGACTAACATTTACAGGCCATATTAAAAGCATCATATGATAATGTTCAATTAAAGCTTAATGAACAATCTTGTTTTGCTTTATCAACAGAATTATAAAACTTCATAATACACAACTTTGACTTGATTTTGAAAAACTTTTGAGCATTCATATAATGAGCACAGAATGCATAAGTTAATTCACTTTATGAAAGACATTTTGCATCAGATTTGCACAATCTAAATTTACATGACAGACTTGAAAAAATTGACTTTAAACTTTTAAACAGCCTTAAAGTATCAGAGAATTGACCAACTGAATGAGCACAATTACATAAATGACTGAAAGGAGTATGCAAGATAAACATAAATCACACAAATGTGAGACACAAAAATTGTCGAGTGGAAAACCCTCTGGGGGTAGAAAAACCACTCCTAAACTGCCTTATTGGCTTAATTTCAAAAACCACTGCTTACAATGCCTTATAGGCTAATTTCTGAGCACCAACTCAAGGAGCACCATCCACTCATTTAAAGACACCAATCTCAAGGAGCACCAACCCCTCATTTAGAGACACCAATCTCAAGGAGCACCAACCCCTTTACTATTTTAGTAAATAATACAATAATATAGAGGATATATTAGTTTCTCTTTTATCTATCAAGTGCCTCTTGACAGACACTAACTAAAATCCTCAAAGTTCCAAAATGAACCTTCAAAATTTTAGGCATTGTCAAGCCTTAAGTCAACTTGATTATAAACTCATGTTTTAGATTTTCAATCTCAGAGCTCAGCATTTTTCAATAGTCACTGTGATGCATTATCACAAGTTTTTCCTTTTGTTTCATATATTTCTCATTGTTCTTCTCTTCATCAATTAACACTCACTTTCTGATTTTATACTATTTCTCATGATACTATTCAAAAATAGTTAACACACTGTCTTTTCCAATTTTTCAGCCTTAAAGAATAATTACCCTTACACCTCACATGAAAGTGCTGCCCTTTTACTTTTTAGGTTTTTCTGTAATGATTAAAGCCCTAATCTCTTTGTTTTCCCCTTTTTACATTTTCAATCATTACATCCCATGAAGGGTTACAACAGTTGCTCAATTAATTACTCAAAGATGATTATCATGTTACCATGCTATAATCGAGCAACAGTGACAAATGTTACCATTATCAAGAAGGAAGAATCAATCTGAATAAGGTCTCCTAACAGGAGTACTCAAGCATTGTGAAAATATAGAAGGTAGACTGAAACCTATTCTCTCAAGTAGCCTGCACAAGCAGTGCTAAAAAAAAAACAGCATAAGATCAATAATAAACCAACTCTTCAATTTCCATATAGAAGAAAACACTTATCCCATATTAACCTTGACTGTAAGGGTAACGGTTTTGCAAGGATAAATAAATGAGTACCTGTGAAGACCATAAAAACATTTCCCATTAGAGATTTAGCAGGTCTGCGAAGAGATAGAGCAACTCGAGCTCTTTTCCCATTTGAGCTTCCATCAAATGGCAAGAGATTGACAGGTGAAATGACCATTGTCATGGTCTTCCTTTCTTCCTTATACGCTGTCAAAGTTCAGTAACCCTGCAGATTTCTCAATGAAACGGTAACTATCATGATGGTGGCCAGAGTAGAGATCCAAACCCTTCGAGCAACAAAAATAATGTTTTCACTTAAACATCCGAAACAAACACACCGTAATCCTTTACAAAGAAAGATAGATATTTGGAGTCTGAGAGGACAAACATTAATAAATCAAAACCACATAATACACTTTGAAATCTGCAGAAGGATCAATGACATGCATGCCGATAGGAATTATTTGACATCTATTTCCTTACCGCATAGTCGCGGTCTCCCTTCGAACAACCCGCGGTATAGTAGTGATTAGCACTTATATTTTCTGCTATCTTTATCATTTCCTTACCGCTCAACCACGATCTCCCTTTGGACTACCCATAGTATAGTGGTAGCTCCTTGTAAACCACTAATTATTTTCCACTGCATTATCTTGATTAAGCTTCTGATAGTCCACGGTATAGCGGTAGCCACCTTTCTTGCCGCTAGCCGCTTCCACTGTATTACCGCAGTTAACTTCCTAACAAATCACATTGTAGTGGTAGCTATCCTGCTTTCCACTGACGGTTTAACCGCACTATCACAGTTTCTCTGATGACAACCCATGGTGTAGCGGTAGCTATTTTTCTTGTCGCTGGCGGTTTCCACCGCACTATCGCGGTCACTAGCTTAACTTCTAGTGGTACTGCGGTAAGACCTTTTGAAGCCCGTGGTCTTACCAAAATTCAAACATGCCGACTAATGATGCCATGCAATATTGCTACCAAATGTCGATTGTCATTGAAATTTTATGTTTCCAAGATAGTAAACGCCAAGTCACTTCTAATGTGCCAATTGAAAAATAATTAGACTATATACCAGCTGTCGGCCTTGAGGCCAGATAAATTATCAATTAATAGACCCGATTCAATGCAAATAGGAGATCAAATTAAATCGCTTTAACCAAAGCCGATTTTCCCTCACATTTATGTCCAATAGCTTATAGCGTGCCAAGAATAATGGCCAAAGCCAAGAGATATCAATTAAAAGCAATATGATAGCCACCTCATTATAACCAAATATAGAATGCCAAATATTATCCAATACCTTGTGAAGAGATAAATACTTTGACAAATATCAAGATGCTTGTAACTGATCAAGCCATGATTAATCAACCTGAACAATGGATTATAGAACCTATAACCAGAAATCCTCAACCGAGATCTGCACAAGGAGCCAAGATATCAAAGCCACCAAATAATATAATCAATGAAGTAAATGTGCCAATCAAATGAATACCAAATATCAACTATGAAATGCCAAGGCACCAACCCAGGGCAGTTTTGACATCAAGGACAAATGCCATAGAAGAAGTCAATAGTTCTATATGACTTCTTATTTGGTGTATGTTTTAGCTGTGATTAGGCAATTCCCAAGATTATCTACAAAGGGAAACCGACACTCAGTGCCTATGTACAAGTATTTCTATCAGTTGGATCTAAGGGAAATTCTTCATCATTTCAAGAGGGTTACCAATGCCTTCTTTGCACCTCTCCTTTTCCAGTTTTGATCCAACTCTCGAAAGGAAGAGAGCATCTGACAAGTCCTACAAAGTGGTGAGTAAGGTCGGGTGTATATTCTTGCAATTTAAAACTTTCACTTATATGAGGGTAGGTTACTACATGTGGTGTCCTTACATGTTGCCCAGGTATCCCTCAGATAAGTGGATACTTATGGAGCTATGCAGACAACTTATCTCAGTTCACAAGGAACGAATGAGAATTCACAAACCAGGTTTTAAGTTTCCACTAACTATTGGTAGATATACCATTCAAAGTGTACAAAAGGCCAAATCAGTCTATGCAGAAATGCAATTCATGACAATAAGGACATACAAACACAGATTTGAATTTGATTACTAGAATGTGAATAGGAAATTGAAGAAGGATCACAACCACAAGTATTGCTTCGAAGACATCTGGGTTGAATGCAGAGATGAAGAGGGCATCCACAAGATGGATTATTGCAAGTTAGCCATAGAGAAGATCAAGGATCTTGGTGTTGCTAACCTACCAGAGGGTTTCAAAGATCCTAGCGACAATATGAACGTTGCTTATAATGAAAATGAAATTTCTAACAGACCTTTACCTTTGATTCAATGGTCTAAGAAGGAAAGTATATCCATCAAGGAAAGGCTTTCCCCCATATTGTCCAACACCTGAAAATGGTTGAATAAACATTGTTTCTAAATGAAATCTTTTAGGATAGAATTGAAAGGAGAGGTACCTGGAGCAGGAGCTAGCCAACAACAGGAACTCTGCACAAAAGACAAGCATGCAGCTACTCCCTGTTCTTCCTGTAAAGGTCCTAAAATAAAGTTTTCTGTTGGAAAAAGGGATACACGAGAAGTTGAAGAAGAAGAGGCCAAAAAATTTGAATCAACTCACTCAAAAGGGAAAGGATCTCTTTCTAAAGAACAAGAGTCTGAAGGTGAAGGAAATGAAAGTGAGGAATCAATTTTTGAAGAAGATTCTGAGGAAGAAGAGTTTGGTGAAGAAGAGGATTCTCCATAAGATCAATATTCTGAAGAAGATGAGGGTGAACAAGAAGCTAAACAAGAAGGTGATAAAGAGGAGCTCAAGCACGACAAAGAACAAACCCTCTCTCCACATGGGAATATTGTTCAAGACCTTCCCCAAATGACATCACCCATTACTTCAAATGTTCCTTACAAACCTCCTAATCCTAACACTCCTCCACCCCCTCTTCTTACTTCACCTCCTCCCACATCAACCATAAATGCAACATAAATAGTGCTTGCCACTCCCACCACAGTTTCAAATATTCAAGTTGTTGATATTTTATCAAGTTCCTCATCACCCATTCCCATTTTTTCATCTCCATCCTATGACATCACTTATGAATCTGAATTCAATAGTTTTATGAATGAATCTTTGCAAGGTCAACTTAGTGTACAATCTACTTGAGTAGTCATGACATACACTACCCCAATTTTCACCATACCAATCATTTCTACAGAAGTAATTGTGACACAAGAGTTGACGGTCATTCAAGAAGCATATACTTCCTATCTTCCCCCTTGGCTAGTATATCAAGTATCAAAGCGAAAGAAACAAATGATCTTGAAGAGATAGCCCCTCCAAAAGCCAAGGGGAAGAAAAAGGCCAAAGTACATTCAAGGCTTTATATTGACAAAGCTAGTCAAAATTTTGTAGAGATTGGCCTACCCTGCGGAAAGAAGGTGATTTTGCAATGGAGGACTACACAGTAACAAGAATCCAACTTGGCAAAGTAACAAATGAAAGTGCCAAGGTAGATGCTTAGGTATTCCTAGATGTATTGGAAGGAAGGATTGACAAGATGGAGTAGGCCCAATATGTGTACAAAGAGAAGGTCAAGCGTTATGAAGTATTTTTTAAAAAATTAGCAGGCTCTTCAGGGAGTGCATAATATATGGATATGATAAGCATTGAGGAACCAATGGTACTGAAGGCAAAGAATTTTTCTTCCAAGGGTAAGGAATTGTATTATTTCATTGATGAGATGATTGAACATGGTTCTCAGGTTATCACTACTATAGATGAAAAGGTTACTCAGATAGCTAAGTTGAAATTAGAGCTGGATAAGGAAGACAACATACTTTCTTGAGAGAAAAAAGAAATGGACAAACACCTCTCATTTTGGTCACAAATGAAAAATGTAAAGCTAAGTAAGTTGGTGGAAGTTGGGATAATTCCCGACAAAGAGAAATATGTGGAGGTAAAAGAGATGTTCAAACACTGCATTCAAGTGATCAAATCTCTTATTGAAGAAATCCACCAAGTACAAGAAGATGTCGAAGGACATCGGACTATCCTAGAAGATAAAATTAAGGATTTGTCGGGTAATCTCCTTGATAAAGATCATATTTTCCTCTCGACCAATGAACTTTCCAGGATCTACAAGCAAGCCATCATGAAGCAGGCGGAGGATGCCAAATTTTCAAAGGAATCAATGCATGCAATTTGTGACTTACAACTTTCTCTTGATAATTTCAAGATGCATCTTGATAGATGCAAAAACCTTCACTCATCTGCCAAAAGATTCATCACCAGAATTCACACCATTGTGGATTACATTGTTGGTCCAGATGAGGCATTCGTCTTGGAGACAAAGAAGAAATACGAGGACTTCCACACCCAAAGCAAGGAATCATGAAGACTTATTTTCCTCTCCAATGTTAGATAGTTTTTTCTTTCATTTACGCATTTTGTAAATATTTCTCAACATATTAGATGTATTTTTGAGAAATGTAATTGCATGTAAAATCTAAGATGTTTTCCCAAAAGTATGGACAACATTTTTTACTAAGTCAAAATTAGGTTTTCCTAAATTAGTTCACCTACTTTCCTATTTTTTCTCAGCTAATTTCCTATATTTACTCTTCCCTCTCTATTATAAATAGGATGGATTTCTATTGTAATATTTATCTTTTATCTCTAGCAACAAAGTGCTGCTCATTTTGAGAAGCAAATACATGAGACTTTTTGTTCATCTTTGTGAATCTGAATCTGATCAATAAAGAAGAAAGTTGCATACTAGACTTTGTGTTGGATCAATCATCTTTTGGATTTGATTAATATTAGCAATGATTATTGTGTGATATCTAAGGGCTTTGAATAAATCTATGTATACTTTGTGTTGCACTTTTTATTCAGATTTGTGTTTATGTATGAATACTATCGTTGGATTATCTACAAGACTTTGTGCTTGTAATTGTTCTTGTTGTTCATGAAATTGTTGTATCTAAGAATACTTTGTGCTTCTAATATGCCAATAATTACATCTCTCAAGGATCCATCGGTGAAAAGCTATGGAATGACTTTGTGCCTTTGTGAGCTTTTCTTTCTTATTTTATTGTTTATTATTATCATGCTGATATCTCTAAGCTTTCTTTGACAAGATAGAGATATTAGAATTACTGCTTTGTTTTTAATTTAAAGTTATATCAAATCAGAACTATCAACCATGAAGCATTGTAAAATATATTCTCTAAAAAAAGAGAGAAGTATGAATGTGAGACACCCCCATCTCGTAATTGTAGTGTACACTTTTGTGAATATTTAATTAGTTTTACTTAGCTTTTGTAAGTAGTAAGAAGGGAGCCTCCCCTTTCTAAGAGGAGAGATTACATCTCACACATTTTTGGTTGAAATCAAGGTTGTGTAATCTATTGAAAAGAGGATTACATAATTTTCACCCAACAGGGAGAAATAAAGGTAAATTAAATTTTAAATAATTACAGATTTTTTCTATGAGGTATAAAAATATTTTTGGAACTTAATGTAAATGGGTATATATCAATGTAAACTGACATCCTAGCTATATATAATTGTGTATATATATATATATAGGTGTGGTAGTTATTGTGGTCATTAATGTTATTTCTCATGGGGCTTCCAAAAAGTCATGCAAGATTAAGAGGATAAATTGTAATAGGATCATATTGGAGGTTGGAGGCATTGGAGGCTGGGAGATTTTCATCATATTGAGTCAACATCTCTCTTAAATTAGGTGCTTTGTATGAGAAGTATATTTTTTTATTTTATTTTTTTTGATGTTGATAGAATTGAGGAATGGATATATTGTGAAGTTTGTTTCTTTAATATGGATTGTTACCCACATAGTTTTGTAGTCTATGGATCCTCAAAATACTATCCCTTAAGCTAATATGTATTTGATGCATCTCTTATCATATTCATGTTTGGTGTGGAGCCTGATCAGTCTCCAAGTGGGAGATTTTTTTCTTCCTACTTTTTTTGCATCGTCATCAAAAAGGAAAAATCATCAAAAAAGGGAAAAAACCAACTTTGTCGAACCCTAATCTGGAAGATTCTAAAAGGATTTTTATATAAGGGGTTGGGATGGGATTTGCAATATGAAAAAAGGTAATTATTCACAAGATTGTA
The DNA here is from genome assembly GCA_007115665.2 of Sequoiadendron giganteum. NCBI lineage: Eukaryota > Viridiplantae > Streptophyta > Pinopsida > Cupressales > Cupressaceae > Sequoiadendron > Sequoiadendron giganteum. The sequence continues at coordinate 398,594,198 of CM021101.1, read as the reverse complement.
ATAAGTTTTACACTAGATAATAAAATCATTGGATGGCTGTGGTTTTGTGGATGTAGCCCATATTGGGTGAAACATGTTAAATTCTTTGTGTTATAATTTTATGTGTGTGTTTTATTTCTCAGTTTATTGATCAAATTTGCATTTAACTTTTATAAATCTTCCTTCTAACCCTAACAAGTGGTATCGGAGTAGGTTTTTTTCAGTTATCCTCTATAGGAAGTTCTCACGGTTGAGTGAGAGCAATGGAAGACGAGGGTAAGTTGAAGGTTGAGAAGTTTAATGGGAAGAACTATCATTTATGAAAGATGCAGATGGAGGAGTATCTCTATCAAAAGGATTTATGGAAGCCATTGGAAGGGAAAACCAAGAAACCCTCAACAATGTCTAATGAGGACTGGGATATTTTGAATAGAAAGACACTTGGCAGTATTCATTTATACCTAGCACAATGGGTGGCATTCAATATTAAAAAAGAAAAGATAACTCAAGAGTTGATGGAAACCCTAGCAAAGTTATATGAAAATCCTTCTGCTTCGAATAAGGTATTTCTTATGAAGTGTTTATTTAATATGAAAATGGTAGAAGGTGGGTCATTTTTTGATCTTTTAAATGAGTTCAATACAGTTACCAGTCATTTAACTTCTATAAATGTAAACTTTGATGAAGAAGTTAGGGCTCTTTTGATTATGTGTTATTTGCCTGAAAGCTGGAATAGCTTGGTAATGGTTGTTAGCAATTTTGTTTTTGGTTAGAATACATTAAAATTTGATGATGTTGTTGGTGTTATTTTGAGCGAGGAAATTCATAGGAAAAGCTCAAGTGGAACATCCACATCAGGCAGTGTTTTGAATGCAGAAAGCAAGGGCAGAACAAAGGAGAGAGGAAACAATTTTGGAAGTCATGGGAAGTCATGAGGAAAATCAAAGGACAAAATGTCTCGATCTAGAGACAAGAGGGATTGTTGGTACTGTGGTAAGCCGGGTCATTTAAAGAAATATTGTTGGTCTCGAAAAAATAAAGGAGACAAAAAGGAAGGGAATAAAGAGGAAAATGTGGTAAGTACTAAATCTAATGAGGATGCTTTGATTCTTTCTCTTGACAATGCTGATGATTCTTGGGTGTTAGATTTAGGGGCTTCATTTCATGTTACACCCCATAGAAATTATTTTCTTGATTATGTCCAAGGGGATTTTGGGCTAGTTTATTTGAGAGATAATGAACCCTATCAGATTGTTGGAAAGGGAAGAATCAAGATTAAGTTGTAGAATGAGAATCATTGGCTACTACATGAGGTAAGGCACGTTCCAAAGTTAAGAAGAAATTTAATTTCAGCAGGGCAACTAGATGATGAAGGTTGTATTGTTACATTTAGTGATAAAAATTGGAAGGTTACAAAAGGTGCCTTAGTGGTAGAAAAAGGAGTGAAATTAGGCACCTTATATCTTTGTATAGGTCATATTGTTCCTTCTACTTTAGCTATTGCAGATAAAAATCAATGTTTAGGAACAACTACTGCAGTTCAACAGGCAGAATTAGGTAGTTGTTGTGGGTTCTGAATCAGCACTATGGCATAATAGACTTGGGCATATGAGTGCAAAAGGTATGAAAGTACTTCATTCAAAGAATGTTTTGCCAAGTCTAAAATGTGTTAATATAGATTTATGTGAAAGTTGTGTATGGAAAACGAAAGAGAGATAGTTTTCTAAAATATGGGAAACAAAAGAAAGATGAGAAATTGGAGCTTGTGCATATAGATGTATGGGGAGTAGTTTAGGTATCTTCTCTCGGTGGCTCTCAATAGTATGTTACATTCATTGATGATGCAAATAGGAAGGTATGGATTTATTTTCTTAGGCATAATTCTGATGTATTTGAAACTTAAAAAATGGAGAAACTTGGTTGAGAATGAGATGGGAAAAAAGTTAAATTTCTCAGATTTGATAATGGTGGTGAGTATTGCAGCAAAGTGTTTGAAGATTATTATTCCTTTAATGGTATTTGTAGGCAAAAAATGGTTCCGAGGACTCCATAGGAAAATGGAGTGGTTGAGTGCATGAATAGAACAATAATGGAGTGTCTGCAAACTATGAGATTGCATGTTGGGATGCCTTTAGACATGTGGGAAGAGGCTATAAACACTGTTGTTTATTTAATTAATAGAGGTCCCTCTAATCCTTTTGGTTGTGGTATTCCAAAGGAAGCATCGATAGGTAAGAAGGTGAGTTATTTTTTTCTCACAACCTTCGGTTGTGAAGTATTTGCACATGTAGATTATGAAAATAGAACCAAGCTTGATGCAAAATCAAAGAAATGTATATTTTTTGGATATGGCATTGATGAATTTGGTTATAGGCTTGAGGATTTTGAAAATAAGAAAATTGTGAGCAGCAGGGATGTCATATTCAATGAGAAAGTGTTGTACAAAGCTCAGTTGCAGTAGCATGAAAAGAAGTAAATGATTATGCAATGTTGGATGATACTCCAAACAATGATGTTTCAATGGTTCCTCATGCTCCGCAACAACAACAACAACAAATACCACAAACTCTAGTGAATGTTAGATGATCTTCACGACAAAGTAGACCTCCAAAAATATTTTCTCCCTCTTTGTATTCTATTTTATTAATAGATGTTGGTGAATCAAAATGTAACAATGAAGTTATGTAGGTGGATACCAAGGTTTAGTGGGAGCATGGAATAGAAGAAGAAATGGACTCCTTGCTGAAAAATCAAACATGGGAATTATGCAAGTTACATAGAAAGGGTATTGATTTTGATGAAATATTTTCTCCAGTTGTTAAAATGACTTATATGTACGTATTGTTTTAAGTATTGTGGTTGTTAAAGATTTTTATTTAGAATAGCTTGTTGTTAAAACAACCTTTCTCCATGGCAATTTGGAAGAGGAAATATATATGGAACAACCACAAGGATTTTAGGTCAAAGGTAAGGAGAAACTAGTGTGCAGATTGAAGAAAATTTTATATGGCTTGAAGCAAGCACCTCAACAATGGTATATTAAATTTGATAGTTTTATGGCTGAGCAAGGCTACAACGGTTGTAATTTATACCATTGTGTTTATTTTAAGAGGTTAGATGAATATAGGTACATTATTCTATGTTTATATGTTGATGATATGATTGTAGCAGGGTCTAACATGGATCACATAAAAGAGTTAAAATAGCAGTTAGCAAATTCATTTGCTGTGAAGGATTCGAGAGGAGCAAAAAAATATTTGGTATGAAGATTACAAGAGATAGGAAAAATAGAAAATTGTTTTTATCTCAGGCTGATTATGCTGAAACGGTGTTGCAGATATTTCATATGGAGAATGCAAAAGCTGTCAGCACACTATTTCCTAGTCATGACAAATTGACTAAGGATATGTGTCCAACGACACAAGAGGAGGAAGAAAAAATATCCAAGATATCATATTCTTCAGTTGTAGGCAGTTTAATGTATGCCATGGTATGCACGAGACTGGATATTGCACATGTTTTAGGAGTTGTTAGTAGGTATATGAGTTATCCTGGAGTTGAGCATTGGAATGCGGTAAAATGAATTCTTTGGTACTTGAGAGGTACATCCAATAAATGTTTATGTTTTGGGGGCTCTAATATTGATTTAAAAGGCTATGTTGACTCAGATTTGGTAGGGGATATAGATACCAGGCAGAGTACCACAGGTTATGTATTTACAGTTGGTGGGACAATAGTGAGTTGGATTTATTGATTGCAAAAGTTGGTTGCTTTACCACCATAGAGGCAAAGTATGTTGTTGCAACAGAAGCAACAAACGAGATGACATGGTTGCAAACGTTTCATGGAAGAGTTGGGTAAACAATAGGCTGAAAATCACTTGTTTATAGACAGCCAGAGTGTTATACATCTTGCAAAGAATTTTGCCTTGCACTCTAAAACCAAACACATATAGTTAAGATATCATTTCATTCGATCAATGTTGGAGGATGGACAGGTAAAGCTAGAAAAGATACATACAGATGCCAATCCAGTGGATATTTTTATGAAGGTGGTGACAAGGGAGAAGTTGAGCTCCTCTTCAGCTTCGGTTGGCCTTCAAGGTTGAATTCAAATATAACAAAGCAATAGGGTCCAAGGTGCTTATTTCTAGTGGGAGCTATAAGTGTAGCAGTGTCATCAAGATTAGTCTCCAAGTGGGAGATTGTTTGGTGTGGAGCCTCATCAGTATCCAAGTGGGAGATTTTTTTCTTCCTACTTTTTTTGCATCGCCACCAAAAAAGGAAAAATCACCAAAAAAGGGGAAAAAACCGCCTTTATAGAACCCTAATATGGAAGCTTCTAAAAGGCTCATTATAAGGGGTTGGGATGAGAGTTGCAGTATGAAAAAAGGTGATTATTCATGAGATTGTAATAAGTTTTGAACTGGATAATAAAATCAATGGTTGGCTGTGATTTTGTGGATGTAGCCCATATTGGGTGAACCACGTTAAATTCTTTGTGTTATAATTTTATGTGTGTGTTTTATTTCTCGGTTTATTGATCAAATCAACATTTAACTTTTAGACATCTTCCTTCTAACCCTAACAATTCCATGCCCACTCTCTATTACTCAAACCTCTACAACCTACCCATGTATAATTATCAATATTTTATAGAGAACAAAGATGAATTACCTTAGCATAGACCCAAAAAATAGTACAATGTCTTATGCATTTCTGGTAAGGATCATGGATCTAAACTAAATAAATGTTCTTATATTTATTTTTATAATTTGACTCTTTCTTGTGAAACATATATAGATGCCCCTTGTTAATGAGTACAATGAGATATAGGATTTTAGACTCAATATAGTCTCAACCATGAAAATCCTCGAGACCAATAATATCATACATAATATTACCATTGAGCATGAGATTTAAATATATTACACACCAACTTAGTTAGTCCTTTCTAGATAGGTGCTACAAGTCACATCACATTAATCTTCAATTAACACTTAGAAAATATGTAGTAGTGTTCAAGGCACCCTTATTATGCTCTAGTATCAACGTGAAGGTGTTGTGATGAATATGTATTACCGTATAGTAGAAATGCTATTATTTATTCTACATGCTCAAAATGATGGATACAATAAAAGAAAAACCTCTACAAAAAGAATAGAATAATTGTGATAACTCAAAAAACTTACAAAAGAAAAAGGAAAAGAAAAAAAGAGAAATATTTATGGTTGATGCAAGATTTCTTATACAATTGGGATTCTCTTACATCATTTTGATGTAGAGATACAATAAGATAATCACCATGGGTGTTTGTACATTGTAACAAAGTTACATGATCTTTATATTCATGATATTCTTGAAATGCACAAAAGAGTTTTTCTTCAATATACATATCAAGTGAAAAATTTATGCCCATTTAGGAGTACCTCTAAAGGTGGAAAAGGTTCATATTGATTAACACTTAGGGTTGTGTCATCATACCAGTTAAGTTTGGACCTAAAGAAGTACAAGTATCATGCCATGTGATTTCTATGTTGAATAGATTTTCCAAATTACATTATAGACCATGGAAAAATCATTTGAAAGTAGTACCTTCAATTATATATCATTGCATCAAATTCATACATGAAATAATACTTATTAAGATTTCATGACGCAAATATGAGCCAAAGGTGAGCAGTATTAGTGAAATCTCATTTCCAGAAATCAGTTCCCTAATAAAATGAAACCTTGTATCAATGTGTTTGCTGCGTTTGTGGAATACGGGGTTCTTTGACAGAGCAATGGCTGAATTGTTGTCACAGAAAATTTTGGTTGCCTCTGTCTGCTCATTTTGGATTTCTTGCAGAACTCTTCTCATCCACACTGCTTGACATGAAGCACTAGTGGCTGCAACATATTCAGCTTCAGCTGATGATAAAGTGACAATAGGCTATTTCTTTGAAGCCCATGCAACTACACCACTTCCAAAATGAAAAACATAGCCTGAGGTGCTTTTTACACTTCTAGCACAGTCACTGTCTGTATACCCTATTAATCTAAAATCATCTGATCTGGAATATTGGATTCCAAAATTTCTTGTGCCATTGATATACCTTAAGATTCTCTTTCTAGCTTGCCAATGATTCTCCTTTGGTGTTTCCATAAATCTAGAAATCAAAACTAATTGCATACATGATGTCAGGCCTTGTGGCTATCAAATACATTAGACTCCCTACTAGCTGTTTGTACAAAGTTGGATTAACATCTGAGCCTTTGTCTTCTTTGCTCAATTTTAGTCTAGTCACCATTGGAGTAGGTGATGACTTACAGTTTGACATATTGAATCTTTTAAAAACATCTTTTGCATATTTAGACTATGAAATAAAAATACCATCTATGTTCTGTGTTACCTCAATGCCTAAAAAATACTTCATCATGCCCATATCTGTCATTTCAAATTCTTTCTTCATTTCTATTTTGAATATTTCAACTGACAGATTCCCTGTTAAAATCAAATCATCTACATACAGGCATATGATCAGAATTTTACCTTCATCCTTCACTTTGGTATACAAAATTGGTTCATTGTCACATCTGGTAAATCCATTGCTTGTGAAATAACTGTCAATTCTGCTATACCATGCTCTTGGGGCTTGTTTCAAACCATACAGTGCCTTCTTCAATTTGTAGACTTTATCCTCTTGTCTTGATATTTCATATCCTGGTGGCTGTTCAATGTAGACTTCCTCTTCGAGATATCCATTGAGAAATGTTGGCTTCACATCCATCTGGTGAACTAGCCATCAATTTTGTGCTGCTAATACCAAAAGCATTCTGACTGTGTCTAATCATGCAACTGGTGCAAAAGTTTCATTGTAGTCTATTCCAAGGTTGTTGTGCATAACCTTTTACCACCAATCTTGCTTTGTGATTCTGCACTTCTCCATCTGCATTTAACTTAGTTTTATAAATCCATTTCACACCTATGACATCTTTGTCTTTTGGAAGACTTTGCAACTCCCATGTCTGATTGTTTTCTATTCAATCTATCTCATCATCCATTGATGTTAACAACTTCTCTTCCTTGATTGCATCCTCATAGTGAATAGGATCTTCAGCTTGTGAATAAAAGGAAAATAGTGTAAATGGCTGAGGATTGTTCTCACCTTCATTTTGATTATAGATATCAGTCATGCTTCTGATTTTCTGTCTTCTCATACTAGCCAAAGTAGGATTTGATAAGTCACTTGAATCTGTAGAATGTGGACTTGAAGGTCCTATGCCAGAAATTCTTGTTGTGGTAGGTGTCTGCAGACCTCTTGTTGTTGGTCTTGTATTACTAGCTGGTGTCTGTTGCTGACCACTTGCTTGAGGTTGATTAGGAACAACTGGAGCAATAGTTTGAACTGTATTTTCATTCTCATCTTGAGGGATATTAACAGTAACATTGACTGTATTTTCTTTGCTTCCATCCCATGCTTCATCTTCAACAAATTGAACATCCCTGCTAATTATTACTTTCTTAGTTGAGGGATTAAACAACTTGTATGCTTTGGATTCTTCACTATATCCAACAAAGATGCATTTCTCTCCTTTGTTATCAAGTTTTCTTCTCAACTATTCAGGAACATGTGCGTATGAAACACAACCAAAGAGTCTCATGTGAGACACATTGTGCTTTTTACCTATCCATGCTTCCTCAAGGATAATATTCATTACACTTTTAGTTGGACATCTATTCATAATGTATGATGCACAAGATACAACTTCAGCCCAAAATTCATTTGTTAAGTGCTTGGCTTTTAACATACTTCTAGCCATTTCCATTATGGTTCTGTTTTTCCTCTCAGCTACACCGTTCTGTTGAGGTGTGTATCTTGTTGTGAACTGTTTGTGTATTCCATGTTCTTTGCAGAAATTTAAGAACTCTCTTGAAATGTATTCACCTCCTCTATCTGTTCTTAGAACTTTGATGAAACAACCACTTTGTTTTTCAGCTAAAGATTTAAATTGACAAAAGTAACTAAACACATCACTCTTCTGTTTCAGAAAATACACCCATGTCTTCCTTGAATAATCATCTATAAAAGTCAGAAAATAGAAACTACCACCTATTGAAGGTGTCTGCATTGGACCACATAAATCTAAATGAACTATCTCTAATGGGGCTTTTTCTCTAGTGGATTTCCCTACTGGGAAAGACTCTCTATGTTGCTTTCCAAGTATACACCCCTCACAAACACTCTCTGGTTTTTGAATTAATGGAATTCCCTTTACCATGTTCCTTCTATAAAGCAAGTTCAGTCCTCCAAAGTTTAGGTGACCGAATCTTAAATGCCAAAGCCAGTTCTCATCCTTTACTTCTGCCTGAAATACAATTTGAACAACTGTTGATTCCTCTTTTGCTTGTGCAAATTTTGTACTCAAATCTAGCTGAATTCTCAAAGGAAACATTCTATTATTTTTCATGTGAATTTTTTCAATCAACTAGCCACTTGGGTATTTGTCTAAAATAGTGCATAACCCATTCTTGAAAGACACTCTAAAACCCTTTTGAATTAACTGTCCTACACTCATCAAATTGTGTTTAAGGCTAGGCACAAAATAGACATTAGAAATATATTTCTACTCCCCCTGCTTGGATAGACTATTAACATTCCCTTTTCCTTTTACTGACAGTTTGTTGTCATTTCCTAGGGTGACATCAGACTTTTTATTCTCATCTAGACTTGTGAATAACTCTAAATTCCCTGTCATATGATTACTACAGCCTGAATCTAAAAACCAAACTTCTTTCTCACTAGCTTGAGCTACATTATAGGCTAAAAACATAGTACTCTTATCAGGTCTGTTGTTTTGACTCTCTCTAGAAAATTTTACATTTTTTCTACCCATTTCATACTGTTTCTTTCTACACTCATTCATCTAATGACCAAACTTTTTACAATAATGGCATTGGACCTGAGATTTATCATACCTTTGTCCTTGGGGAAAGTTTTGAGATGGGTTTTGGCTGCTGCCTCTTCCACTTGAACTTGACTGGTTATTTCTTCCACCTCTGTTGAAACCTCTTCCTCTTGCTCTGTAATTAGATCTACCCCTGCTTCTTCCTTGGTTAATTGAAGCTTATGACTTGAATGCATGCTCCAATGACATATTTGTTGTTCTGTTGAGTCTGTGGTCATGAGAAATTAGTGAAGCATATAACTCATCAACTGAGTACTGTGTGAGATCCTTTGTCTCTTCTATTGTGCCTGCAATTATCTCAAATCTTCTGGGTAAGCTCCTCAGAATATTTTCTATAACTTTGACATCTTCTAGTGTCTATCCATGTGTTCTCATCTTGTTTACCAGTCCCATTATTTGTGTAAAGTATGTATCAACTGACTCATTTTCTTTCATAAACAAAGTCTCAAAGTCTCTTCTCAGTATTTGCAACTTTGTAGTTTTTACTTTTTCCATACCTTGATATGCTATCTATAATATGTCCCATGCTTGCTTAGACTTAGTAGTGGCTGATATTCTGGGAAAGATACTTTCATGCACACCTTGTAGAATAAAGAAGTGAGCCTTTGAATCCTTCTTCTTGTTATCCTTCAACAAATCTTTCTCTGCTTGTGTCAGGGCATTGTATGCTGCTGCATCTGCTGGTTTTGGAAACCCATTCTCTACATACTCCCATAAATCTTGTGAATAGAACAATGCTCTCATTGTTATAGACTAGTAGTCATAATTCTTTCCATTCAACTGTGGAATTTGAGGATTACTCAAGCTTGTGCTTGCTGCCATGATTTACAGACTCTCTAGAACTAACCTTACAGCTCTGATACCACGTGAAGGAAAATAGAAGAGATATAAAAAATTCAAATTTAAATACATATAAAATATTAACTCAGAACAGCCATTAAAACACCTTGCTACTTGAGAGCAAAAATTATATTAATTTTCTTCTGTTTCAATTACAAAATATATCCCAATATTTAAAGATTTTCGACCCACACAAAAAATAAATACAACTTTAATGTCATAAACATGCCAGCAAAATAATCATCCTAACCAAGGTCTAATCGGTTTAATATTCGTCCTTATACATTACACAATATCCAATCAAAAAGTCCTTTTATGCCACTGTGGATCCCACTATCGAGCGCACCGAAGAAGCCAAAAAGTCAACCGTCGTTGACTACCGCGCTACCGCTGCGATTTACAAGGTTACCACAGTGGTCATAGTAACCACATGAGCTGACTGAAACTGGCTTACCATGCTACCACCGCGGTTAAATATTAGACTGCGGTGGTTGCGGTAACCGCTAGAGCTGACTGAAACTGGCTTACCACGATACTGCCGCGATTAAATATTAGACTGTGGTGGTTGCGGTAACCACCAGAGCTGGGAGGCAGACAGTTTACTGCGCTACTGCCGCATTCAAGAAACAGACCATGGTGGCCACAGTAACCGTCCACTGATAGTCTACTAACCGAAGATGCCAAGAACCGCACTACCGCCGGTGATGGAAGATCAGACCGCGGTGGATGCGGTAACTGCCAGGACGAAGGAAGATGGAGCTACTTGCGGTTTAACTGCAATACCATGGTGAGTGAAATGGAAGGCTGCGGTAGAGCGGTAGACATCGCGATACCGCAAACCGTTGATTGGGTCTGCGCGGTATGGCGGTAAGGCACTTGACCGCCAGAGTTGACTTCGACGTGGACTCACGAGTTGGATGAATTTCAAACAAGTAGAGTCACTTTATATTAGGTTTTATAGGTTCTACATTATAAGGAACCTTCATATGAAAGTGAAGAAAGTCTTTATGAAATATACTAAGAGAGGTTGCAATTAAAAAAGAAGATAAAAAGAATAAGTCGTAAATAAATAAAAATAGCCTAATAATAACACATCAATCATGAGCAAGTATGTAATGTCCCTTATAGAGTTACTATAAATTTTTCCTTTAATCTTAAGATATCCAAGAGTTAATGCTTTAAACATAAGGTAAAAATGATGCACTTTTGATCTATTTAAAGAGTAATTGATTAACACTAATATATTAATACTTTTGTGATATGAATTTTGAATTAAATAATCTGATTCAAATATTAATTCAATAATGAAATATTTGTTTCTGATGTATTAATTTAAAATCATGCCATTACATGTCCAAGAGGCTAGTCCTCTATCAGATTGTTGTTTCTGGATTTATCTTTATATTCATGCAATTCTCCTGGGCGCTATGTTTATCTAATTGATTATGCGTCCCTTAGCCTGGTAATTGGTGACTATGTGCCACCCTTTACTACATTGATTGAAGGCTCCTTAAGAGCACTTTTTGATCTGTGTTTTGAATGTATAAATCTGCAAAATTGATTGATGATCCTTCTTCCCATACATCAAACTCATTTAATATCCTTATTCCCTTACGTGGAAAGGTGTGAATTTTTGGAGAGGGGAAATTATTCAAGAGAGACGTCCCTTCTCATTAACTATTATTAATCATCATATAGTTAGCCAGCATCTAAATCTAGGCACCACATTAATGAGTTAGCCAGCATTGTGAAGACTATAAAGGAGGTCGATCGAAACTTTATAATTATATCTACAACAATTCCTCCCAGTATGTAGTTGGTCGTTATTCTTTAAATACATCTGTACATATGCTCCTATTCATTATGTATTGCTACCATTGGATTTTTGAGTTTAGATAATCATAATCATAGCAACATTGATTCTTTAAATATTTCATCTTGTCTTTTATGTCTTTTATCGTTGCCTTAGCTAATTGCCTCTTCTTCTAACAGTGATAATTTAATGTTTCTCATGTCAAGGAGTGTGATGGGTTATTAGAGTCTCCCCTCCTTGGAATTAATTACCCACAAGCACTCTTAGGTTATGATGTAGAAGAACTTGCTTATTCTCCCATGTAGCGTCTTCTATAGATAAACCATTCCATTTGATGAGGTATTTTTTGATGATCCCATTCCTCAACCTTTTCTCCCTTGTGTCTATAACTTCATCAAAAATCAAGACCAACTTGCCTTCTTCGTCCAAGGGTGGAAGTTCAATGGAGGCAACGACCTGTTGTCCTAGAGATTTTTTGAGGCATGACACATGAAATATATTATGTATTTTACTGCTTTCCAGAAGTTCTAGTTCATATGCCACTTCTCTGATTCTCTTGATCACCTTATAAGGTCCATAGAATTGGGGTTTCAATTTTGCAGTGCCACTCTTCTTCAAGGATGATTGTTGATATGGTTGTAGGTGAAGGTAAACCAAATCCCCAATCTCTAAGCTTCACTCAACCTAGTGTTTATCAACATAGATCTTTTGTTGATTTTGGGCATGTTGGACTTAAGAATATCTTGACATTCTTGGACCCATTCTTTGGCCTTGGGTGCCTTACATTCTCTAAATGCCATATCTAAGAATGATGATAAATCATATCCATATAATGCCTTGAATGGTGTCATTCCAATTGAAATGTGATACTTAGTGTTATATTAGTATTCTTCCAAATGAAGCAACTTAGTCCATGTTATTTATTGGCCTGCCATAGTTATGCAAATAGCCTTCTGCCCATTTATTTACAATCTCAGTTTTCCTGTCTATTTGTGGGTGGTAACTGGTACTGGGTGTTAACTTTGTGCCCGGTGTTTGAATAATTCAATCCAAAAGATACTAAGAAATCTACTATCACAGTCACTCACTATGTTTTTTGGAAGTCCATGGACCCTAAATATTTCCTTGAAGAATAATTCTGCAACTTGTGGTGCTTTGTACTTGGAAGGGATTAAGAAAAAGTAGGCATACTTGGTTAACCAATCGACAACCACAAAGATACAATCTTTACCATGGACCTTAGGAATTCTGGTGATAAGATCCATTGAGATGCTCTCCCATTTTCATTGCGAAACGAGAAGAGGTTATTGGGAAAGTATGTTTTGTCTTATTTTTTTGACATGTAGTACATTCCCTAAAAAATGGACATAATTTTTCAAGCCTTCCAAGAGAATCTTTCTCTAACTTGCTTGTAGATCTTAAAGTACCTTGGGTGTCCCGCCAATGGTGTCTCATGAACTTAGTTTTTATTCAGGTACTAGGTAGATCCAATTTTTATAATAAATGATGTCATCTACCTTGTATTGGTCATCTTGAACTTGTCCCTCCATCAGTTCACATGCAAAAGTGTTCATTGAATATTCTACTAGTAGATGTGCCTTCCAATCGGTTGAGATTTTGGATAATGAGCAAAGGGTTGGTTTCCGAGATAGGGCATTGACCACCACTTTCCTCTTACCTTTGATATATGAACAATATCAAAATTGTATGCTTGGATCTTACTAACCCATTTTTGTTGTCATTCATTCTTGGGTCTTTTGCTCCAAGAAATATTTCAAACTATTATATCCATTTGTACTACAAATTTTCCACCAACTAGTTATTGTGGAAACTTGGCCAATGCATGGATTATGGAAAACATCTCTCTATCTTAAATAGATCACAATCTAAACTAAATAAATTTTCCTATATTTCTCCTTGGAAGTTGACTCTTCCTTGTGAAACATATAGATGGCCCTTCTTCATGAGTGCAACAATGTATAGGATTTTAAACTCAATACAATCCCAACCATGAAAAGCCTCGAGACCAATAATATCATACAATAATTACCATTTAGCATGAGATTTAAATATGTTGCACACAACTTAGTCAATCCTTTTTAAATAGGTGCTACAAATCACATCACATTAATCTACAATTAACACTAAGAAAAGTTGGAGTAGGGTTCAAGGCACTCTTATGATGGTCTAGTATCAATGTGAAGGTGTTGTGATGAATATATGTTACCATATAGTAGAAAAGCTATTATTTATTCCGTATGCTCAAAATGATGACTACAATGAAATCCAAAACCTCTACAACAATAATAGAATGATTATGGTAACTCAACAAACTAGCAAAATATTTTTTAAAAAGAGAGAAATATTTATGATTGGTGCAAGATTTCTTTTACACTTGGGATGCTCTTACATCACTTTGAAATAGAGATACAATAAGATAATCACCATGGTTGTTTGTACATTGTAGAAAAGTTACATGATCTTTATATTCTTGATATTATTGATATGCACAAAATATTTTTTCTTCAATACACATCAAATGTAGATTTTATACACATTCAGAAGACTTTCTTCAATACACATCAAATATAGATTTTATGCCCATGTAGATTTTTTCTTCAATACACATCAAATGGAAAAGGCTCATATTGATTAATACTTTGGGTTGTGTTATCATACCTCTTAATTTTGGACCTAAATAAGTACAAGTATCATGCCATGTAATTTATATATATCTTCCATATTACATTGTAAATCATAGAAAGATCATTTGAAAGTGGTACCTTCAATTATACATCATTGCATCAAATTCATTCATGAAGTAATACTTATTAAGATTCCAAGAGACAAATACTAGCCAAAGGTGAATTAGTACCACTTTACATTGGGTTGTATAGGTTATACATCCGAAGGAACCTCCATATGAAAGTGAATAAGGTCTTTATGAAGTATACCAAGAGAATTTGCAATTAAAAACAACATAAGAAGAGTAAACCATAAATAAATAACAAATAAACTGTAATGCCTCGCCAAGTAACCCTAAAGGAAGTTGTAATTAACATCTTAAGCGAACCAATTTTTTTTATAAAGTGCATTTAACATACACATTCACTTACTAATTAACAACAACCTCTAAGGCTACAAGGTTAGGATTACTTAAACCCACACATAAATATTACATATAACCATAACATTATGAACTTTATGAAATAAACATCATACATCATAAGAATACCACATAACCTAATAAGATAATCAACCAAGATACAATCTCATAAACATTATCTTAATCCAATAGTTACATCACTCATTCCCAGACTGAGATCATAGTACTCAAGGTTACAATTACAAAATTCCACCTCATAAACATAAGAGGGATAAAATAACTTATACAAGTTAAAATATTACAATGCAAAAAATTACAACAAGAACAGCGAGCTGTCCACCTGGATGTCTCGCCACCAAGTACTGAAGATAGATGGGGACCCAACGGTTTTGGTGCATGTTCCACCCAACCAACGTGGTACTCGAAGGACCACCCCCCATGCTAGGAGATAGTAACAAAGTAACATGGACAAAAATCTACAACCACTAACCAAATGCAGACTCATACTGACTCATACTGATATAACCAAGCAAATGAACTAACAAGTACCACTCAATCACCATACAAGTACAAATCAAGTACAACTCCAACATCACTGACATAGGTCACATTGCTTCTAGACATAAAGTAGATGAAGTATGTTCACAGAACCAAACATATAATACAATTAACAACAGTTGTCCTAGATAGAGTGTCATCGCAAGGTTTGTCATGAGATCTCCTCTAGGCATTCTTCATAGGCTCTGGCACAAGTAATCCTAGTGGCCTCAACTGAATCCCGGCCCTCATACTCACTCATGCAGAATCAACTATCTCTCGTATGGACAAGATAGTTGATCTTGCCATTCCAAGCCTTCCCACTCATCCCAAGTCTAACCAAGCCCTTTTGTCTATGAGTGAGGTAAAATTATCTTGATTAGTGAGAAGTAAGTCCTAATCTTCTAAGTACATTACTTTAATTATCACTTATTTAAATCACTCCTGAAGGTTATCCAGTTTACCTCTTTGGGCTCTGGCGCCTAACAGAAGCCACTCTTCTATTCGACAACACACACCCAAACAATCCACCAAGGGAACCACAAGTGTATACCAACTAGGCATCATAATCCACTCCAACACAAGGAGGATACAAATAATAAAACTCACTCCAAACATCTTGGAGGCAACAAACACATAGTCCACTCCTTTCATAGGAGGCAACAAGATGAAACCACATAACAAGGTCACTCCATACAAGGAGACACAAATCCCATAATCCGCTCTTAAACCAAGGAGGTGCAAACATCCCCATTCGTTAAAATCGGGTAAAACTAAAAAGACGCCATACACTACCTAAGAGAAAACAACTAGATGGCATAAAGATTCAACAACCCTTATCTTCTAAGTTCTTCTGGAAGACTTATAATTTAGGACTAACACTAAATCCCAAAACCCACAATGTAACTTGATGACATGGCAACAAAAGCATTCAAGTCATTAATCAAATCTAATAATTTGGATTCCCTAAATCCATACTCATTCAATAGGTAGTGT
Source organism: Sequoiadendron giganteum (assembly GCA_007115665.2). NCBI lineage: Eukaryota > Viridiplantae > Streptophyta > Pinopsida > Cupressales > Cupressaceae > Sequoiadendron > Sequoiadendron giganteum. The sequence continues at coordinate 398,577,976 of CM021101.1, read as the reverse complement.
TGACAAATTCAAAGACACGATAACTAGATCATCTAAAATAATCATAACCCCTATTTCCCTTTTCATTATTGGAAATCTAAAACAATTAAACTTACTTCCCTTTATTGAATACAGAGAATTAAATCCTTTAAGATAATCATGAAGAAAATACTACTTTTGGATATACTAAATCCATATCTCTTTCATAATCCAATCACAATGATTCAATTAATCTAAATAGAAACATAATTGATTGCCTCATCAATAAAACAACTTCTTAATTTACTTTTAAATCGACACAAATCCATGCAAGTAAACTCTTTCCATTTCCTAACCAAATCTTACATCTCATTCAATTTTCTATTTAAAACATTAAATCACTTTAATATAATAACATATTGTTTCTCTATCCATTTTCCATATACACTAATCATTTCTTTTAGAACACTAATAATACCCAATTTGCAAACAACAGAATAAAATAAGATAAAATATTATTTATTCTCTCAAATGGATATATACTCTCAATATATATATACTAAATATAAATTAATATATTTAAATATATTTAATCATTAACATATCTTCTATTCTTTACAAAATATCAAATTGTTTAATTCAAAATAAAATATCTCTTATCATCAATTTTCCAGTATATATATATATATATATATTTCCAATTAAATCAAATTAATAATTGGACCTTTTACACATGAATTTAAATTCCACAATTAAATTTTAAATTATGCATTCTTTAAATCAAATATTTAACTCCTTCAATTAAACTTTAACATGCCATTTTAAAATAAACAATAATTTCCCCATATGTTTATAATTTTAATTCTACTAATCTAATATACAAATTTTATTTAAAATAATATAAATAAATATAATACTTTAATATTATAAATTATAATATAAAATATTATTAAATAATATTTTAATATTATAATAACAATACATAAAATATTAATATTTATAAATATCAATTTATTATTATTTTATTATCAGAGCAGCCATGGGAAAATAACTTAACAGCAATCTCGTGTTTCAGGCATAACTCAAAAACCTCGATCTGGGTATTTACGATTTTTTGATAGGGATGAGAAAATTTCAAGATGCAAAAACCCTTTAAATTTCCTAAAAACCCAGTTTGTGAAAGTGGAGTTATAGGCGACGCAATGAGACCATTTTACCATGAAAAATATAACTATCCTGCAGATTTTAAAATCTAATTTTTAATAATAAACAGAGGGTTTCATTTTCTAAAAACATTCTAAATGCATTGTTGAATCTCTATGTTTGATTTCAATAACAACATAATCGATTTCCCCAAATAATTTAAATTCAACTGAGGTTTTCACAATTTTCACTCAACAATTTTCACATGCAAAGGCTGTAAATTTATTTAATTCTTTTCTTCTAATATCAAATTTATTTTCTAAAATAGATTTTAAAAACAAATCTTTAATCACTACTATTTAAAAAAAAAACAATCAAGAACAATAAAACACAAAGAGGAAAACCTGGTACAAGAAGCTACAGGAAGAAATGAATTTCTGATGCAAGCTTCCTCCAAAGATTTCCTGAATTTTCTTCAATCCTCCAATGAATCCAATCCAAAACCCAACAAATGCAAACAATCTTTTCTTCAATCAATTCTACAATCCATACTTTCTTCAAACCCTTGTGCAAATTTTCCAAAATTTCTTCCCTGCTGTAAAAATGTATTTTTCCTAAAAACTTTTCTACCCTAAAATCAAAACATGTATTCCTTATAAATCAAAAATACCTAATACAACCCTAATTCACATTACATGTAAATTAGATATTTCAATTTCAATTTCAATTTCAATATTTACAACCCTAATTCACATTACATGCAAATTAGATATTTCAATTTCAATTTCACTTTTTGAAACCCACTTTCAATTTAAAATGCAATTTCAAATAATAAATTAATTTTCCAAAGTTGCAACTAATTTCCCAAATAAATATTTAATTACAATTTCTAATTTAATTTTCACACGTTGAAATTAAATTCCAATATTAATTTTAATTCTTTTATTTCTTTCATTCTCTTGCATCACGTTTAATTAATTAATTTAATTATTTAATAACTAAATTCAACCCCCTTGGGTTAAATTTAATTAATTAAATAATTTAAATATAAACTTTTATCCACATTGCATTATTTAAATTAAATAACCATCAACATGATTTAAATGCAATTATTCTAAATATCTATTTCCAAATCAAGAATCCTTCAAAATTAAATAACATTAAAGTAAGACAACAATGACTCGACACACACAACTAACGACACACTAAGGCTAGGGTGTAAACTTGACACATGTTACCTAGCTACTATCTCCCGTTCAACTTAACCGTTGGATCGACACGCTCAAACCTATGAAACTAGGTGGAGTCGATGTCATGTACCTGCAATCCTACAACCAAGTAAACAACATCATGCAATATATCCAGCATATAATACACACCGTCAAGAAAGAATTATGAATTCGCAGGGTGCTCGCAAGCGAGTGATGCGAACCCGTCTTCTTCACCAATACACTCATCGAAACTAACACTTCCATCATAATTCCAATAATCTCATAATAACATCTCATGTTAATTTTACAACATCATTAATCCATTAAAGCATGAGAAACACTAATTAGGTGAACACAACACACAATAATAGTTGTCGCTCAATAGTAGTGATCAAAATATCATAACAAAATGTATCCAGAAGTAAGGTAACTACAACCAAACATAACATAAAACAAACCGAACAAGAAGCAAAATGGAGGGGTATTACATAAACTAACAAAGAACACATGAATCATGAGCAAGTAAAAGGAACAAAGACAACAAAACTAGTAAGAAAATAGATTTTCATGCCCAAAAGACTACATGGGTACCAAAGCAAGTTGTGACCTGCATCAAATGCCAAGCATTCCTCCATAACAAAAAGTAAATATGCAAGAAATTTGGGTAAGAAAAGAAGTATCTAATGTAATAATATTCGACCATGTGTTTATGATAAGCATGAAGGATTATAACGATGAAGCATGTGTAGTTGAAAAAACATGTAAAGAAGAACAATCTTATAAAAATAATGAATTCAAAAATGAGGAATTTTGTTGGGACGATGATGACCTTTTAGATGAGGACAATCCTCAAAAGTTGGTTCAATGATTCATGAGCATCCACACACACACATATAGTGTCTTTTATTTCCTTATTGTATTTATAGCTTGAACTTTTGATTATTGATTATGCCTTGTTTTGTTGTGTTTCACATGCTTATTTTACCTTCTATTTGGTCACATCCTTACCTTATCCCACTTGGGGGGAATTTACTTATTTCTTTTGTGCTTGCTTGATACAATTGTTCCTTTGCTTAGTTACATGTGATTTGATGGTCCATATCATTTTTGGTACATGCAGAATTTTCATGGCATTGTTTAATATGCTACATGGCAGCATGCTATATCAGTTTCGATACATACAAAATTTCTTTACCCTACTCCTCATTTCATACCTTTCAATTTTCTAGATAGTTAGTAATTTATGCCTATTTCATGTATAAGACAAAAACTATTCATTGCACATTTTTTTAAGATATTTGGTAGGTTCTCGTATGACACACATGTCAAAAACAATGAACACATGAAAATATCTAACAAAGTCTATTACTTTATATGACAATAATATTCTTTTTTTATTTGAACATTTATTTCATGTATATTTGTAAATGCTTATTTGAAAAAAATTATAAGTTCTTGCTTGTAACGTACTACCATTTTATAAAGGGAAATCCCTTGAAAAAAAAAGAATGCGAGCTGTGAATACCCCTATCGGTACTTGTAACGCCCCATTGTGCCAACCCCAAAGGACAACCTAAACTAACAAATTTCCGCACAATTTTTTTTTTGAAAGGAGAACATAACACTGGTTGCACATATTACATGTAAAGAAATTAAGCAATTACACTATCAACTACGTCCCCTTGGGTACATGCGACAACATTACAAAACCTAAAATCATACTATATTGATAACAAATGAACCAAGATTACATTATACACCATCAATAAGAAACATCCACGGATGATAATTCAAACTTAATTCCGATAACCATAACATACTATTATCTTGAGGACTCAATGGAGTATAATTCTATAGATACAACACATCGAATAACAACTACAAAAAATCATAAACCACATAAGGTTTAAAAGGTGCATAATACATTACATCCATTTCATTTCATTACATCATTTGAGAATTATAATAATACAAAAGTGATCCCCAACATGAATGGGAACAATACAATATGATAGGGTAATACAACTAAAAAGAAGAATACAATTAATAAGATTGGATCCATCTATGACACAACTTTGAAGTCACCACAAGTGGCACCAATCTCCACATCTTGATCCTCAGCTGGGGACCCAATGGGGTGCATAGCAC
>CM021101.1:398458768-398573416 GCA_007115665.2 Sequoiadendron giganteum | reverse complement strand
TTCAAAAAGCAATTAGGGTTTTCAAATGCAATTTTTTTTATTTCATTTCAATTTAGGGTTTTGAAATGCAAGTTTTTTTGTTTCCTTTCAATCAAGGTTTTCGAATGCAATGTTTTTTGGTTTGATTGACCAATTTAGGTTTCAAAAGCTAAATTTTGTTCTTAAGATACAATTTAAGGTTGATTTTTTCCTCTCTATTCAATATCTTCAGGGTTTCATTGCATTTTTCTTCTACTTCTACAAATCATCATTTCTACTATTATAGGTAAATAAAATTCATAAAATGCTAAATAAATTGGAAAAAACATGCTAAATTCTATTATTGTATTAAAAATTTCAAAAAAATATGAAAAAATCAAAAAAATTGGGGTGGAGGCGCACCTGGAGGTCGCTTATAATGTCGTTGTCGTGCTTGCCAATTCGGGATCCCGTGTTATTTGAATGAACTGCAAAAACTTCCATGTTTCGTGGACTCAACTTCTTGCACTTACCCTATAACTAAATATGAAATTATTGATAAGCAATAAGATATTAGGATATTTTATAATATATGATTACAAATGGATTGATTGAGCTTAATCTTCTAATTTCCTTTACCCTAAGGTGCAACCCCATATTCTTATAATAGTCTAGTTCATAAAATGGATAATTTATTATTACTTGTCATTTATACTAAATATGACCTTGATGGTCAACAATAAGGTATAAGAAGATGTTGCATAGCATGATTGCATAGGGTCTATCTCTTAACTTATTCATCAAATTAAAGGAAAGTTTCCTTATTTTTAATCATGCAACAATCTAGTACAAATATAGTTTTAGTTACATTAATAAATTCCTTATCAACTATATTATCGAGTTATTGAATGTCAAGACTTGATTAAGAAGCTATTGAACAAGAAAATGCCATAAGAGGTTAAAATGGGTATAACATTCTAAAAAGAATGTACAAACTCCCAATAAATGTAATCGATGGATACTACAATGATACCCTCACATATCTAGGCCCAATAGATTAGACAAGATAGTTGTGTTATTTACACATTATAAAAAACATAAATAAATCATTTTTTTTCTTATATTTTGCTTAGTCTATGGTCAATGTTAATAATATCAAATATTATCTTTTACCATAATGCTAGTGGTGACACATTTCACTATCCCTTATAAGGATGTTCATTCTAAATTAAGCATTAAGATATAATAAATTCACACACACATCAAAGATCTGCTAGTATTAATTTAAAGAGAATATTTCTAAATAGGGAAAATTTTGATTTAGATAATTATCCATAATCAACCACATCTTAATATATGATCCATATGATGTAGAGACACCATGAACCCAACTAATAGTATTATGTGATACACTTCAACCAGCTTAATCTTGATTCTAACATATTATTTAAGGAACCATAAACTTTTAATACAAATATATATATGTACGCCTGACAACATTCAAGAATTATGAACATGTTTCTGTCAGAAGTATCATAAATTAAATAAGACTTATCGTTTTGAAATGGCCTTATTCTCAATTGAAACAATGATGAGGTGCTGATGAAACCATTTAGCCATTATTCTTCATATTAACAAGGGTGCTTTCAAATTAAATATTAACATGAAACCATCTAAGAACAAATAGAGAATGAGAATAAAAAGGAGTTACCTATGCTAGCCGCTACATGGAGTGTTTGTTTAGAAAATCGATTTATGCATATCACTCCAACCTTCACATCTACTAAGCCAACTATAACTCTTAACATCTGACAAAATTTCCATCCTTGTACTCTGACAAAGGTTTATCTCCTATTCCAAAAAATCCCATTGTAGCGTATGCATTGAGGATATTGGTAGAAGTTATGGAATTTGGATTTACACCTACCAATACTATTTTCTTTAAAGTTTCTAAAGTGCCCATATTTTTTATAACTCTATTTTATGCATATTCGACAACCTTTGCATTCTAGACAAGTAGTTCTAAATTATTTGGAAAGAGTGGTATATGGAATTTCATGAATGAAATTAGTAAGGAAAAGCTTCATGATCTAGAATATTATGAAAATAAGGGCTTTGATAATTAAGGAAGGGCTCTTATACATAAGTAATAAGGGACAATCATAATTTCTTTTGGAAATACTTCTAGAATAGCCATTGTCTTATTATTTCTTCTTTTCTTAAGATTTATCCTTTGTTGGATATTTTTTTTGGAGATAGGGTGGTCCAAAGTAGTTGATTTTAAGTGCACTATCCCCTTGGTAGGTTCATGGTTTGCTAATGGAGGGAGCCTTGGAGCTAGCCTAGAGGATACTTTTTAGAGGATTGTGACACTTTAGTTTCAATTCTTGCATATCAATCGTGTAGCTCTTGGGACAATGGTTCTAAAGGAGTCTATTTAGTAGCTCTTGGTTATGATTATTTGGAATAGTAGAAAGGGGATTATAGAGATTCTCCATACTAGAAAATAATTTAGAATAAATTTTTTTGGCCTAAGTGTAATTTTCTATGTGGGTGGTTAATTCAAAATAAGTGGTTTACTTAAGAAAAAATTAAAAAAGAGAGAATTCTATGGGACATCCATTTGTGTTCTTTGTGGCAATAGTGAAAATTATATTAGTCACATTTTCTTTGCATGTCCTTTCTCTATGGAGATTCAGAGATTATGTTGGGAGATCTAGAATAAATCTATTATTCATGTAACTTGTCTAAGTTATGGGCTAGTATGGGCCATGCCCTTGCTTCAAGCTCCTTCCTTAGGGTTTCTTGGGATACTCCATCTTTTATTGTTTGGTAGATTTGGTTAGAGTGAAATTATCAAATATTTCAAGATAATCAAAGTATAATCATGCAAGTTTGGCATAAGATCAGTTGTTTGCTCAAAGAGACCATTGATGCTAAATTCAATATTAATGAGCCTCTTTCCTTTTCTAATGTGGGCATTCCAAGCCTCTTGGAGTTGTTCCCTTCCTATCCTTCATAGGTTTCGATTGGCCCTAAAGTGCAACCCTCTAGGAAAGTGAATAGGATGGGTAATTAGTCTCCTCCCCCTTGCAATTTTTTTAAAATTAATATTGATGGCTCATCTTAGGGAAACCCAAGTGTTGTTTGGATTAGTGGATTTGGTCATGATAGTCAGGGATCAATTTGTCTTCTTCTCTACTTATATGGAATTGCATTTTAATAATTAAATGGAGGCTTGGGATATTCTTATGACACTAGAGAAAGTTGTGTGATAGGATAGAGGAAGGCTATGTGTGAAGTGGATTATGTGATTCTTGTTTCTATTTTAAATAAAAGGAATTTGTAAGATACCTCATAGAGGTTGACTTTGGTGGTTAAGTAGATTCTCTTTTGGCTACAAACTTTGATTAGATAAATGGAATAAGGTGGTTGATTGTTTAGCTAAATGTGATTGTGAAAGGGTATGTAACTAGAATGTTACATATTGGGGAGCTCTTACCCAAGATAAATCTCAACATATTCTTGAACCTATTCATGACGACCAAGTATAACGTTTTAGGCTTGCATGTTATGATGGATATAGCTATTTGGAAATCTATCTAGTGTATTTAAATTTAACTCTCTTTGAATAAAGTATTTTTTTTACCAAAAAAAGAATTATCTAAATATATTTTAAAAATTTAATATTCAAAATTATTAAAAATAATAATTGAGATTTAAATTATTAAGAAAATTAGTCAATTATTAAATTTAAAAAAGTGAATGGAAAACATAAATGATTTATTTTCTAATATTTTTTAATCATTTCTTCATTCAACTCTTCTTTTTGTGTTGAATAGGAATTTGATACCAATTTCACCTTTTTCTTTTCTTTTTTTTATTCAAATTGAATATGCTCACAAATAAAATATTGTTTGAGCATATAAAATGGTAGGTATATAAGATTTCATAGGACATTCACTCACAAATAAAATATTATTTTGATTTGTATGAAATGAATTCCTATATAAAATTTTATAGAACCTTTGATCAAATTTTTGATTGAAGGTGTCTATGTGACACCTATGTGGGAGTCAAATCCTTCTAAACCATAACTTAGTAGTTTATTAGACAAAAACTATTGATTTGAGCCACATTTTCACAATCAAACAAATTGTGTATGGCAGGAAATCTAGCATGAACATAGTCATTGGAGGCTTTCCAAAATATATAGGTTTTAATACATTTTATTTGATTATTATAATATGTTTTGGAATCATAGATTTATTAGAAAAATATTACATTAGTTTGATACACATAAAAACTAACAAACAATAAAAATTAAATAAAAAAGATTACCTCAATGATATTGATATCATTTAAGCAAAATAATAATAATTTGGATTATATGAAAAAAAATGCATTATAGAAAATATATGTAGAATTATTAATCATGATTAAAAATAAAATATACATTAAAATTTTAAAAAATTATGTGTCTAAGATATTAGTATTAATAGTAAATAATTTATAAGAAAATATTTTATTTTTAGATCAAGTTGAATAATACCAAGAATTATTACTTCTTTATAAATTATAAAATATAAGAAACAATTTATAAAAAAATTAAAAAAAGATTAAAAAAATTAAGAATATAATATATATAAAAAATATCACAAATTAACGATTTACTTTAACTTTGAATTCTTAATAAAAAAATTTAATATAATTGAAAAAAAATTTAAAAATATCGAGTAACCCATATACTATAAAGTTTACCTATCTTCCTAGCGTATATGAAATCACCATCTAACCTAATCTCATTAGCTGAAAAAATCATAAAGAAAATAAAAACAACACAAATTTCTGGAAGTTGATTAATAAAGGCATTTTTTGAATTGGGCAATTATTTATCTTTTTATTAAAAAAAAGAGAGAAGATTACAGCTAATAATGAGTTAACAAACATGTGGCTATTTTTGTGAATACATGTGTTCTTATCCAGTTACTTTTAAAATGGAATTCGAGTTTTAACAGTTTCATTTAGTGATAAACGTTGAGATGCAGAGCTTTTATAAACAACGGTCACATTTTTGTATCTTTAAAAATGGGTTGAAGTAATGCTGTTTTAGAAATATTTGAAGTAATGCTGTTTCTTTTAATTTATAAAATACATGTTAAAAAGTATGTTTATGTTTCTTTTTCTTGGCATGCCTCCTCATTCATGGGCGCTCATTTACTTACCTATGCCATTCAACCAGTAGCACTAGAAAATGGATGTATTACAACTCCGTGTTGGCATCTCAAACTTGCATGCCACCCTCACTTACTGTACAATTGCCAATTACCATATTTTGTGAAAAGCAATGTATTCATGCTAGAGCTAGATCTAAGGGCCCTAGAAGTCTCTACCTTAAAATTTTCGTGAAACACAGAGTTGTGCAATTTATAAGATGCTACCTTAATCAGAGATTAAAGAAAAGGTTTGTTAAGTCTCACCATTACCGTAGAGTTTTTATTTTTATGTGATCACTGTTTGCCAGAAAAGCATGATAATTTTCTTTTGTTGTGGTTAAAAATTCATAAAATGTTTTAAAGTTGATAGAGTTGATTTCCCAAACTTTAACACAAAGATTTGTCAGAATTTAAAAAATATAAATATAAGCCTTTACTTAAAGTATACCCTATCAACAATTTCTCACGTGTCCTAATTCCATAAAACAAGCATTCTTAATTCCCTTGCTATGAAATAAGCATGGGATGAATGGGATAAATGACAGGAAAAGTTTTCCCTTTAATGGAATTTTCAATTATAGAATGGTAGTACGTTTTTGATAGAGGAAAAAACGGGTTTTACAAGGACCTCAAACCACAGAGTTTACAAGTTAAATAAAAATAAACCATCAGAGTACCCAAATAAAGGAAGGCTGTAAAACAAAAACAAAAAACAAAAAAGGACAACAACCACCAACCAAGAGCCAACAAAAAATCTAGCAACAAGAAACACAACCATAACTAACCAAGAGACTTTAAAGTCTCAACAACCTCAGCTTCAAGGTTGCACATTTCCTGGGTCACCTTCTTTAGGTCCTGAATCTCTAGAGGTGAAGAATCCGCTTTTCTCTTGAGGTTGGCTCTCATTCTCTTTGAAGGGCCAGAATCCTCATGCTTACTTTTGTTCTTGTCAACTTCCAGATCCACAATCAGCGACCCGTGCTGGGTATTTTCCATTTTCTCCACCATAGCACTCAGGATTGTAGTGTTATGTTTCACAACTCTGTGGTTATGCTCCATGATGGTTTTCATAGTATTCCTGATTTTGTCGATTTCCTTTTCCAAGTGCTTAACCTTGTTCTCGTTGTCCTTTTTCATATTGTTCGTGAGTTTAACCGTTCTTTGAAAGCATTCAGCCATTGGCATCTTCTCTTCCACAGTCCATAAAACCTCTACATAATTATGAGAAGCCACTTTAGCTTCCATCACCTCCAGCTTGCTAGTGATCGCCTTATTTTTTAAATGGATGTCCTTTATCTCATGGAAAGCCCATTTCATTATTCTGAAATAGTCAACCGCACCATTTATGACAATGGCCAATCTATCTTTAGGAAATTCCCGGTCAGGCTTGAAGTAGTGATCATCAAGGGTTAGGTCACAAGGGAATCTGGGTCTATTCTCTCTGTCAGTGGTAGGATAAGAGGTAAAAGAGTCCTCAGTGACTTTGGGAGCATTATAGTTCTCATCCGGAGAATCCCCAGAATAAGAAACCAACTTATTTACAAGGGGCTCCTTCATCTTGACATTCTCCATCTGAGAAGTACTGTAGTGCCCCTTTGTATTGGCCTTTCTAGGTGTTTGAGTAAGTGTTTGTGATTTCGTTGTTTGATGATGTTGTTCGCCAGTATTCCATTTTGTTTGGTATCTTTTTGTTTTATATCATTCGTTTTAAGTGTTGACTTTTAATGTGTTAATTGTTGATTGTAATGCGTTATCGTTATTGTTAATTAGTTAATTTAATTTAATGATGGTTATTATTATTGTGAAAAATAATTTAATTAAGCATTAAATTTAATTAGTAAAGTGATTTGGGAAATTACCAAGAATTTAATTAAATGTTAAATTAGTTGCAAATTTAAATGTGTAGATTTAAATAAATATTATTTTAATTCTTGATATTAAATATTTTAATTATAATAGTGCTTTATTTAATTATGGATTTATTCAAAAATAATAAATAAATATTTTGTTAATTACTATAAATAAAAAGGGTATATATATATACAATTTAAGTAAAATGACATTAGATAAAATATTAGAAAAAAAAGGGGTGAAAGTTATTACGAGATGGAAAGAATTAATAAATTAAAGGTTAGTGGAGTTAGGTGGAGGATTTTTCTAGATGTAAAGATTACCCTCCAAATGAGAGATTGACTCAACTCCGTCACCACCTTCAAACTTCATTTTCCAAGTATTAGCGTTCACTTGTGGTTTTGTTTCTTTTTCTAGAGAATTTAATACACACACACATATATACTTTGGGGTTTCATTTAGCTTCAATTTTATATTTGTTTTTAAAACACAGATATATATTTATAAACATATATGTGTATTATTTCATTGAAAATGTAAGCATTTACTATGCTATGTTTTATTATGTGCTAATTCTTTTAATCACAACAATAAGTTTTAACATATAAGATTTAGGTTAAAATCTTATGTAGTTTCGGTTAAAATCTTATGTATTTATATAAATATAAAATATATATGTTTATGTGTTTTGAGTAAATTGATGTTTTAAAATAGTAATTATTAGCTTAAGTGAAATTGGTGTATAAAATGGAATTGATTAATTATTATCCTTTGTTTATTTCAGTGGAAATGAATTTGTTTTGCTCCTATGTAAATTGCATTTTTAGTTAATATAAAATAAGAGTACTTATATGTGTATGTGTGGTGTTTTATAAATAAGTATTTTGTTAGTTTTAAACCTAGGGTTGTTTAATTAATTCGATTAAATATATTGATTTATGTGAAATATATATATAGAGAGAAATTGATTTCTTTATATTCAGGTCAATTGATTTCTTTATATTCAGGTCAATCTTTTATATATATAAATGAAATAAATTAAAATTTCGTGGATTTATAGATTCCATGTAGGTGGTGTTGGTTATTTTATTTAAAATTTCTTTTATTTGCATATGTAAAATCACTAAAATAGATTTTAAGTAATTACTCTAAATAAAAGGGAATTAGTTAATTGGATAGAGTAATTAAGTTAAAAGTAAAATATGTTTCCTATGCTCTTATAATTATTATTTTTGCCGAGAGAATTAAATTACTCTTAGTTTTAATTAGTTTTAAATTAGTTTAGATTAGTTTAGATTAGTTTTGATTAGTTTTAAATTAGTTTTAATTGAATTATCATAATGTTAATAGTGTAGTGAGAGTAATTGCCCTTATATTTTCTTAATTTTTTTTAAAAATAATAATTTTGAGATGTAAAGATAGTTTTCAAATGTAGGTTATAGATATTACTTGCGTAGATTAATAAAATTAGACTATAAATTATGATATATTTATAGTGCTAAAATATTTTAATATAATAATGATGTTTAAAATATATTGTAAATAGATAGATTGGAATATGCGTTCTTTACTGATTTTATATAATTTCATATTGAACATATAGATTAAATATAAACTGATTATTTTGGGAATGTCTGGACATAGATATTGGAATGTGCATCCTGGTACGTTAAAATTAGATTTATTCAATTATCTTTAAAATTAGATTTAGTTTTGAATGCATTTAAAATCAGATTGTTCTAAGAAGCATTTAAAATAGAAAAGATTAGATTTATTTTTGAGTGCATTTAAATTAGTTTTAAATTAAGGTTATTTAAAGTTAAATTTATTTACAAATCCTTATTGTTAGATTGTGAATTGCGTAAAATTGTTTATGTTAGATTTAAATAAGATTTTATGTTAGATTTAAATAAGATTTATTTAAGGTGGAGTCAACAAATGAAAAAGTTAGGTTTTAATTAAATTTATTCAGTTTAAAAGTAAACAAATATACATATTACATTTTAATTAAATTTATTATTTTGAAGTAACAAAGGTATAGATTATGTTTTAATTTTAATTATTTTGAAATAAACAAATACATATGCTAGGAATCACAAATTAAGAGAAATTTGATGGGTTACATACTATAGGTTGTCATAGTTCTTTATTTTAATTAAGGGTTTTCAATATAGAGGTGTAAATAAAATAAAATATTAATAATCTAAAAAATTACTAAGAGAGATTTGATTTATTTGAGCTTTATAATTAAGGAAGTGAACATTGAAGTTAGATCATTAACAAATGAGTAATCCTTTCATGTTCTTATTGAGTTAGTTTGTTTGTCAAATTGAATAGGAATGTATAAACAAGTGGGGTATCGAATATTCTTTTAAGTTTCATTACATGGAATTGTGTTAGGAGATTAAAGTTTGATTTTTGCGTTCTCTTGATTGATTGAATTCTTCATTGATTTATTTTCTGTTTTGACAAGTTTACAAGCCAAGCCATGATGTGAGTTCTTTGGGAACCCAAGTGTTTGTGTACCCTTCAGTTGGAAGTTTATGAACGTTGGTGTTATAAGATTCCTGAGGAATTGGGTAATGGGTGTATGTTGGATTTCTTTGATTTGATTTTGAAATGTTTGATTTTGAACTCTTGCGGGTGTTACCTTATTTCGTAGTTTGCCTCTTTGTTATGGTTGTTTGGCAAGATGGTCCATGCCTCGCATTTGTACTCAAATTGGTAAAGTTTGGTGTTATAAGTTTGGTACACCTCTGATTGTTGTAAAGTTTTGTATTAGGACCATGCAAAGATACTCTCCCATAGTATTCACTGTTTTTCCTTTGTATGCCTCTGGAAGCATCCACCTTATAAGTGGTCATTGAGATTGTTGTATTTTATGTTTTGGTTGACCTTATAGTTTGGTCTTGGGATTCATTCTTCTTGACTATCTTGGTCATGGGTCCTTTCTTGTCATCTCCTAGCACGGGGGGTGGGCCTTCGGGTCCACATGGTCGGGTGGAATGTGCTATGCACCCCATTGGGTACCCAACCGAGGATCGACATGTGGAGATTGGTGCCACTTGCGGTGACTTCAGAGTTGTGTCATAGATGGATCCAATCTTATTAATTGTATTCTTCTTTTTAGTTGTATTACCCTATCATATTGTATTTTTCCCGTTCATGTTGGGGATCACTTTTGTATTATTGTAATTCTCAAATGATGTAATGAAATGAAATGGATGTAATGTATTCTGCACCTTGTAAACCTTATGTGGTCGATGATTTGTTGTAGCTGTTATTCGATGTGTTGTATCTATGGAATTATGCTCCATTGAGTCCTTAAGATAACAGTATGTTATGGTTATCGGAATTAAGTTAATCTTGTTATGTTGAATTATCATCTGTGGATGTTTCTTATTGATGGTGTATAATGTAATCTTGGTTCATTTGTTATCAATATATTATGATTTTAGGTTTTGTAATGTCGTCGCGTGTACCCCAGGGGACGTAGTTGATAGTGTAATCGCTTAATTTCTTTACATGTAATATGTGCAACCAATGTTATGTTCTCCTTTCAAAAATAAAAATTGTGCCAAAATTTGTTACCAATAGGGGTATTCGTAGCCCGCATTCTTTTTTTTTCAAGGGATTTCCCTTTATAGAATGGTAGTACGTTACAAGCAAGAACTTATAATTTTTTTCAAATAAGCATTTACAAATATACATGAAATAAATGTTCAAACATAAAAAGAATATTATTGTCATATAAAGTAATAGAATTTGTTAGATATTTTCATGTGTTCATTGTTTTTGACATGTGTGTTATACGAGAACCTACCAAATATCTAAAAAAAATGTGCAATGAATAATTTTTGTCTTATACATGAAATAGGCATAAATTACTAACTATCTAGAAAATTTAATGGTATGAAATGAGGAGTTGGGTAAAGAAATTTTGTATGTATTGAAACTGATATAGCATGCTGCCATGTAGCATATTAGACAATGCCATGAAAATTCCGCATGTACCAAAAATGATATGGACCATCAAATCACATGTAACTAAGCAAAGGAACAATTGTATCAAGCAAGCACAAAAGAAATAAGTAAATTACCCCCAAGTGGGATAAGGTAAGGATGTGACCAAATAGAAGGTAAAATAAGCATGTGAAACACAAAAAAACAAGGCATAATCAATAATCAAAAGTTCAAGCTATAAATACAATAAGGAAATAAAAGACAATATGTGTGTGTGTGTGGATGCTCATGAATCATTGAACCAAATTTTAAGGATTGTCCTCATCTAAAAGGTCATCATCGTCCCAACAAAATTCCTCATTTTTGAATTCATTCTTTTTATAAGGTTGTTCTTCTTTACATGTTTTTTCAACTACACATGCTTCATCGTTATAATCCTTCATGCTTATCATAAACACATGGTTGAATATTGTTACATTAGAAACTTCTTTTCTTACCCAAATTTATTGCATATTTACTTTTTGTTATGGAGGAATGCTTGGCATTTGATGCAGGTCACAACTTGCTTTGGTACCCAAGTAGTCTTTTGGGCATGAAAATCTATTTTCTTACTAGTTTTGTTGTCTTTGTTCCTTTTACTTGATCATGATTCATGTGTTCTTTGTTAGTTTATTTGTTATTTATTTATGGTTTACTCTTCTTATGTTGTTTTTAATTGCAAATTCTCTTGGTATACTTCATAAAGACCTTCTTCACTTTCATATGGAGGTTCCTTTGGATGCATAACCTATACAACCCAATGTAAAGTGGTACTAATTCACCTTTGGCTAATATTTGTCTCTTGGAATCTTAATAAGTATTACTTCATGAATGAATTTGATGCAATGATGTATAATTGAAGGTACCACTTTCAAATGATCTTTCCATGATCTACAATGTAATATGGAAGATATATAGAAATTACATGGCATGATACTTGTACTTATTTAGGTCCAAACTTAAGAGGTATGATAACACAACCCAAAGTATTAATCAATATGAAACTTTTCCATTTGATGTGTATTGAAGAAAAAATCTACATGGGCATAAAATCTACATTTGATGTGTATTGAAGAAAGTCTTCTGAATGGGCATAAAATCTACATTTGATGTGTATTGAAGAAAAAATATTTTGTGCATATCGATAATATCAAGAATATAAAGATCATGTAACTTTTATACAATGTACAAACACCCATGGTGATTATCTTATTGTATCTCTATATAAAAGTGATGTAAGAGCATCCCAAGTGTAAAAGAAATCTTGCACCAATCATAAATATTTCTCTGTTTTAAAAAAATATTTTGCTAGTTTGTTGAGTTACCATAATCATTCTATTATTGTTGTAGAGGTTTTGGATTTCATTGTAGTCATCATTTTGAGCATATGGAATAAATAATAGCTTTTCTACTATATGGTAACATATATTCATCACAACACCTTCACTTTGATACTAGACCATCATAAGATTGCCTTGAACCCTACTCCAACTTTTCTTAGTGTTAATTGTAGATTAATGTGATGTGATTTGTAGCACCTATTTAAAAAGGATTGACTAAGTTGTGTGCAACATATTTAAATATCATCCTAAATGGTAATTATTGTATGATATTATTGGTCCTGAGGCTTTTCATGGTTGAGATTGTATTGAGTTTAAAATCCTATACATTGTTGCACTCATGAAGAAGGGCCATCTATATGTTTCACAAGGAAGAGTCAACTTCCAAGGAGAAATATAGGAAAATTTATTTAGTTTAGATTGTGATCTATTTAAGACAGAGAGATGTTTTCCATAATCCATGCATTTTTCCAAGTTTCAACAATATCTAGTTGGTGGAAAATTTGTAGTACGAATGGATATAATAGTTTGAAACATTTCTTGGAGCAAAAGACCTAGGATTGAATGACAACAAAAATGGGTTACTAAGATCCAAGCATACAATTTTGATATTGTTCATATATCAAAGGTAAGAGGAAAGTGATGGTCAATGCCCTATCTCGGAAACCAAACCTTTGATCATTATCCAAAGTCTCAACCAATTGGAAGGCACATCTACTAGTAGAATATTCAATGAACACTTTTGCATGTGAACTGATGGAGGGACAAGTTCAAGATGACCAATACAAGGTAGATGACATCATTTATTATAAAAATTGGATCTACCTAGTACCTGAATCAAAACTAAGTTCATGAGACACCATTGGCGGGACACCCAAGGTACTTTAAGATCTACAAGCAAGTTAGAGAAAGGTTCTCTTGGAAGGCCTGAAAAAATGATGTCCATTTTTTAGGGAATGTACTACATGTCAAAAAAATAAGACAAAACATACTTTCCCAATAACCTCTTCCCATTCCGCAACGAAAATGGGAGAGCATCTCAATGGACTTTATCACCAGAATTCCTAAGTTCCATGATAAAGATTGTATCTTTGTGGTTGTCGATTGGTTAACCAAGTATGCCTACTTTTTCTTAATCCCTTCCAAGTACAAAGCACCACAAGTTGCAGAATTATTCTTCAAGGAAATATTTAGGCTCCATGGACTTCCAAAAAACATAGTGAGTGACCGTGATAGTAGATTTCTTAGTATCTTTTGGATTGAATTATTCAAACACTAGGCACAAAGTTAACACCTAGTACCAGTTACCACCCACAAATAGAAAGGAAAACTGTGATTGTAAATAAATGGGCAGAAGGCTATTTGCGTAACTGCAGCAGACCAATAAATAACATGGACTAAGTAACTTCATTTGGAAGAATACTATTATAACACTAAGTATCACATGTCAATTGGAATGACACCATTCAAGGCATTATATGGATATGATTTATCATCATTCTTAGATATGGAATTTAGAGAAAGTAAGGCACCCAAGGCCAAAGAATGGGTCCAAGAATGTCAAGATATTCTTAAGTCCAACATGCCCAAAATCAGCAAAAGATCTATGTTGATAAACACTAGGTTGAGTGAAGCTTAGAGATTGGGGATTTGGTTTACCTTCACCTAAAACCATATCAACAATCATCCTTGAAGAATAGAGGTAGTGGAAAATTGAAACCCCAATTCTATGGACCTTATAAGGTGATCAAGAGAATAGGAGAAGTGGCATATGAACTAGAACTTCTGGAAAGCAGTAAAATACATAATATATTTCATGTGTCATGCCTCAAAAAAGCTCTAGGACAATAGATCGTTGCCTCCACTGAACTTCCACCCTTGGACGAAGAAGGCAAGTTGGTCTTGATTTCTGATGAAGTTATAGACACAAGGGAGAAAAGGTTGAGGAACAGGATCATCAAAAAATACCTCATCAAATGGAACGGGTTATCTATAGGAGACGCTACATGGGAGAATAAGCAAGTTCTTCTGCATCATAACCTAAGGGTGCTTGTGGGTAATTAATTCCAAGGAGGGGAGACTCTAATAACCCATCGCACTCCTTGAAATGAGAAACATTAAATTATCGCTGTTAGAAGAAGAGGCAATTAGCTAAGGCAACGATAAAAGACTTAAAAGACAAGATTAAATATTTAAAGAATCAATGTTACTATGATTATGATTATCTAAACTCAAAAATCCAACAGTAGCAATACATAATGAACAAGAGCATATCTATGGATGTATTTAAAGAATAATAACCAACTACATACTGGGAGGAATTGTTGTAGATATAATTATAAAGATTTGATCGACCTCCTTTATAGTCTTCACAATGTTGGCTAACTCATTAATGTGGTGCCTAGATTTAGATGTTGTCTAACTATATGATGATTAATAATAGTTAATGAGAAGGGACGTCTCTCTTGAATAATTTCCCCTCTCCAAAAAGTTGCACCTTTCCACGTAAGGGCATAAGGATATTAAATGAGTTTGATGTATGGGAAGAAGGATCATCAATCAATTTTGCAGATTTATACATTCAAAACACATATCAAAAAGTGCTCTTAAGGAGCCTTCAATCAATGTAGTAAAGGGTGGCACATAGTCACCAATTACCAGGCTAAGGGATGCATAATCAATTAGATAAACACAACGCCCAGGAGAATTGCATGAATATAAAGATAAATCCATAAACAACAATCTGATAGAGGACTAGCCTCTTGCACATGTAATGGTATGATTTTAAATTAATACATCAGAAACAAATATTTCATTATTGAATTAATATTTGAATCAGATTATTTAATTCAAAATTCATATCACAAAAGTATTAATATATTAGTGTTAATCAATTACTCTTTAAATAGATCAAAAGTGCATCATTTTTACCTTATTTTTAAAGCATTAATTCTTGGATATCTTAAGATTAAAGGCAAAATTTATAGTAACTCTATAAGGGACATTACATACTTGCTCATGATTGATGTGTTATTATTAGGCTATTTTTATTTATTTATGACTTATTCTTTTTATCTTCCTTTTTAATTGCAACCTCTCTTAGTATATTTCATAAAGACTTTCTTCACTTTCATATGAAGGTTCCTTACAATGTAGAACCTATAAAACCTAATATAAAGTGACTATACTTGTTTGAAATTCATCCAACTCGCGAGTCCACGTCGAGGTCAACTCTGGCAGTCGCAGTCAACCCTTACCGCCATACCGCGCAGACCCAGTCAACGGCCTGCGGTATCGCAGTGTCTACCACTCTACCACAGCCTTCCATTTCTCTCATCGCGGTATTGTAGCTAAACCACAAGCGGCTTCATCTTCCTTCATCTTGGTAGTTACCGCATCCATCGCGGTCTAATCTTCCATCACCGGCGGTAGCACGGTTCCTGGCATCTTTGGTTAGTAGGCCGTTAGTGGACAGTTACCGCGGCCACCGCAGTCTGTTTCTTGACTATGACAGTAGCGCGGTAAACTATCTGCCTCCTAGCTTTGGTGGTTACTGCAACCACTATGGTCTAATATTTAATCGCGGTGGTAGCGCGGTAAGCCAGTTTCAGTCAGCTCCTGCGGTTACCGCGACCACCGCGGTAACCTTGTAAACCATAGCGGTAGTGCAGTAGTCAACAATGGTTGACTTTTTGGCTTCTTCGGTGCACTCGGTAGTGGGATCCACGGTGGCATAAAAGGACTTTTTGATTGGATATTGTGTAATGTATAAGGATGAATATTAAACCGATTAGACCTTGGTTAGGATGAGTATTTTGCTGGCATGTCGATGACATTAAAGTTGTATTTATTTTTTGTGTGGGTCGAACATCTTTAAATATTGGGATATATTTTGTAATCGAAACAGAAGAAAATTAATATAATTTTTTCTCTCAAGTAGCAAGGTGTTTTAATGGCTATGCTGAGTTAATATTTTATATGTATTTAAATTTAAATTTTTTATATCTCTGCTATTTTCCTTCACGTGGTATCAGAGCTGTAAGGTTAGTTTTAGAGAGTTTGTAAATCATGGCAGCAAGCACAAGCTTGAGTAATCCTCAAATTCCATAGTTGAATGGAAAGAATTATGACTACTGGTCTATAACAATGAGAGCATTGTTCTGTTCACAAGATTTATGGGAGTATGTAGAGAATGGGTTTCCAGAACCAGCAGATGCAGCAGCATACAATGCCCTGACACAAGCAGAGAAAGATTTGTTGAAGGATAACAAGAAGAAGGATTCAAAGGCTCACTTCTTTATTCTACAAGGTGTGCATGAAAGTATCTTTCCTAGAATATCAGCCACTACTAAGTCTAAGCAAGCATGGGACATATTACAGATAGCATATCAAGGTATGGACAAAGTAAAAACTACAAAGTTGCAAATACTGAGAAGAGACTTTGAGACTTTGTTTATGAAAGAAAATGAGTCAGTTGATACATACTTTACACAAATAATGGGACTGGTAAACAAGATGAGAACACATGGACAGACACTAGAAGATGTCAAAGTTATAGAAAAGATTCTGAGGAGCTTACCCACAAGATTTGAGACAATTGCAGTCACAATAGAAGAGACAAAGGATCTCACACAGTACTCAGTTGATGAGTTATATGCTTCACTAATTTCTCATGAGCACAGACTCAACAGAACAACAAATATATCATTGGAGCATGCATTCAAGTCACAAGCTTCAATTAACCAAGGAAGAAGCAGAGGTAGATCTAATTACAGAGCAAGAGGAAGAGGTTTCAACAAAGGTGGAAGAAATAACCAGTCAAGTTCAAGTGGAAGAGGCAGCAGCCAAAACCCATCTCAAAACTTTCCTCAAGGATAAAGGTATGATAAATCTCAGGTCCAATGCCATTATTGTAAAAATTTTGGTCATTACATGAATGAGTGTAGAAAGAAACAGTATGAAATGGGTAGAAAAAATGCAAACTTTTCTAGAGAGAGTCAAGACAATAGACCTGATAAGAGTACTATGTTTGTAGCCTGTAATGTAGCTCAAGCTAGTGAGAAAGAAGTTTGGTTTTTAGATTCAAGCTGTAGTAATCATATGATAGTGAATTTAGAGTTATTCACAAGTCTAGATGAGAATATCAAGTCTGATGTCACCCTGGGAAATGACAACAAAGTGTCAGTAAAAGGAAAAGGGAATGTTAATATTCTAACCAAGCAGGGGGAGTAGAAATATATTTTTGATGTCTATTTTGTGCCTGGCCTTAAACACAATTTGATGAGTGTAGGACAGTTAATTCAAAAGGGTTTTAGAGTGTCTTTCAAGAATGGGTTATGCACTATTTTAGACAAATACCCAAGTGGCCAGTGGATTGCAAAAATTCACATGACAAATAATAGAATGTTTCCTTTGAGAATTCAGCCAGCTTTGAGTACAAACTTTGCACAAGCAAAAGAGGAATCAACTGTTGTTCAAACTGTATTTCAGGCAGAAGTAAAGGATGAGAACTGGCTTTGGCATTTAAGATTCAGTCACTTAAACTTTGGAGGACTGAACTTTCTTTATAGAAAGAACATGGTAAAGGGAATTCCATTAATTCAAAAACCAGAGAGTGTTTGTGAGGGGTGTATACTTGGAAAGCAACATAGAGAGTCTTTCCTAGCAGGGAAATCCACTAGAGCAAAAGCCCCATTAGAGATAGTTCATTCAGATTTATGTGGTCCAATGCAGACACCTTCAATAGGTGGTAGTTTCTATTTTCTGACTTTTATAGATGATTATTCAAGGAAGACATGGGTGTATTTTCTGAAATAGAAGAGTGATGTGTTTAGTTACTTTTGTCAATTTAAATCTTTAGCTGAAAAACATAGTGGTTGTTTCATCGAAGTTCTAAGAACAGATAGAGGAGGTGAATACATTTCAAGAGAGTTCTTAAATTTCTACAAAGAACATGGAATACACAAACAGTTCACAACAAGATACACACCTCAATAGAACGGTGTAGCTGAGAGGAAAAACATAACCATAATGGAAATGGCTAGAAGTATGTTAAAAGCCAAGCACTTAACAAATGAATTTTGGGTTGAAGCTGTATCTTGTGTAGCATACATTATGAATAGATGTCCAACTAAAAGTGTGATGAATATTATCCCTGAGGAAGCATCGATAGGTAAAAAGCACAGTGTGTCTCACATGAGAGTCTTTGGTTGTGTTTCATACGCACATGTTCCTGAACAGTTGAGAAGAAAACTTGATAACAAAGGAGAGAAATGCATCTTTGTTGGATATAGTGAAGAATCCAAAGCATACAAGCTGTTTAATCCCTCAACCAAGAAAGTAATAATCAGCAGGGATGTTCAATTTGTTGAAGATGAAGCATGGGATGGAAGCAAAGAAAATACAGTCAATGTTACTGTTAATATCCCTCAAGATGAGAATGAAAATACAGTTCAAACTATTGCTCCAGTTGTTCCTAATCAACCCCAAGCAAGTGTTCAGCAACATACACCAACTAGTAATACAAGAGCAACAACAAGAGGTCTGCAAACACCTACCACAACAAGAATTTCTGGCGCAGGACCTTCAAGTCCACATTCTACAGATTCAAGTGACTTATCAAATCCTACTTTGGCTAGTATGAGAAGACAAAAAATCAGAAGCATGACTGATATCTATAATCAAAATGAAGGTGAGAACAATCCTCATCCATTTACACTATTTTCCTTTTATTCACAAGTTGAAGATCCTATTCACTATGAGGATGCAATCAAGGAAGAGAAGTGGTTAACAACAATGGATGATGAGATAGATTCAATAGAAAACAATCAGACATGGGAGTTGGAAAGTCTTCCAAAAGACAAAGATGTCATAGGTGTGAAATGGATTTATAAAACTAAGTTAAATGCAGATGGAGAAGTGCAGAAGCACAAAGCAAGATTGGTGGTAAAAGGTTATGCACAACAACTTGGAATAGACTACAATGAAACTTTTGCACCAGTTGCATGATTAGACATAGTCAGAATGCTTCTGGCATTAGCAGCACATAATAGATGGCTAGTTCACCAGATGGATGTGAAGTTAGCATTTCTCAATGGATATCTCGAAGAGGAAGTCTACATTGAACAACCACCAAGATATGAAATATCAAGACAAGAGGATAAAGTCTACAAATTGAAGAAGGCACTGTATGGTTTGAAACAAGCCCCAAGATCATGGTATAACATAATTGACAGTTATTTCACAAGCAATGGATTTACCAAATGTGACAATGAACCAACTTCGTATACCAAAGTGAAGGATGAAGGTAAAATTCTGATCATATGCCTATATGTAGATGATTTGATTTTAACAGGGAATCTGTCAGTTGAAATATTCAAAACAAAAATGAAGAAAGAATTTGAAATGATAGATATGGGCATGATGAAGTATTTTTTAGGCATTGAGGTAACACAAAACAGAGATGGTATTTTTATTTCACGGTCTAAATATGCAAAAGATGTTTTAAAAAGATTCAATATGTCAAATTGTAAGTCATCACCTACTCCAATGGTGACTGGACTAAAATTGAGCAGAGAAGACAAAGGCTCAGATGTTAATCCAACTTTGTACAAACAGCTAGTAGGGAGTCTAGTGTATTTGATAGCCACAAGGCCTGACATCATGTATGCAGTTAGTTTGATTTCCAGATTTATGGAAACACCAAAGGAGAATCACTGGCAAGCTGGAAAGAGAATCTTAAGGTATATCAGTGGCACAAGAAATTTTGGAATCCAATATTCCAGATCAGATGATTTCAAATTAACAGGGTATACAGACAGTGATTGTGCTAGAAGTGTTGATGACAAAAAAAGCACCTCAGGCTATGTTTTTCATTTTGGAAGTGGTGTAGTTGCATGGGCTTCAAAGAAATAGCCTATTGTCACTTTATCATCAACTGAAGTTGAATACGTTGCAGCCACCAGTGTTTCATGTCAAGCAGTGTGGATGAGAAGAGTTCTACAAGAAATCCAAAATGAGCAGACAAAGGCAACCAAAATTTTCTATGACAACAATTCAACCATTGCTCTGTCAAAGAACCCTTTATTTTACAAACGCAACAAACACATTGATACAAGGTTTCATTTTATAGGGAACTGATTTCTGGCAGAGAGATTTCACTAATACTACTCACCTTTGGCTCATATTTGCGTCATGAAATCTTAATAAGTATTATTTCATGAATGAATTTGATGCAATGATATATAATTGAAGGTACTACTTTCAAATGATTTTTCCATGGTCTATAATGTAATTTGGAAAATCTATTAAACATAGAAATCACATGGCATGATACTTGTACTTCTTTAGGTCCAAACTTAACTGGTATGATGACACAACCCTAAGTGTTAATCATTATGAACCTTTTCCACCTTTAGAGGTACTCCTAAATGGGCATAAATTTTTCACTTGATATGCATATTGAAGAAAAACTCTTTTGTGCATTTCAAGAATATCATGAATATAAAGATCATGTAACTTTGTTACAATGTACAAACACCCATGGTGATTATCTTATTGTATCTCTACATCAAAATGATGTAAGAAAATCCCAATTGTATAAGAAATCTTGCATCAACCATAAATATTTCTCTTTTTTTCTTTTCCTTTTTCTTTTGTAAGTTTTTTGAGTTATCACAATTATTCTATTCTTTTTGTAGAGGTTTTTCTTTTATTGTAGCCATCATTTTGAGCATGTAGAATAAATAATAGTGTTTCTACTATATGGTAACACATATTCATCACAACACCTTCACGTTGATACTAGAGCATAATAAGGGTGCCTTGAACACTACTACATATTTTCTTAGTGTTAATTGAAGATTAATGTGATGTGACTTGTAGCACCTATCTAGAAAGGACTAACTAAGTTGGTGTGTAATATATTTAAATCTCATGCTAAATGGTAATATTATGTATGATATTATTGGTCTTGAGGATTTTCATGGTTGAGACTATATTGAGTCTAAAATCCTATATCTCATTGTACTCATAAACAAGGGGCATCTATATGTTTCACAAGCAAGAGTCAAATTATAAAAATAAATATAAGAAAATTTATTTATTTTAGATCCATGATCCTTACCAGAAATGCATAAGACATAAATCGAGAAATAAAACACACACATAAAATTATAACACAAAGAATTTAACGTGGTTCACCCAATATGGGCTACATCCACAAAATCGTAGCCATCCAATGATTTTATTATCCAGTTCAAAACTTATTACAATCTCGTGAATAATCACCTTTTTTCATACTGCAACTCTCATCCAAACCCCTTATAATGATCCTTTTAGAAGCTTCCATATTAGGGTTCTATAAAGTCGGTTTTTTCCCCTTTTTTGGTGATTTTTCCTTTTTTGGTGGCGACGCAAAAAAAGTAGGAAGAAAAAAATCTCCCAGTTGGATACTGATGAGGCTCCACACCAAACAATCTCCCACTTGGAGACTAATCTTGATGACACTGCTACAGTTATAGCTCCCACTAGAAATAAGCACCTTGGACCCTATTGCTTTGTTATATTTGAATTCAACCTTGAAGGCCAATCGAAGTTGAAGAGGAGCTCAAATTCTCCCTTGTCACCACCTTCATAAAAATATCCACTGGATTGGCATCTATATGTATCTTTTCTAGCTTTACCTATCCATCCTCCAACATTGATCGAATGAAATGATATATTAACTTTATGTGTTTGGTTTTAGAGTGCAATTGCAAGATGTATAACACTCTGGCTGTCTATAAACAAGTGATTTTTAGCCTATTGTTTGCCCAACTCTTCCATGAAAAGTTTCAACCATATCATCTCCTTTGTTGCTTCTGTTGCAACAACATACTTTGCCTCTGTGGTGGATAAAGCAACCAACTTTTGCAATCAATAAATCCAACTCACTATTGTCCCACCAACTATAAATACATAACCTATGGTACTCTGCCTGGTATCTATATCCCCTACCAAATTTGAGTCAACATAGCCTTTTAAATCAATATTAGAGCCCCCAAAACATAAACATTTTTTGGATGTACCTCTCAAGTACCAAAGAATCCATTTTACTGCATTCCAATGCTCAACTCTGGGATAACTCATATACCTACTAACAACTCCTACAACATGTGCAATATCTAGTCTAGTGCATACCATGGCATACATTAAACTTCCTACAACTGAAGAATATGGTATCTTGGACATTTTTTCTTCCTCCTCTTGTGTCGTTGGACACATATCCTTAGTCAATTTGTCCTGACTAGGAAACAGTGTGCTGACAACTTTTGCATTCTCCATATGAAATATCTGCAACACCGTTTCAACATAATCAGCCTGAGATAAATTTTTTTTTCTATTTTTCCTATCTCTTGTAATCTTCATACCAAATATTTATTTTCTCCTCCCAAATCCTTCATAGCAAATGAATTTTCTAACTGCTATTTTAACTCTTTTATGTGATCCATGTTAGACCCTACTACAAGCATGTCATCAACATATAAACATAAAATAATGTAGCTATATTCATCTAACCTCTTAAAATAAACACAATGGTATAAATTACAACCGTTGTAGCCTTGCTCAGCCATAAAACTATCAAATTTAATATACCATTGTTGAGGTGCTTGCTTCAAGCCATATAAAATTTTCTTCAATCTGCACACTAGTTTCTCCTTACCTTTGACCTAAAATCCTTGTGGTTGTTCCATATATATTTCCTCTTCCAAATCTCCTGGAGAAAGGTTGTTTTAACAACAAGCTATTCTAAATAAAAATCTTCAACAACCACAATACTTAAAACAATACGTACATATAAGTCATTTTAACAACTGGAGAAAAGATTTCATCAAAATCAATACCCTTTCTATGTGCAAATCCCTTTACAACTAATCTAGATTTAAATATTTTCTTACCTCCATCCTCCTCTTTCATCTTATAAACCCATTTGTTTGGTAAAGACTTTTTACCTGCAGGTAACTTGCATAATTCCCATGTTTGATTTTTCAGCAAGGATTCCATTTCTTCTTCCATTCCATGCTCCCACTAAACCTTGGTATCCACCTGCATAAATTCATCGTTACATTTTGATTCACCAACATTTGTTAATAAAATAGAATACAAAGAGGGAGAAAATATTTTCGGAGGTCTACTTCACCATGAAGATCATCTAACATTCACTGGAGTTTGTGGTATTTTTTGTTGTTGTTGTTGCGGAGCATGAGGAGCCACTGAAACATCGTTGTTTGTAGTATCATCCAACATTGCATAATCATTTACTTCTTTTCATGCTACTACAACTAATCTTTGTACAACACTTTCTCATTGAATATGACATCCCTACTTCTCACAATTTTCTTATTTTCAAAATCCCCAAGCCTATAACCAAATTCATCAATGCCATATCCAAAAAATATACATTTCTTTGATTTTGCATCAAGCTTGGTTCTATTTTCAGAATCTACATGTGCAAATACTTCACAACCGAAGGTTGTGACAAAAAAATAACTCACCTTCTTACCTATTGATGCTTCCTTTGGAATACCACAACCAAAAGGATTAGAGGGATATCTATTAATTAAATAAACAACAATGTTTACAGCCTCTTCCCACATGTCTAAAGGCATCCCAACATGCAATCTCATAGTTTGCGCACACTCCATTATTGTTCTATTCATGCACTCAACCACTCCATTTTCCTGTGGGGTCCTTGGAACCATTTTTTGCCTATGAATACCATTAAAGGAATAATAATCTTCAAACACTTTGCTGCAATACTCACCACCATTATTAGATCTGAGAAATTTAACATTTTTCCCGTCTCATTCTCAACCAAGTTTCTCCATTTTTTAAGTTTCAAATACATCAGATTTATGCCTAAGAAAATAAATCCATACCTTCCTATTTGCATAATCAATGAATGTAACATATTACTGAGAGCCACCGAGAGAAGATACCTAAACTGGTACCCATACATCTATATGCACAAGCTCCAATTTCTCATCTTTCTTTTGTTTCCCATATTTTAGAAAACTATCTCTCTTTCGTTTTCCATACACAACTTTCACATAAATCTATATTAACACATTTTAGATGTGGCAAAAAATTCTTTGAATGAAGTACTTTCATACCTTTTGCACTCATATGCCCAAGTCTATTATGCCATAGTGCTGATTCAAAACCCACAACAACTACCTAATTCTGCCTGTTGAACTATAGTAGTTGTTCCTGAACATTGATTTTTATTTGCAATAGCTAAAGTAGAAGGAACAAGATGACCTATACAAAGATATAAGGTGCCTAATTTCACTCCTTTTTCTACCACTAAGGCACCTTTTGTAACCTTCCAATTTTTATCACTAAATGTAACAACACAACCTTCATCATCTAGTTGCCCTACTGAAATTAAATTTCTTCTTAACTTTGGAACGTGCCTTACCTCATGTAGTAGCCAATGATTCCCATTCTGCAACTTAATCTTGATTCTTCCCTTTCCAACAATCTGATAGGGTTCATTATCTCCCAAATAAACTAGCTCAAAATCCCCTTGGACATAATCAAGAAAATAATTTCTATGGGGTGTAGCATGAAATGAAGCCCCTGAATCTAACACCCAAGAATCATCAGCATTGTCAAGGGAAAGAATCAAAGCATCCTCATCAGATTTATTACTTACCACATTTTCCTCTTTATTTCCTTCCTTTTTGTCTCCTTTATTTTTTCAAGACCAACAATATTTCTTTAAATGACCTGGCTTACCATAGTACCAACAATCCCTCTTGTCTCTAGATCGAGACATTTTGTCCTTTGATTTTCCTCATGACTTCCCATGACTTCCAGAATTGTTTCCTCTCTCCTTTGTTCTGCCCCTGCTTTCTGCATTCAAAACACTGCCTGATGTGGATGTTCCACTTGAGCTTTTCCTATGAATTTCCTCGCTCAAAATAACACCAACAACATCATCAAATTTTAATGTATTCTAACCAAAAACAAAATTGCTAACAACCATTACCAAGCTATTCCAGCTTTCAGGCAAAGAACACAAAATCAAAAGAGCCCTAACTTCTTCATCAAAGTTTACATTTATAGAAGTTAAATGACTGGTAATTGTATTAAACTCATTTAAATGATCAAAAACTGACCACCTTCTACCATTTTCATATTAAATAAACACTTCATAAGAAATACCTTATTCGACGCAGAAGGATTTTCATATAACTTTGCTAGGGTTTCCATCAACTCTTGAGTTATCTTTTCTTTTTTAATATTGAATGCCACCCATTGTGCCAGGCATAAATGAATACTGCCAAGTGCCTTTCTATCCAAAATATCCCAGTCCTCATCAGACATTGTTGAGGGTTTCTTGGTTTTCCCTTCCAATGGCTTCCATAAATCCTTTTGATAGAGATACTCCTCCATCTGCATCTTTAATAAATGATAGTTCTTCCCATTAAACTTCTCAACCTTCAACTTACCCTCGTCTTCCATTGCTCTCACTCAACCGTGAGAACTTCCTATAGAGGATAACTGAAAAAAACCTACTCCGTTACCACTTGTTAGGGTTAGAAGGAATATTTCTAAAAGTTAAATGCAAATTTGATCAGTAAACCGAGAAATAAAACACACACATAAAATTATAACACATAATTTAACGTGGTTCACCCAATATGGGCTACATCCACAAAACCACAGCCATCCAATGATTTTATTATCTAGTGTAAAACTTATTACAATCTTGTGAATAATTACCTTTTTTCATATTGCAAATCCCATCCCAACCCCTTATATAAAAAGCCTTTTAGAAGCTTCCAGATTAGGGTTCAACAAAGTCAGTTTTTTCCCTTTTTTGATGATTTTTCCTTTTTGATGACGACGCGAAAAAAGTAGGAAGAAAAAAATCTCCCACTTGGAGACTGGTCAGGCTCCACACCAAACATGAATATGATAAGAGATGCATCAAATACATATTAGCTTAAGGGATAGTATTTTAAGGATCCATAGACTACAAAACTATGTGGGTAACAATCCATATTAAAGAAACAAACTTCACAATATATGCATTCCTCAATTCTATCAACATCAAAAAAAATAAAATAAAAAAATATACTTCTCATACAAAGCACCTAATTTAAGAGAGATGTTGACTCAATATGATGAAAATCTCCCAGCCTCCAATGCCTCCAACCTCCAATATGATCCTATTACAATTTATCCTCTTAATCTTGCATGACTTTTTGGAAGCCCCATGAGAAATAACATTAATGACCACAATAACTACCACACCTATATATATATATATACACAATTATATATAACTAGGATGTCAGTTTACATTGATATATACCCATTTACATTAAGTTCCAAAAATATTTTTATACCTCATAGAAAAAATCTGTAATTATTTAAAATTTAATTTACCTTTATTTCTCCCTGTTGGGTGAAAATTATGTAATCCTCTTTTCAATAGATTACACAACCTTGATTTCAACCAAAAATGTGTGAGATGTAATCTCTCCTCTTAGAAAGGGGAGGCTCCCTTCTTACTACTTACAAAAGCTAAGTAAAACTAATTAAATATTCACAAAAGTGTACACTACAATTACGAGATGGGGGTGTCTCACATTCATACTTCTCTCTTTTTTTAGAGAATATATTTTACAATGCTTCACGATTGATAGTTCTAATTTGATATAACTTTAAACTAAAAACAAAGCAGTAATTTTGATATCTCTATCTTATCAAAGAAAGCTTAGAGATATCAGCATGATAATAATAAACAATAAAATAAGAAAGAAAAGCTCAGAAAGGCACAAAGTCATTCCATAGATTTTCACCGATGGATCCTTGAGAGATGTAATTATTGGCGTATTAGAAGCACAAAGTATTCTTAGATACAACAATTTCATGATCAACATTAACAATTACAAGCACAAAGTCTTGTAGATAATCCAACGATAGTATTCAAACATAAACACAAATATGAATAAAAAGTGCAACACAAAGTATACAAAGATTTATTCAAAGCCCTTAGATATCACACAATAATCATGGCTAATATTTATCAAATCCAAAAGATGATTGATCCAACACAAAGTCTGGTATGCAACTTTCTTCTTTATTGATCAGATTCAGATTCACAAAGATGAACAAAAAGTCTCATGTATTTGCTTCTCAAAATGAGCAACACTTCATTGCTAGAGATAAAAGATAAATATTACAATAGAAATCCATCCTATTTATAATAGAGAGGGAAGAGTAAATATGGGAAATTAGCTGAGAAAAAATAGGAAAGTAGGTGATCTAATTTAGGAAAACCTAATTTTGACTTAGTAAAAAATGTTGTCTATATTTTTGGGAAAACATCTCAGATTTTACATGCAATTACATTTCTCAAAAATACATCTAATATGTCGAGAACTATTTACAAAATGCGTAAATGAAAGAAAAAACTATCTAACATTTGAGAGGAAAATAAGTCTTCATGATTCCTTGCTTTGGGTGTGGAAGTCCTCGTATTTCTTCTTTGTCTCCAAGACGAATGCCTCATCTGGACCAACAATGTAATCCACAATGGTGTGAATTCTGGTGATGGATCTTTTGGCAGATGAGTGAAGCTTTTTGCATCTATCAAGATGCATCTTGAGATTATCAAGAGAAAGTTGTAAGTCACAAATTGCATGCATTGATTCCTTTGAAAATTTGGCATCCTCCACCTGCTTCATGATGGCTTGCTTGTAGATCCTAGAAAGTTCATTGGTTGAGAGGAAAATATGATCTTTATCAAGGAGATTACCTGACAAATGCTTAATTTTATCTTCTAGGATAGCCCGATGTCCTCCGACATCTTCTTGTACTTGGTGGATTTCTTCAATAAGAGATTTGATCACTTGAATGCAGTGTTTGAACATCTCTTTTACCTCCACATATTTCTCTTTGTCGAGAATTATCCCAACTTCCACCAACTTACTTATCTTTGCATTTTTCATTTGTGACCAAAATGAGAGGTGTTTGTCCATTTCTTTTTTCTCTCGAGAAAATATGTTGTCTTCCTTATCCAGCTCTGATTTCTACTTAGCTATCTGAGTAACCTTTTCATCTACAGTAGTGATAACCTGAGAACCATGTTCAATCATCTCATCAATGAAATAATACAATTCCTTACCCTTGGAAGAAAAATTCTTTGCCTTTAGTATTGTTGGTTCCTCAATGCTTATCATATCCATATATTATGTACTCCCTGAAGAGCCTGCTAATTTTTAAAAAAATACTTCATAACGCTTGACCTTCTCTTTGTACACATATTGGACTTGCTCCATCTTGTCAAGCCTTCCTTCTAGTACATCTAGGACTACCTAAGCATCTGCCTTGGCACTTTCATTTGTTACTTTTCCAAGTTGGATTCTTGTTACTGTGTAGTCCTCCATTGCAAAATCACCTTCTTCCCGCGGGGTAGGCCAATCTCTACAAAATTTTGACTAGCTTTGTCAATATGAAGCCTTAAATGCACTTTGACCTTTTTCTTCCCCTTGGCTTTTGGAGGGGCTATCTCTTCAAGATCAAGCTCTTCTTGAGAGATCATTTGTTTCTTTCGCTTTGATACTTGATATACTAGCCAAGGGGGAAGATAGGAAGTATATGCTTCTTGACTGACCGTCAACTCTTGTGTCACAATTAATTCTGTAGAAATGATTGGTATGGTGAAAATTGGGGTAGTGTATGTCATGACTACTCAAGTAGATTGTACACTAAGTTGACCTTGCAAAGATTCATTCATAAAACTGTTGAATTCAGATTCAGAAGTGATGTCATAGGATGGAGATGAAAAATTGGGAATGGGTGACGAGGAACTTGAAAAAATATCAACAACTTGAATATTTGAAACTGTGGGGGGAGTGGAAAGCACTGTTGATGTTGCATTTATGGTTGATGTGGGAGGAGGTGAAGTAGGAAGAGGGGGTGGAGGAGTGTTAGGATTAGGAGGTGTGTAAGGAAAATTTGAAGTAATGGGTGATGTCGTTTGGGGAAGGTCTTGAACAATATTCCCATATGGAGAGAGGATTTGTTCTTTGTCATGCTTGAGCTCCTCTTTATCACCTTCTTGTTTAGCTTCTTGTTCACCCTCATCTTCTTCAGAATATTGATCTTATGGAGAATCCTCTTCTTCACCAAACTCTTCTTCCTCAGAATCTTCTTCAGAAATTGATTCCTCACTTTCATTTCCTTCACCTTCAAACTCTTGTTCTTTAGAAACAGGTCCTTTCCCTTTTGAGTGAGTTGATTCAAATTTCATGGCCTCTTCTTCTTCAACTTCTCATGTATCCCTTTTGTCCAACAATAAAATTGATTTTAGGACCTTTACAGGAAGAAGAGGGAGTAGTTGCATGCTTGTCTTTTGTGCAGAGTTCCTGTTGTTGGCTAACTCCTGCTCCAGGTACCTCTCCTTTCAATTCTATCCTGAAAGCTTTCATTTAGAAACAATGTTTATTCAACCATTTTGCTGTGTTGGACAAAATGGGGGAAAGCATTTCCTTGATGGATATAATTTCCTTCTTAGACCATTGAATCGAAGGTAAAGGTCTCTTAGAAATTTCATTTTCATTATAAGCAACGTTCATATTGTTGCTAGGATCTTTGAAACCCTCTAGTAGGTCAGCAACACCAAGATCCTTGATCTTCTCTATGGCTAAATTGCAATAATCCATCTTGTGGATGCCCTCTTCCTCTCTGCATTCAACCCAGATGTCTTCGAAGCAATACTTGTGGTTGTGATCCTTCTTCAATTTCCTATTAACATTCTAGTAATCAAAGTCAAATTTGTGTTTGTATATCCTTATTGTCATGAATTGCATTTCTGCATAGATTGATTTGGCCTTTTGTACACTTTGAATGGTATATCTACCAATAGTTAGTGGAAACTTAAAACCTGGTTTGTGAATTCTCATTTGTTCCTTTTGAACTGAGATAAGTTGTCTGCATAGCTCCATAAGTATCCACTTATCTGAGGGATACCTGGGCAACATGTAAGGACACCACATGTAGTAACCTACCCTCATGTAAGTGAAAGTTGGAAATTGCAAGAATATACACCCGACCTTACTCACCACTTTGTAGGACATGTCAAATGCTCTCTTCCTTTCGAGAGTTGGATCAAAATTGAAAAAGGAGAGGTGCAAAGAAGGAATTGGTAACCCTCCTAAAATGATGAAGAATTTCCCTTAGATCCAACTGATAGAAATACTTGTACATAGGCACCGAGTGTCGGTTTCCCTTTGTAGATAATCTTGGGAATTGCCTAATCACAGCTGAAACATACACCAAATAAGAAGTCATATAGAACTGTTGACTTCTTCTATGGAATTTTTCCTTGATGTCAAAATTGCCCTGGGTTCGTGGCTTGGCATTTCAAATTTGATATTTGGTATTCATTTGATTGGCACATTTACTTCATTGATTATATTATTTGGTGGCTTTGATATCTTGGCTCCTTGTGCAGATCTCGGTTGAGGATTTTTGGTTACAGGTTCTATAATCCATTGTTCAAGTTGATTAATCATGGCTTGATCAGTTACAAGTATCTTGATATTCGTCAAAGTATTTATCTCTTCACAAGGTATTGGATAATATTTGGCATTCTATATTTGGTTATAATGAGGTGGCTATCATATTGCTTTTAATTGATATCTCTTGGCTTTGGCCATTATTCTTGGCACACTATAAGCTATTGGACATAAATGTGAGGGAAAATTGGCTTTGATTAAAGGGATTTAATTTGATCTCCTATTTGCATTGAATCGGGTCTATTAATTGATAATTTATCTGGCCTCAAGGCCGACAGATGGTAAATAGTCTAATTATTTTTCAATTGGCACATTGGAAGTGACTTGGCGTTTACTGTCTTGGAAACATAAAATTTCAATGACAATCGATATTTGGTAGCAATATTGCATGGCATCATATTAGTCGGCATGTTTGAATTTTGGTAAGACCACGGGCTTCAAAAGGTCTTATCGCGGTACCACTAGAAGTTAAGCCAGTGACCACGATAGTGTGGTGGAAACCGCCAGCGACAAGAAAAATAGCTACCACTACACTATGGGTTGTCATCAGAGAAACCGCGATAGTGCGGGTAAACCATCAGTGGAAAGCAGGATAGCTACCGCTACAACGTGAGCTGTTAGGAAGTTAACCACGGTAATGCGGTGGAAGCGGCTAGTGGCAAGAAAGGTGGCTACCGCTATACCGTGGACTATCAGAAGCTTAACCAAGGTAATGCAGTTGAAAACAATTAGCCGTTTACAAGGAGCTACCGCTATATCGTGGGTAGTCCAAAGGGAGACCATGGTTGAGCAGTAAGGAAATGATAAAGGTAGCGGAAAATTTAAGTGCTAATCACTGCTATACCTTGGGTTGTTCGAAGGGAGACCGCGACTGTGCAGTAAGGAAATAGATGTCAAATAATTCCTATCGGCATGCATATCATTGATCCTTCTACGGATTTCAAAGTGTATTATGTGGTTTCGATTTATTAATGTTTGTGCTCTCAGACTCCAAATATCTATCTTTCTCTGCAAAGGATTACAGTGTGTTTGTTTCGGATGTTTAAGTCAAAACATTATTTTTGTTGCTCAAAAGGTTTGGATCTCTACTCTAGCCGCCATCATGATAGTTACCGTTTCATTGAGAAATCTGTAGGGTTACTGAACTTTGAGAGCGTATAAGGAAGAAAGGAAGACCATGACAATGGTCATTTCACCTGTCGATCTCTTGCCATTAGATGGAAGCTCAAATGGGAAAAGAGCTCGAGCTGCTCTGTCTCTTCGCAGACCTGGTAAATCTCTAATGGGAAATGTTTTTCTGGTCTTCACAGGTACTCACTTATTTATCCTTGCAAAACCGTTACCCTTACAGTCAAGGTTAATATGGGATAAGTGTTTTCTTCTATATAGAAATTGAAGAGTTGGTTTATTATTGATCTTATGCTGTTTTGTTTTTAGCACTGCTTGTGTAGGCTGCTTGAGAGAACAGGTTTCAGTCTACCTTCTATATTTGCACAATGCTTGAGTACTCCTGTTAGGAGACCTTATTCAGATTGATCCTTCCTTCTTGATAATGGTAACACCTGTCACTGTTGCTCGACTGTAGCATGGTAACATGATAATCATCTTTGAGTAATTATTTGAAAGTAAAAATTGAGCAACTGTTGTAACCCTTCGTGGGATGTAATGATGAAAAATGTAAAAAGGGGAAAACAGAGAGATTAGGGCTTTAATCATTACAAAAAAACCTAAAAAGTAAAAGGGCAGCACTTTCATGTGAGGTGTAAGGGTAATTATTCTTTGAGGCTGAAAAATTGGAAAACACAGTGTGTTAACTGTTTTTGAATAGTATCATGAGAAATAGTATAAAATCATAAAGTGAGTGTTAATTGATGAAGAGAAGAACAATGAGAAATATATGAAACAAAAGGGAAAACTTGTGATAATACATCACAGTGACTATTGAAAAATGCTGAGCTCTGAGATTGAAAATCTAAAACATGAGTTTATAATCAAGCTGACTTAAGGCTTGACAGTGCCTGAAATTTTGAAGGTTCATTTTGGAACTTTGAGGATTTTAGTTATTGTTTTTCAAGAGGCACTTGATAGATAAAAGAGAAACAAATATATCCTCTGTATTATTGTATTATTTACTAAAATAGTAAAGGGGTTGGTGCTCCTTGAGATTGGTGTCTCTCAATGAGGGGTTGGTGCTCCTTAAGATTGGTGTCTCTAAATGAGGGGATGGTGCTCCTTGAGTTGGTGCTCAGAAATTAGCCTATAAGGCATTGTAAGCAGTGGTTTTTGAAATTAAGCCAGTAAGGCAGTTTAAGAGTGGTTTTTCTACCCCAAGAGGGTTTTCCACTCGGCAATTTTTGTGTCTCGCATTTGTGTGATTTATGTTTATCTTGCATACTCCTTCTTTCAGTCATTTATGTTATTGTGCTCATTCAGTTGGTCAATTTTCTGATACTTTAAGGCTGTTTAAAAGTTTAAAGTCAATTTTCTCAAGTCTGTCATGTAAATTTAGATTGTGCAAATCTGATGCAAAATGTCTTTCATAAAGTGAATTAACTTATGCATTTTGTGCTCATTATATGAATGCTCAAAAGTTTTTCAAAAGCAAGTCAAAGTTGTGTATTATGAAGTTTTATAATTCTGTTGATAAAGCACAACAAGATTGTTCATAAAGCTTTAATTGAACAATATCATATGATGCTTTTAATATGGCCTGTAAATGTTAGTCAAGTCTCATGTCAATTTGATCTAAAGTGTTAATGATCACCTTCTTAAACAAATCTGTCACTTTGGGTTAAATGAGTATAAGTTTCATTATGCCTTCAAAGTTAAAATTTAAAATTACTCCACTTTGATTCACCCCCCTCTTAGAGTGAATCCACTTCCAACAAGAACTTCAAAGTGGTAGGCACATTTATTAGTTATTCATGAATTTCGTCATTGATTTGTGTTCCCCAAACAATATTAGTCTTCTATCTTCTTATGATCCGAATGTATTCATACATCCACTCATGAAAATGAGATGATACAGGCAATCCTTTAACCTTGCTCAGGAGAGTAATCATGTCCCTGACATCTTCTTTGAAGTCACTCCTCGAAAGCCCCTTTGGCCATCTGAGATAGTAGGCCTAGGTGTCTTCAACCATTAGCCATTTATCAAATTTTTAGCCTTGGTGGGATCTGCATCATAAACCTCCTCTACTTGTTGCATTGAAATTTTGGTGTATTTTTCCATGTGCGGAACATTGAAAAACAATGTCGAAGAATTTAGGGTCTAGCCTCATCATCACTTGTCTAGAGGAATCTATTACACTTCTACTCTCTCGGATCTAGTGGGATGCAACTTGGAGAATGAAATTCGTGTGATGACAAGATGTCAAGAATGTGGAAAACAAATGCAGATTGTTGTAGACAATGGCTCTCAAATTATCTTCCAAGGGTTTATGTTTAGTTCTTTTAACAAAGTCTACAAGATCCTAATGACCCACCTCGGTGTCCTTTATTTTGTACACCTTGGAGATCACCACTATAGGCAGAAATACACCTTGGTACTTATATTTCATCTTTTCCTTCTTCTTATAAGATGATGGAGGATTCTTTGTTGTCATCTAGAAGAATCAAGATCAAAAGGGTATCACTTTTAGGATCACTTGAGAAGATCTGGTGAAACACTACAAAGATGGTGAATCAACATATGTTAGGAAAAATTGCAGCATTGAGAAGTGTGAAGCAAGCAAGCAATATGGAGCAAGTGAGAAATGAGAAATTAGAAACGAAAAATGGAGCATGAGTAAAGAAACGGGGTGTAGAGCGAAAATAGAGTGATTTAGAAGGAAAAACTGCCAAATCTGTAGGAGCGTTGAAAATTAGCACTCCTACACTTAGAAAGAGTTTCATATGTAAGGGTGCTAAAAATCAGTGCCCTGACATGTTCTGCATGTAATATTGTCAAATGTGTCTGATAGTGCTTTCAATTTTTTACAAATTTTGACTGGTTCCATGAGAAAATTTGTCACACTGTCACCCTTGTTCTAAATGGTCGTATGTTAGGGTTTAGGGGTTTGTCATGCTTGTTAAAATTTCCACATCTATTAAACCCTTGCATTAATTTTTCATATTGACCCATTGTACCAAGTCACCGATCATCCTAGTCATGACTTATGGCATCATACCCATTGTCTTTCTCGGGCCTGTTGCCTAGGCCCGCTGGTCATCAGGCGTTTTGTTTAAAATTTAAATATTTCATGGTCGACCTGAAATATTTCATCGTTTAATAAATTATTTCTTAAGTTTTTAATTCTTAAGGGGTCATTACCCGTTACCTAGCTCATGGCCCCTTTTCTTATAACAACAATATGCATGTGCGGAAATCCATGCCATTGGATTTAAAGATCAATGGTCTAGTCCCTTGCACACAAGCCACACAGTATTAAAAAATTGAATTTTGGTTGGGTCGTGCGGTGTGCACGGTTGCGCCACGTGTCCTACATTTCAAGTGGGACCCATTTCCCACTATCAGTTTGATCTCCCGTCACAGAATATCAACGACTCTGATGTTCTGATGGGTCTTGATCTGAGCCATATTACGTGTACTACACAAAATATTATATGGTCTCATTTAACGCCTTGTGCGGTCTATGTGATGGTGAAACGTGGACTTAGTTGGCGGTACAAGGAGGTTGGATGGGGCCCACGTGTGACATGCGTGTATTCTGATTGGGGAGTGTATCATTGGCCGATGGGCCTTGCATGTGACAATATGGAATTTTCAAATGTTTTTGACTCAATCAGAGTTGTTCCATAGGCCAACAGACTGGTGCATCAATGACCTATATTCAAAATTCAAAACCAGCCATGTGATGGTTGTTTGAGCTCTGTAAATGGCGAGCATTAATGATGCAATCTCTTCAATGGATATCAACCTGATCTCCATGCATGAGAAGGGCTACTTACTGGTGATCATGATGAATAGTACACCATTTTTCGTGTACCTAGGAATTAATGGTGGTGAAATAGATGCTAGCGAATAATCACTCACTTGCTCGTGTTGCAATTGGAGCATTGATGATCACCTCATCAATTTTCTCAAAAAATATGTGTGATGGCTATTTATTTGCACCAAAGCGATTAAGGGTTTGAATTCCTTTGTGCTTCTATATTGATTGGTTGTTGCTCCTACAAAGGCTTTGAGTTTGAGTGTAAGATGAGAAATCCTACTACTTCTCTTTCGCCAGTACACGGGTCTGCAAGAATGAGTATGCAAAGATCTCAGGAGGAGGCACAACAACATGAACAAATCACCCTTCTAGGTGCTCTTGGCTTCAAGGAAGAAGACATGAGGTCCCTCCCTGGTGTTACTAGGTGTAACTCTTGGCTCAAGGGTCAAGTTGCAAGAGTAGAGGTGGCGGGTTGTGGCAAAGCAAAGGAAGTCTGTGGAGCATGGAAGGAGTTCAAAGGCCAAGCTGACATATGGTCATGGATCTTTGGGTCTATAGATCCCACCCATTGATGTCTCTAGAATATTTGGTGGCAGTGAATCAAAGACTGACTTTGATTACAACTACTTCCGGTCACAACTCTGACTGAGATGGTTGGCGTGAACGAGGAGGTCCTCGTGGTTCTCCAATTACCACGGTGGCAATGTGTGATGGTTCTGGTTCTAGTGTTGGGAATTGTGTTGATGAAGATAAGGTGGTGTTCTCACCTCCCACTAAGGCAAAAGCATGAAGTGACCATTTGTACTATGGTCGTGGTTCTGCTCTGGGTTCTGGGTAATGATATGTTTTTTTGGGTTCTCCAATTTTGTTCTGATGCTGATGTTGTTTATTTTTGGGTTTGACATGGATGTAAACGAAAAAGCCTTGATGGCATTTTTCAGTGGATATGGTGACACTGACTGGTAACACAGGTTGTTACAAAGTTTTGATTCCCCTATTCAACAAATGATTACATCTAACTATCTAGGAATTTTGAAATGTGGATGAAATTCCATTTTGAAATGATTTTTTTCTAAAATGTAAATGCAATGAGCCTGAATATTTTTTCTCTCTTATCCTATAAAATAGATTTCAAGGCTCATTGCAAACGTCATATTTTTAAATCCTGAAGGTCTAGGTGGTACATATTGAATGCATATAATGCAAAATTTGGGATGAATTGGCTTGTAAATTGTCTTGGGTGGTTATGTATATCAGATAGTCTTAATAGGTCTTATGTAATTACTGATATCGAAACAAATCTAAAAATTTAAGGTAATTTCTCTCTTGTGTGTTGTTGTGACAAATTATAAATGAAACTATCAAGTGTAGTTTCATTTGTCTTCAATAGTTCATTTGAATGTATGATTCTATTTCTTGCCTTAACTTAATGAGTTAATCAAATTCTTGAGAAAGGATTGTAAGTCTGTGATAATGTACTAAGGATTTGATAAGGAGTGATACTTTGAATACTTTGAAGTTTTATGATGTAATGCATTGTGAGAATCGTTCATTGATGTCAGGGTGAATATTATATATGATTGAATATTTTATATGTGACTCCTGCCCAATTTGATGAGGCACTAGCTAGTTCATTTGGAATTCTTGTAAGTAGTTGAAATCAGAAAGCACCTACATGTGGATTCAAGGTTAGAACATTACTTAATTAAAATTTTATTTGCTCTAAGATGTAAATCTAGTATGGTATTTGTATTCCTAGCAAATATGTGGCCATTTGTATAGAGGTGAGCCAAGCCTTTGATAAGTCCTATGTATTTGCAAGTTAGTAGGAGTGTATCTATGTAGTGAAGTGTTCTTACGATAGTGAGTATCAAATGAACACAAATAGGAACACCCTCCTTGGTCCCACATAGCCTAAAGAGTAGGGGTAATGGCCTGGAAACTTTTACCCGTTAGTTGGCCACAATCCTTGGTAATTCTTGAATA
Organism: Sequoiadendron giganteum; assembly: GCA_007115665.2. Taxonomy (NCBI): domain Eukaryota; kingdom Viridiplantae; phylum Streptophyta; class Pinopsida; order Cupressales; family Cupressaceae; genus Sequoiadendron; species Sequoiadendron giganteum. Next base: position 398,535,551 of record CM021101.1, on the reverse strand, counting down.
TAAGGACTGATAATCCTTTAGTGAAATTGAAGGCTCTTCTGGAAAAACAACCAAAAAAATGACGACTCTGTTGGGGAGGACTTCTAAGAAATTTTAAAAAATAAGGAATCCTAGGTGTAGATGGTAGTATCATAGAGTCAAGCATTTGGTGAATCTGGACATTCGGTTCAGTTTTTTAAAAGTTTTGGACCTAGGATGAGTTTTGTTGTAGTAAGAATTAAAGAATTTGTGAGTGACTCCGTTGTTGGAGAAGAACTAGAATGAGATTTTCTCTTAGAATAACTTTATGTTTCTTGAGGTTTGTTCGTCTATGAAATGAGGTGGTGACTTTGTCTAAAGAACCAATTGAATTGTGAAGAAGGCTTCCAGGTTTGCAAAAAATTTAGTTAGGAAGAAGGGTTAACATTTGCTACAAATTTTCCAGGTATTCTCATAAATCTAATGAAAGCATTATTTTGTTTGAAAGATGTTACGATAAATTTTCAAGGGTTGAGATGATAAATGGTTCCCTATTAGATGAAATTGCATTAACACAGGGAATACTAATAATAGTTCTTTTCATACTTCTAGTGTGTAATATCTGAAATGATTTGAGAAGTATGGTTTGTTCTTGAATTATGTCTTTGATAAGGTTTTAAGGCACACTGTTTCCATCTATGTTTTAGAATCATGGTTTAATTTGTAAATGATGCAATAAATAGCCATGTGTCAAGTTAATGACAATTGAATATGGATATAAGAGGAGTTTCTTGTGAGGTAGTAAGTAAGAGTATGTAGGATAGACAATATTCACCATACCCTCCAAGGGATTTTGTTATTGAAAGATGTATGCCTTTGGTTTTCAGTGGTATTAAAGGTTTCCCAAACTTGATTTCTAAAAATTTTAGAAAATGTTTGCCAAGTTCATAGGGTAAAGCTCTGAATCAGCCTCTAAGAATTTGCAAATATTTGTGGATGTAATGGGGGATTATGAAGTAAACCATGAGGATGTTGTGATGAAAATTTTTGTTCAATCTTTCAAGGATGATTCTCGGGATTGGTTCTTATATTTACTAACATGCTCTATAGCTTCATGGGATCAGCTTAGGATGGCCTTTGTAGAGCAATTTGGTGAGAGAATAAACCCAAGTTTGGTAAGAAAGAATTTTATGGACATCCATAAAGAGGAGGATGAGTTAGTCCATTATTTTAATCTTAGATTTTCCAAGATTATAAGGGACATCCCTAAAAATATAAGGCCAAATGATGTTGAGTGTTTAGTTGTGTATTTGGGTGCATTTGACAAAAATATGAGCTATTTGTTAAGGGATAAAGAGCCCACAACAATGCTCCAAGCCTATCAAACTGCTATGGATATTGAAAACAATATGAATTATTCAATAATGAAGGGATGCCCACATGCTAATGCTAGTTATTTTGGAACATCCTATGCAAATGTAATTAGTGAATAAACTAGTGAGGAACATTACAAAGAAGTTAAGACCCCTGCTATCCCATTTTCTCCATCACTATAATATGTTGATTAGGGTAAACCTCAAGTGAACTGTCCATTGGATGTAAGTAATGCTGATCGCATGTCTTGTGCTACAAGATTATATGATATGAAGAGAAGTCAAGGTGAATTAGCCCATGATTTGTTCCATAGATTTGTGGATGTATTGTTAGAAATACCTGAAAGTATTAGGCCTAAAGAGTCAATATGCATTGACTTATTTTGTGAAATAAATGAGTCAAGAACAAGTATGTTGCCAAAGGAATTGAAGCCTGAAATTCTAGGCCAAGTAGTTGAATGGATCAAATTGGTAGAAGGAACTAGAAGCAACCATGTGAGACATCAGATGCTTTGAGGTAATAATGGTTATAACCCTGATAAGAAAGAGAAAGAAATAATGCAAATAGGTGAGTTAGACAACTCAGAATATAATGATTGTAATTTGTTCACTAGTAATTTGGGGGCAGGTCATTACTTATGTGATGAAGAGCAAGGGGAGAACCCATTTTGTGATGGAAGATTTGATGCATCTGAATCAAGTTCTTGTGATGTACTAAAGGATGAAGAACTGGATGAGATCCGATTGATTGCACCGATGGGTCATTCGATAAATGGCTATGATTCCAATGCTAATGATTATTAGTCTTCTGCAAATGATCAGGATATTTATGCAGGGAACTATGGTTTTCAGTCTGAGGGGTCTAAATGTAGTCTCACTATTGATGGATTCTCATGTTATGATGAATGTGATGATACTGAGTCATGTCTTTCCTTTGCTGAATATGATAATCCCTACCAAATGAATGGAGATCCTCTTCTATGGCTTTGCAGGGATTTTGAGTATGATGATAGGCTGCAAGGTTTGCATCCTTCAATAGAGGGAGAATATGCTTCCTTGACCAAATTGAATATAGTGGATAATCCCCTCTTTGATGGTCCTTTTCCCATGACAATTGTTAAAGAAGAATCCCCTGTTTGGTGTAGGGATAATCCACTTTTTGAATAATTTGGTGATACTTTGGATGTATGGTCAAAACAAAGTTGTGAGCAATATATTAGTAGGTTCATTGATGGTAACGCCTATGAAATTGTTAGATTTGGCATTATTATGGAGGATGAAAATAACAATCAGGGGGAGATTAGAGTTCTTGAGTGCCTTTCCCAAGAATATAATTATGACATTATCTTGCACATACTTCATTCACAAGAAAAAGAGCATTCTGAATTTGATAGTGATGAAGAGTGTAATCATATGGGTAGCCATGATCGGTATGCCAATATTGAGTTTCATAGGAAGTGTTGGGAGGATGATGTGTATTATGATGCACATATGGATTGTGGATCTACAGTAAGACTCATAGAAGATGAATGAAATTATGACTCATGTATAGGGCAATTGAATTATGTTGAACATAATGTTAGCCAACATGAGTATGCGGTTAAGTTTTTTGCTGATGCTCCTCATCTTTTGGATACCATTATGAATTTATTTCCACTCAGCAGGGATAGGATTTATGTGAAGCAGGATGAATATTTTCTTGCATCTATCCATTTCCCTGCTAATTCTTCAAAAGATTTATTACCTAGCCTGATGCACCGTGTTGTTGAAGGTTTCAAATTTGATATACATAATGAATGTGATCAGGTGGAATATGGATGTTTCCTTTTTCCATTACAACTTGAGAAGCCATAGATTTATAAGCAAGGTAGTTGTGAGGCAATTGGTATTTTTCTAAGTAGTACAACTTGTTGTAAATTGCCTGACATTAGTATTCAACCAATAGAGGCATGTGAAATAAGGGCCTTTAAAAGAGATATGATTTGGCTCCAAAGCTTGGAGGGTCTTGGAACACCAAGCTTAAAAATTGAGGCTAGTGGAATTGGATGAATTCTCTTAACATGAATTTTGTACAATATTGTAAATTCTATATATAGGTGTGGTTTATTCTTTTCTTGTTGTGTTTGCTTGTCTTGTCTGGACAAGCTCCTGGTTTGTTGTTTTGGGTTTGTCTACTTCTACCTGAGATTTGGATTCTTTCCATACCCATTAGGGGTATGCGTCCTCGACCTGGAGCCACCAATAGAGCTTTCAAATTTTTACAAATTTGGGCTAGCTTCATGATAAAAAAATTCCCACTATCATCCTTGTGCTAAATGGTCGTTGTTAGGGTTTAGGGGTTTGTCACCCTTGTTAAAATTTCCACATCTATTGAACCCTTGTGTTATTTTTTCATATTGACCCACTGTACTAGGTCACCGGTAACCCTAGTCATGAGTTATAGCATCATGCCCATTGTCTTTACTGACCCTGTTGCCTAGGCCCACTGGTCATCGGATGTTTTATTTAAAATTTAAATATTTCATGGTCGGCCCAAAATATTTCATCATTTAATAACTTATTTCTTAAGTTTTTAATTCTTAAGGGGTCGTTACCATTACTTAGCCCATGTCCCCTTTTATTATAACAATAATATGCATGTGTGGAAATCCACACAGTTGGATTTAAAGATCGATGGTCCAGGCCCTTGTGCACATGTCGCACAGTATTAAAAATTTGAATTCTCACTAGGTCACGTGGTGTGCATGATTGCACCACAAGTCCTACATTTCAAGTGGGACCCATTTCCTACTATCAGATTGATCTCCCATCATAGAAGATCGACAACTCTGATGTTTTGATGGCTCTTGATCTAAGTCATAGTGCGTGTACCGCACAAAATATTAAATGGTCTCACCTAACACCTTGTGCGGTTTGCGCAATGGTGACATGCAGACCTAGTTGGTGGCACAAGGAGGCTAGATGGGGCCCACGGGTGACATGTGTGTATACTGACTGGGGAGTGTATCATTGGCTGATGGGCCTGCCATGTGACAACATAGAATTTAATTTTTTTTTTGACTCAATCTGAGTCATTCCATAGGCCAACACATCGACGCATCAACGACCTATATTCAAAATTTAGAACCAGCAATGTGATCAATGTTTGAGCTCTACAAATGGAGAGAATTAAAGGTCCAATCTCTTCAATGGATATCAACTTGATCTCCATGCGTGTGAAGGGATACTTCCCGGTGATCATGATGAATAGTACATTGATTTCCATGTACTTTGGAATTAATGATGGTGAAATAAACGCCAGCGAATAAGAACTCACTCGCCTGTGCTGCAATTGGAGCATTGACGATCACTTCATAAATTTGCTCGATGAATATGCATGATGGCTATTCATTTTCACCATAGCGATTAAGGGTCTGAGTTCCTCTATTCTTCTATATTGAGTGGTTGTTGCTCCTGCAAAGTTTTAGAGTTTGAGTGCAAGATGAGCAAGCCTACTGCTTCTCTTTCGTCGATACGCAGGTCTGCAAGAATGAGTACGTGAAGATATCAAGAGGAGGTGAAATATCATGAACAAAGCACCCTTCCAGGTGCTCTTGGATTCAAGGAAGAAGACATGAGGTCACTCCTGGGTGTTACTAGGTGTAGCTCTCGGCTCAAGGGTCAAGTTGCAAGAGTAGAGGTGGCGGGTTGTGGCAAGGGAAAGAAGTTTGTGGAGCGTGGAAGGAGTTCAAATGCCAAGTTGAGGTATGATCATGGCTCTCTGGGTTGAAAAAACTCTCCCATTGATTTCTCTAGTAGCTCTGGTGGTGGTGACTTAGAGATGTACTAGATGATTACAACTACTTCCTCATGACTCTGACTGAGATGGCCAACATGAACAAGGAGGTCCTCGCAGTTTCTCCAATTACCACAATGGCACCTTGTGATGGTTTTGGTTTTGGTGCTGGGAATTATGTTGATGAAGATAAGGTGGTGTTCTCACCTCCCACTAAGGAAAAAATGTGAAGCAACTGTTTGTATCATGGTCGTGGTGTTGCTCTGGGTTCTAGGTAATGATATGGTTTTTTGGGTTCTCCAATTTTGTTCTGATGTTGATGCTGTTTCTTTTTGGGTTTGACGTGGATGTAAACGACAAAGCCTTTATGACATTGAAGGGAAAATGGGGTGGATCTAATGACCCAATAGTGTGGAATACATTCCCTTAACACTAATACAACAGAGGAGAGAAGCATAAACATGTTCTAATTGCTTCTAAAAACTACTGAGATGAATACATACAGAATAAAATAGAAAAAAAAATTAAGCATTCACAGTTAACACAAGATATACGTGGGAAAACCTTTACAGGTAAAAAACCCACCACACCAAGCAAGACCATTTTTGTATTACAGTAAAAAGGTTACATACAAAAGCCTTAGTCTTCTATGATCAGCTCACAACAACACTCAGGAAAATCTATCTCTCACTATTACAATACTTTGTTTCAAAGTATATAATGAATTCCCTTTTCACATTGACTTGCACTCATGCATACATATCCATCAACCTCACACTAACTGTACAAGTTTTCAACACATTTACACTTCCAACCAATCCCACGGCTTCCATGTTTATGCATCGATCATTCAAGCAAGCAATCAATCTGCTCAGATTGCATCAAGCCACCCAACAATAACTTCACCACCCAAATCCGGTTCCTGTCATCAACTAAAATCGACCTGCAATTACATCTTTTACTATTTGTGGCTTTTGGCCAATCAACATCTGACACAGCGCCATGTGTCCTTCCTGCATTCACTGAACACTTTTGACTTTCTAGTCCAACTCGGTTGACTGAGCTCCAAGCTCACCCGAGCTCTCCAAGACTCTACCACCTCACCACCGAGCTGACTCTACCTATCTCAGGTAATGCGGTGAGCCCTGTCGAGCTCACCCATGCTTCCTCGCACTATCACCGAGCTTGTCTTCACCTGTCGCGGTATGGCAGTATGTGCCTCCGAACTCTACCTTGTCCTGCCCGCGCTACCGCTGCTCCATCCGATTCAACCCATGGTAATGCGGTGAGCTCATCTGAGCTCACCCTTCAACTCCATTGAGCTCTGCTAAAGATACTTCGCGCTACCATCGAGTCTAACCGACCCATCCATGGTGTGGCGGCATGACCATCCAAGCTCGCCCCTTGACTGAATTGTGCTACCTCTGCCCAGTTGGAGATGACCCATGGTGTGGTGGCATGACTATTTGAGCTCACCCCTTGACTGCACCATGCTATCGCTACCTAGTTGGAGATGACCCGCGGTGTGGTAGTAATAGCCGAGATAACCGTTAGCAGTCAAATCGCGCTACCGTGGGGGCCACCAGGCCACCCTGCGATAGGGTGGTAACTGCTAGATGGACCACAAGCAGTCTCACCATGGTCACCACGGTGAGTGGACCCATCGCCAAGGGTAAGGCAGTAACTACCAGGGCAACCGCAGGTGGTCTCACCATAGCCACCGTGGTGAGACAACTCACCATGCGCAGTAAGGTAGTAACTACCAAGACTCTCACTATGGTAATGCGGTAAGGACATAAAGAAGCCAGACGCAGTAAGGTGGTAAAGGTTGAAACATCGAATTTTTTCCAAGTCGAAAAGCAGAGGTACAAACTGGAAGTTGAGACACAAAATTATCAACAAGCTCCCACTTGGAGAAGACTTCTAGCTTCCTCATGACTTCAAAAATTTACTGTCTATCATAGGCCCCAAGGCCCATCAATTTTGCGCACCACCTGAACTTTTCTATGCTCATAGGCTTTGTCAAAGAATCTGCAACATTCTTCAAAGTGTTGACCTTTTCAAGACAAAATCTTCCATCTTCCACCATGTCCCTCACAAAGTGAAACTGCACATCAATGTGCTTCATCCTAGCATGGAAAGTCGGGTTCTTTGCCAAAAAAATGGCACTCTGACTGTCACAGTAAATTGTGTTCTGCCCTGCATTAAAACCAATGTCTAAACACAAACATCTCATCCAAACAGCTTGCTTGTAGGCATGAGTTGTAGCCATTTACACTTCCTCTGTCATGGATAAAGAAACTACAACCTATCGCTTACTCATCCAACTGATTGCTCCACCATTAAGCATGAAAGTGTATCCACTAGTGGATCGTCTACTTTCAATGTCCCCTACCCAATCAGAATCAACATATCCTTGAATGTTGAGTGTTCTTTGTGATGCAACCAAACTGCCATGGTAACACAAAGCATAAACTGAAGTCCCCTTCAAATACCTGAACACTCTCTTCACAACATCCCAATGTGATCTTCATAGATTTTCCATGAAACGGCTTAGAACTCCCACTGCTTGGGCAATGTATGGTCTTGTACAAACCATTGCATACATCAAATTGCTAAAAAAAATTGTATAGGGCACACTAGTCATGTCCTCCATCTTAGTCGCGAACTTTGGACAGTCTTGAATAGATAACTTCATTCCCTGCATGACTGGAACAACTAGCTGCTTGCAATCAATCATACCAAACCTCTCTAGAACGAGGGTCACATACTTACTCTAACTTACCCAAATCTTTTTGCTTGTCCTATCCCTAGTTATCTCCATACCAATAATGTACTTTGTTGCACCAAGATCCTTCATTTCAAACTTTTCAGACAACTGAGATTTAAGATAAAAAATCATAGTCTTGCTATTTCCTATGAATAACATATCATCCACATACAGTGTAATAACAAGCACACAATCATTCTCAAATTTATGATAAATACAATGATCAGATTTTGATCTTACAAATCCCATAGACAAAAAAAATGTGTCAAATTTCTGCTACCATATCCTAGGAGATTGCCTTAAACCATATAGAGATTTATTTAACTTACAAACCATATTTTTTTTACCTTTCACAATGAAATGCTCAGGTTCGGACATATAGATTTCTTCTTCCAGCTCACCATGGAGAAATTTTGTCTTCACATCCATCTGTTCAATTTCAAAATCATACACAACTACCAATGACAACAGAAATCTGATAGATGTCAGCTTTGCTACAGGGGAAAAAATCTCTCCATAATCAATTCCCTCAATTTGGGAAAATCCCTTTGCAACCAGTCATGCCTTATACTTCGCAACACTGCCATCAAGGCCTGTCTTCTTTTTGAATATCCACTTATAGCCAATAGGCTTTCCCCCTTTAGGTAGTGGTACCAAATCCCAGGTTTCATTCTTCTTCAATGAATCTATCTCTTCATTCATGGCTTCCAGCCAAGAATTCGTATCAGTCATGATGATTGCTTCTTTTGTAGTCCTTGGCTCATCATTGCTAGTAATTAAAGCATAGGCACAGTTTAAATCTAACATAGAGAAACCATACCTTTTAGATTGCATTTTTTCTCATGTAGATCTTCTTACAGGCTGAGGTTGTGGTTCTTCATCATCAGAACTTCCAGAGCTGCTTGAACTCTCCTCAGTCTCAGGTACACCATGCAACTCTTCCCTTTCTGGAGTTTGGGGAATATCAACTGCATCCTTCTTCTTTTCACTCTGATCTGTCTCAAGTTGTTGATCACTTACTGAAGATTTCAGCTCACGAAATATCATGCTTCTGCTATACATAACCTTCTCAGTAACAGGGTTCCAAAGCTTGTATCCCTTCACACCAACTCCATAGACGATGAGGATACATTTGAAATCCTTGCTATCCAATTTTGATCTCTTTTCATTTGACACATAAACATATGCCTCACAGCCAAAGACACAGACATGCCTCAGAGAGGGTTTCTTACCAGACCATGCTTCCAAAGGTGTCTTATCAACAAGAGCAGAGCAAGGAGATTGGTTTATTAGATAACATGTTGTAGCCACGACCTCAACCAATAAATTCTCCTCTAGATCAGCAACACTCAGCATACTCCTTGCCTTTTCCATCAGCGTCCTGTTTAACCTTTCAGCAACTCCATTTTGCTGTGGAGTGTAAGGTGTGGTTTTATGCCTTTTTATTCCATGATCAGTGCAATACCTTTCAAAATCTGCAAAACAAAATTCACCGCCATTGTCTGTCCTCAAACATTTAATTTTCCTTCCAGTCTGATTCTCTACCAAAGATTTAAATTCTTTAAGCCGACTGAACACTTTTGATTTACTTTTAAGAAAGTATACAAATGCCCTTCTCGAACAGTCATCAATAAAAGAAACATAATATCTAGACTTCGATAAAAAAGGAAAATTACCTAGACCAAACACATCAGAATGAACATAATCCAGTATGCCAGAAGATTTATGAGGACTAGAGTAAAATGAAACACGATGTTGTTTTCCATAAATACAATGTTCGCAAAAACAAAACTCAAGGTTACAATCATCAAGCCCTTCTACAAGATTTTTAAACCTTTATCACCTATGTGACCTAGTATATGATGCCACAACATAGTCTTCTCAGCTGGGAGTTTTACCTCCAAAGCATTTACAGACAGAGAAGTATCTTCATCTTTCTCTACAAGAGCAACATTGCTTGACTTTACAGAGGAACTATTACATTGAATAGGACGTGCATCTAGCTTGTACAGAGTTCTAGTACGAACACCCTTAGCCAACACCATTGTACCTCTATCCATTTTACATCCTTTACTAGAGAAAGAAACTTCTACACCAGCATCATTTAACTTACTGACAGAAAAAGGATTTTGAGCTAGACCTGGAATGTGCAATATTCCACCAATCCCTTTGACTCTTTCGTCAGGAAACTGAATTCTGACTCTTCCTCTGCCAACTATCTCCAACATTGAATCACTTGCCAAGTACACCTTTCCACCATCATACTTCTCGTATTTAGAAAACCATTCTCTATTGGATGTCATGTGAAAGGACACACCTAAGTCAACTAGCTAGACATCATCTAATTCCCGAGTTGTCAAGGTTGTTGCAATGAAGGCATCTACATCACTTTAAGAAGATTCATTGTCAGAATAATTCTTCTTCTTCTCCTTGTAGTCCTCTTGGATATGACTAGGTTACCCACAGTTCCAACATCTCACCTTGAACTTTTTACCAGGAGACTTTGATCTCCCTACAGATTTGGATTTTGAATTCTTGTCCTTCTTCTTGCCTTTCTCCTTTGGTTTGCCTCTAACATCAAGAGGCCATCTCAGAAGACTTCCTTCACATTTCTTCAGACAGAAGCGAAGAAACCACATCATCCTTCTTGAATGCAGTGGTTGTGCTTCCAATAGCCATCACCAGATGATCCCAACTGTCAGGTAATGAACACAATAGGAGCATGCAATGACACCATCCATCTTGAATGTAGTTGTTGTGCTTCCAATAGCCATCACCAGATGATCCCAACTATCAATTAATGAACACAACAAGAGCATGCAGACAGAGAAGTGTCTTCATCTTTCTCTACAGGAGCAACATTTCTTGACTTTATAGAGGCACTATTACTTTGAATAGGACGTGTATCCATCTTGTACAGAGTGCCAGTACAAACACCCTTAGCTAGCACCATTGCACCTCTAGCCATTTTACATCCTTTACTAGAGAAAGAAACTTCTACACCAACATCATTTAACTTATTGATAGAAAGAAGATTTTGAACCTGACCTGGAATGTGTAGTAAGCCACCAATCCCTTTGACTCTTCCATCAAGAAACTGAATTCTGACTCTTCCTTTGCCAACTATCTCCAACGTTGAATCACTTTCCAAGTACACCTTTCCACCATCATACTTCTCGTATTTAGAGAACCATTCTCTATTGGACGTCATGTGAAAGGACGCACCTGAGTCAACCAACTAGACATCATCTGATGCCCAAGTTGTCAAGGTTGTTGCAATGAAGGCATCTACATCACTTTAAGAAGATTCATTGTCAGAATAATTCTTCTTCTTCTCCTTGTAGTCCTCTTGGATATGACTAGGTTACCCACAGTTCCAACATCTCACCTTGAACTTTTTACCAGGAGACTTTGATCTCCCTACAGATTTGGATTTCAACTTCTTGTCCTTCTTCTTACCTTTCTCCTTTGGTTTGCCTCGAACAAAAAGAGCCTCTTTGGCCATCTCAGAAGACTTCCTTTGCATTTCTTTAGATAGAAGCGAAACAACCACATCATCCATATTGAATGCAGTGGTTGTGCTTTCAATAGCCATCACCAAATGATCCCAACTGTTAGGTAATGAACACAAAAGGAGAATGCAATGATCCTCCTCCTCAGTCTTTAAACCTACAAACGCCAACTGAGTAACACTCATATTAAACAAGTTCAAATGGTCTGCAATAGATGCACCTTCTTCCATCTTCAAGGAGTACAATTTCTTCCTCAGGAATAGCTTATTTACCAGAGACTTTCCCTAATAAATATCACCAAGCTTCTTCCACAATGAAGCTGCAGACTGCTCCTCATGTACGTTCAGGAGTACATAATCGACAAGACTAAGTCTTATCAGACCTCTTGCTTTTCTATCAGCAAGATCCCAAGCCTCTTGCATTGTACTTTGTGGCTTAGTTCTAGACACTGCTAACCAGAGGTCTCTATCCACCAGCAAGTCTTCCATTTTGAGTTTCCACAACTCAAAGTTGCTACCATTAAACTTTTCAATATCTACTCTACCAGATGTACTCGCCATCTCAAACAGAAACAAGTTTTAACAATGCAAGACTCCCACTAAAACAGTATTAGCACAAAAAACTGAACTTTCTCTCAAGGATAACACAATGGGCCAGGCTCTAATACCACTTGAAGGGAAAACAAGGTGGATCTATGACCCAAAAGTGCGGAATTCATTCCCTTAACACTAATACAACAGAGGAGAGAAGCATAAACAGGTTCTAATTTCTTCTAAAAAATACTGAGATGAATACATGCAGAATAAAATAGAAAACAAAATTAAGCATTCACAGTTAACACAAGATATATGTGGGAAAACATTTACACATAAAAAATCCACCACACTAAGCAAGACCATTTTTTTTATTTCAGTAAAAAGGTTACATACAAAAGCCTCAGTCTTCTCTGATCAGCTCACAACAACTCTCAAGAAAATCTATCTCTCACTATTACAATACTTTGTTTCAAATTATATAATGAATTCCCTTTTCACGTCGACTTGCACTCATGCGTACATATCTTTCAACCTCACACTGAGTGTACAAGTCTTCAACACATTTACACTTCCAACCAATCCCATGGCTTCCATGTTCGTGCATCGATCATTCAAGCAAGCAATCGATCTTCTCAGATTGCATCAAGCCACCCAACAATAACTTCACCACCCAAATCAGGTTCTTGTCATGAGCTGAAATCGGCCTGCAATTACTGCTTTTACTATTTTTGGCTTTTGTTCAATCAACATCTGACATTGAGCCACGTGTCCTTCCTGCATTCGTTGAACGTTTTTGACTTTCTAGTCCAACTTGGTTGACTGAGCTCCGAGATCACCCGAGCTATCCAAGACTCTATCGCTCCACTGCTGAGCTGACTCTACCAATCTGAGGTAATGTGGTGAGCCCTACCGAGCTCACCCATGCTTGCCCGCGCTATCGCTGAGCTTTTCTTTACTCGTTGTGGTATGGCGGTATACGCCTCCGAGCTCTGCCTTGTCTTGCCTGCGCTACCGCTGCTCCATCTGAGTCGACCCGTGTTAATGCGGTGAGCCATCCGAGCTCACCCTTCGACTCCACCGAGATTTTCCAAAGATACCCCACACTACCGCTGAGTCTAATCGAACCATCTGCGGTGTGGCAGCATGACCATTTGAGCTCGCCCCTTGACTGCACCATGCTACCACTGCCTAGTTGGAGATGACCCGTAGTGTGGCGGCATGACCATCCGAGCTCGCCCCTTGACTCCAGCGTGCTACTGTTGCCCGATTGGAGATGACCCGTGGTGTGGTGGTAACAACCGAGATAACCGTTAGCGGTCAAACCGCGCTACCGTGGGGCCACCAGGCCACCCCGTGGTAGGGCGATAACTACCAGACGGACCACAGGCGGTCTCACCATGGTCACCGCACTGAGTGGACCCACCGCCTGTGGTAAGGCGGTCTCACCGTAGCCACTATGGTGAGACAAATCACCATGCGTGGTAAGGCGGTAACTGCCAAGACTGTCACCGCAGTACCGCCAAGGAATGAAGGCACAATTGCGGTAACATGGTAAGGACATAAAGAAGCCAAGTGTTGTAAGGCGGTAAAGGTTGAAACATCAAATTTTTTCCAAGTCCAAAAGTAGAGGTACAAACTGGAAGTTGAGACACAAAATTCTCAATAGACATTTTGTTGTGGATATGGTGACACTGACAGGTAATGTAGTTTTTTTTTTTAATTTTGATTCCCCTGTTCAACAAATGATTACATCTAACTATCTAGGAATTTTGAAATGCGGATGAAATTGTATTTTGAAATGAAATTTTGCTAAAATGTAAATGCAATGAGCCCGAAGCTTGTCGCTCTCTTATCCTATAAAAGAGATTTCAAGGCTCATTGCAGAGGTCGGATTTTTGAATCTTGAAGGTCTAGGTGGCACATATTGAATGCATATAATGCAGAATTTGGGATGAATTGGCTTGTAAATTTTCTTGGGTGGGTATGTATATGAGATAGTCTTAATAGGTCTTATATAATTACTGATATCGAAACAAATCTAAAAATTTAAGATAATTTATCTCCTGTGTGTTGTTGTGATATATTATGAATGAAAGTATCAAGTGTAGTTTCATTTGTCTTCAATAGTTCATTTGAATGTATGATTCTATTTCTTGCCTTAACTTAATGAGTTAATCAAACACTTGAGAAAGGATTGCAAGTCTGTGATAAGGAGTGGGTAAAAGTAAAAAGTTGTGTCACACTTTTGGCCAACTTATCAACATAAGTGAAGTTTAGTATTTATAACTAAAAATCAATTTTGGTCAATCATATAATCTAGTAAGATTCATTCTAGATAAATTAAATACTTCCACAACTTTTCCAACTAAAAGTGTTGGCTAAATGCATATGTAGTAGCACTTTTAGGCCAATTTACTAAAAAAATGACATTATTTGAAAAATTTAATGTTTCAACAACTCCTACTCATATAAATAACATTGTTTTTAAATGTAAAAATACTCTTTTGTAGATCCATAAGTTTAGTTTTAAAATATATATTTATTTTAATATTCCAATTATTATTTTTATTTTTTACTGAAAGTAGGTTATCAGCATAAAAATATTAGGTTGATTATCATGCCAAGAAAAATACTAAAACTAATTATTTAAAAATAAATAAAAAAATGATGCCCTAGATAAAATAATCAAAATTAAGATAGCATATTTTATTTTTCTATTTTAGATAAATATTTAATATAAAAGTTGATGTCGACCAGAAACAAGTGTATTTTAGTTCACACACATTTAAATATTTATTTAAAAATATCTATTTATTAAAATTGCAAAAAAATATATCCATTCCCTAAAGTTTCCAATTATAAATATACACAAAAAATTTGAAGGGAAAAAATAAAATTAACTATATAAAGCTTGACGTCTCATGCAATGTCATTTTTCAGCATTTTATCGGCAACTAAATTATAGTGTTAATTTATAAAAAACTATATTTAAATAATTTTTTAATTTTTTTTTTTAAAATACAAACATAAAATATACTAAAAATTACACATTTTATTAGTTTACATCATTTCAAAATTCAAAACATATATGCCACTTTCTAGTGATTGAAGTTTAAAAGTTAGATTGGTGTTGGTCATTTCCTTTATAAAAGTGTGACGCAACTTTATACTTTTACCCGAATGATACTTTGAATACTGTGAAGTTTTCTGATGTAATGCATTGTGAGAATCATTCACTGATGTCAGGGTTGAATATTATGTATGACTGAATATTTTATATGTGATTCCTGCCCAATTTGATGAGGCACTAGCAAGTTCATTTGGAATTATTTTAAGTAGTTGAAATT
This sequence comes from Sequoiadendron giganteum, assembly GCA_007115665.2. NCBI lineage: Eukaryota > Viridiplantae > Streptophyta > Pinopsida > Cupressales > Cupressaceae > Sequoiadendron > Sequoiadendron giganteum. The sequence continues at coordinate 398,520,280 of CM021101.1, read as the reverse complement.
AGAAAGCACCTTCATGTGGATTCAAGGTCAGAACATTACTTAATTCAAATTTTATTCACTCTAAGATGTAAATCTCATATGGTATTTGTATTCCTAGCAAATATGTGGCCATTTGTATAGAGTTCAGCCAAGCCTTTGATAAGTCCTGTGTATTTTCAAGTTAGTAGGAGTGTATATGTGTAGTGAAGTGTTCTTACGATAGTGAGTATCAAATGAACACAAATAGGAACACCCTCCTTGGTCCCACATAGCCTAAAGAGTAGGGGTAAGGGCCTGAAAACTTTTACCCGTTAGTTGGCCACAAGCCTTGGTAATTCTTGAATATAATGACTGTCAATCCTTTAGGGAATTTGAAGGCTCTGCTGGAAAAACAACCAATAGTGTCAAGGCACTGAAAATCAATGCCTTGACATGTCATCAATGACTTGGACAAAAATGCATGGGCGAGCTTTTTAAGTGCTTGTGCATCAATTGAAAAGTCACTCCATGTAGGAGCAGTCAATATCACCACTCCTACATGTGGAGTTTGGAGTTAATCTTCAAAGTGTAAACACATCTAAAAACCCTGCTTTATCATTTGAAACAATGGAAAGTTTAAGGTGTAATGTTGGTGATTTTCACTACTTGGACATTGTTGAACAACTTAAAAACTTGGTGCCTAAGTGTTGATTTTCACCACTTGGACATCAAGACTCTTTCATTGAAGATCGATGAAGTTTAGTTTAAACTCATGCATATATTATAAATTTCATCGCTTGACAACCTTAGCAATACATTTTAAAATGGAAGGACAAGAAGGAGAAGGGGAAACAAAGGGGAAAAGATAACCTAGGATGCACTATCACAAACAAAAACCCTAACAAAAATACGAAGAGAAGATACAAATATGGAAAGAAGGTAGAATATTTTGAAAGTAAACGACAATATTTAAGAACCCTAATCAATATGAGATAAAATCTAGGCCACATGAAAAATAAAACAAAGATAATAAAAAATGAAAGGATGGAGAAACATAATGAAACGAGAAACAACATACCTGGCAGAAAGACACCGAAACCCTAACTCAATGCTTGAATAAATCTTCAAAATTGAGTTGCAAGATGTTGGAGAGTGATCCGTGCAAGAAGGAGGAAGGAATGGAGAAATGAAATGAAGTTAGGTTAACTTAAAATCACTTTTAAGTGATTTAAAAGTGTAATAAATGAACTCAAGTCATGCATTGATGAAGGTGCTAACTTATGAGGGAAAACTGGGAAATATGCACTGGCGGTGAAAATCACTGCCTATGCATATTTAAAAATTACTAAGTATAGACAAAAATGCATGAGCGGTGATTTTCACCACTTGTGCAACTTTTTGCAAAAGCAACAACATGTAGGAGTGCTGAAAATCAATGCTCCTACACCTCAAGTGTAAAAATGACTAAGACAATATGTAGGAGCGTTGATTTTCAGCGCTCCCACAATTTTCACAACTCCTGAAGACTGGAAGCAGATGAAGATGCTCATTTTGAAGCTCCTTGAAAGATGAATAGGGGAACACTCAAACAGATTGTTTGAGACTTTGTAACGCACATCGATTTGATTGAAATTTGCCTTGTTTTGTGTTCTTGAACATCAGAAACCTATGAAACAGACAAGTTTCGTAGGGGGGTTATCCGTGGATCGAGTGTTGCTAGATTCCATGATAACACTCCCATTACAAAAATCTCAACACCCTTTTTTATTATTAAAAATTCAAATATATCTTAAATGGCATATAGTATTCACCAAAAAATATTTTTTTTGTCGTATACATTATGCCAGGATCCCTTTGATTTTTTTTAAACTCAAGAATGAGTAAAGCAATATTTTTAATAGTATTTATCATAGACTTGATTGTGATAGTATGGTCCTGTGAATTGGTTAAAATATTGAAAATATTACTATTGAACATGGAGGTGTTCTTGTAAGCTTAAATCTTGCACACTCTTAAATAGGTGGTTGGTTAGCCTCAGCCTCAACAATTGTTTCTTTAAAATAGTGAAAAAATGATAAAAGTTTTTGCAATCACTTCTTGAAGAGAGCCAATGGAAATATTTTAGGAATGATAGAATGAAATGCAGATATGTTTAATGCAAAAATGTTCATAGATTGGAATGGACGATTTCTTCATTATATTTCCTTGCACTATTCATAGCAAAAGAAATAGGGAAAGTGCTTAACTATTAACCAAATAGAATAGAATTTTGGGCACTTTAATCTAATACATTCAGTTGCAACTCAATAGGCATTTTATAGGAACCTAAACAATTCCTGCTGTAATATCATGTTAGGAAAATCAAGAACATTTACATTTATACAGAATGAAATACAAAATGATAATATTATTATTGAGTTTATCTTAGAATTTGTTATTCTATAATTTTTATAAAGACTTTCAAATATAAAGGAATGCAATCAATTGTTAAATAATAAAAATAAACAATAAATCACTTAATGATTTTATTAATATAACCCTTAATATTCCAATATCTACGAGTTTCAATTAAAGCCACAAGAGAAACCAAATATGAGAGAATTATTTTATTTTATCAAAGGATACAAATGTACAATTTAATTACATGAATACAATTGATTATCATTTATTATATTACAATGAGAATTTATTAGTTATATAGGTCAATGTGACACATACGCAAACATAAGATTGACATATATTTTAATCTTATGAATTGAGACATAAAATGATAATGACCTAAGAATGCCCTAAGTAAACTAGTGGGAATAGGACCTATAGGTAAACCAAATTGGTAAAATATTCCATTCACACCAACAATAAGTAATAGAGATATTCACACCAACACTCATAATGAGAAACATTGGCATAAATTTGATATAATGTTAGAATCTTATGAGATATTGAGCTATCTATTTTGCATCCATGAAAAAAGTACAAAAAATCAATTTTCCTTAGGTGATTATAGTTTTATTGTGACTTATAAATGATTATCAATTTTGACCACAAATTTTGTTGATGTTAGATGGTGACATATGTTAGAATCTTGCATGAACCTTCATGTTGTGTCCTTGAGTGAGTTATTATGAGTACCATAGAACATGTATGTGTTGGAGCCAAGTTTATGAGATTGCATCACTATCTAAATCTGGGTAGTTGATATTGTGACAAGATTCACAATTTTTAGACCTTCATTATTGGGTTCATTAGTGGATAAAACTTGCTTTTGAGTATTAAGGATTTGATTATCAGTTATGTAGGGTTAATGTATAACACCTTTGACAAATAATTTTTGATATAGGGTATAAAATAGGATTTTGAAAGGGCCTCAACCATTGTACAAGGAAGTAGAGAAGTTGGAACAACATAACAACAAAACTGTAACCAATCAACAACTAAGTTGTCACTAAAATAAAATAGTCCAAACACCAAAATATGAACCCCAAAAAGAAACTTAATAGGACCAAAGAAAGAAAGAATATAAACCCAAAGAAGTTAAAGTCCGTTCATAGCCACATTCACTTCCCACTCTTCTTGTAAGAAGTATAGGAGTTGATTTTTAAGGGCCTCCTCATCGGATTTTGTCTCTCTTCTTATTTCTTCTAGTTATTAAATTAGGATCAATATGATGAGGAGTATATTGCATTCTATCATTTAAATCCTTTTAGAACTATTCTTGATAGTGGTTGTAATGACAAAAAAGATTCCACCTTTTCCTTTCTTGATTTGGGAATAATTAATGATAAATTGGACCTAATATTGCCTTGATTTAGTGTTGTGATGAGTTTTACACATCCACATTAGGTCTTGGGCCCTTTTAAAGCTAAATTAATTTAACTCTGCCTTAATTTAATGTTGTAAAGTGTATTTATTTACATCTTCACATTAAATTTGGGAGGCTTGTAAACTAAGGTGGACCTAATCTAGTATTGTAATGTGTTTTACACATTCACATGGGATTTTAGGCCATTCTAAGCTAAATAGACCCAATTTTGCCTTAATTTAGTTTTGTATAGTGTATTTATTTACACTTTCACATTAGAATTTGGGCCCTCTTGCATTTATGACCTTTATATCATCATAAATAGGCCCCTATGACCCCATATTATGCATCCCAAGGCATATTTAAATCAAAAACCCGACAAGATCAACATATAAACTTAATTTATTCACTCCCTGACACTTTAGCTAGCAAAATAGCCCCTGTGGGACCCATTCACCACTTTGGGTGAATAAGTCCCATCCAGGTGGGACTCATTTGTTGAGCTAGGTGAATAAGTCCCATTTGAGCTATTTTTAAGGTTTGAGCAAGAAAAACTAGGTTTTAAGTTCAATTTTTTTCTATGTCAGCCTTGAGTATCAAATAAATGGTCATTTGAGTGCATTGCCTATATAAACAAGTTTTCACATCATTATTTTTCCTAAGAAACATAAGACTACATGATATCAAGCCAAGCAAGCAAGAGTTAAGCATTCCAAGACTTTACAAGATCATCAAGATAGTATTCAAGATCATTTCTAAGGCATTCAAGGGAAGATTTCTTCATCGATTGTTGCAATAATTCAAGATCCACTATCATGTCAAGGATAGCAAGCATCAAGCATATTATTGAGCTAGTGGTGTGATGTAGAATTGAATATCCAAGATCAAACATTGTTCTACACCTATTTTCAAGACTAAGATCTACATCCTTCATGGCCATTTCATGTTGAGTTGTAGATTTATAAGACATCATTTAAAAAACATCATTCAAGGTATCATTGTTCATGTTTCATATCTTATGTTTCATGTTTCATGTCCTTGTTTCATCATTTGGTTTAATTACCTAAAAGGGTTTTGACCAAGGCAAAGCCCCATTCTCTCTCTCTCTCTCTCTCTATATATATATATATATCTCCCTCTCCCTCTCTCTCTCTCTCTCTCTCTCTTTGTGTGATTGTAGATCTAGGTGCTTAGAAGACTTGAATATCATTGAAGATTAGGTTACAATCTTGTTGGAGTTGTCTCCCCATTGGAAAGGTCATAATCTTCACTAAAAGGTCATCTACAATCTTGAAATCATAGTTTCAGATCCGAAAACATTGAGAAGCAGAAATAAAAGATAGTAAAGATTAGATTTAGACCTTGAAGCTCTAGAAAATCCAAATTGGACTCATTTGCCACAAGTGGCTAATGAGTCCCACTGTAGGTGTTTTCAAAGATTTTTACAAATTTGGATACCCTTTTGGCTAAAACTTACTCTTTTGTAGATACCTAGATATGGGATTGATTCACCCAGAATGGGGAATGTGTCCCACTAGGCCAAAAAATAGGTTTTTCAATATTTCAGAGCTCTCTTCCATCTCCTTCAAGTTTTTAAGTGCACACTTTCTATTTTTCTTTTTTTGCATTTCTAAGCCATTTAGTAAAGCATTGCATCAAACTAGGTTTTTCATTTCATCTTGCATGCCATACACTTTTCCAAGCCCTAGCTTGGTGGTGAACCCCTCTTGAAATTTGAAATCATTTCCTAGGATACCTTATTGTCAAATCTCTCCCTCCATTATTTATTGGATTGACATCTCTAAGGTGTCTTTGAGTGTAGTAAGTGTGAAATAGGAATCCTATCCTTATGCTCTATTCTTCAAAGGTGGTGAATACTATTCCCTTGATTACATTTTGGTGAACCTGACATGATCTTGGAGAATACAAGATCATAAACAAAAAAATTTAAAAGGCAAAAGAAAAAGTGGTAATGTCAACACATAATTTGGAAGACTCATCGAAAGCATCCACCTCAACCACTTTAGAATAAAGACAACATACACAACAAACTTTGATGAAACTGACTATCAACAACCTCTGAATCCTAAAGAAATGAAAAAGATTTATGGAAAAGGTTATGAGCTTATGAAAAAACTTGGATATAGTGGAAAAGGATGTGATGCTAGAGAACACGGTATATGTGTCCCCATCGAGTCTAACATGCAAGAAAAAACTCATGGTCTTGGTTATTCTCCTTTCATAGAAATCAACCCATCAAACAAACCATCACTTAATAGCAACACTAAGCCAACTTTAACATTAGTGCATCCTGAATTGATAGACACTAATAGTCTCAATTGTTATCCTTTGTAAGAAATGAAACAAACAAATAAATCTTCGCTTAATGCCAATTTCATCACACAAAAAACTAATGATTTGAATTTGTTAGATTTTACACCCTCTTGTAAAGGAGAGTACAAAATCTCACAATCTATAGAGTCTTGTGTAGGTATGACATCTTTTACTAGGCAGGAGACATCTTTGTCACACAATAACAAAACATCCTCTACCATTGATCAAGAAGGTATCTTGTTGAGATTCCTCCAAGATCATTTGATATCCCTCCCTTCAAGAACACAAAATAAATTCTACTACAACAGTTCATTTTTTAAATATCATAGAGTTCATGGTCATTATACTAATGAATGTAAGGCTTTAAGTGATAAAATTCAGCATCTTAAGAAGTGTGGTGCTCTTCCTTGTGTTGAAGCACATAATTCCTCTAATTGATACTAATTTTTAGACTAGCATGTTCCTCGTCAATCATTTTGGCTCATCCTTGTCCTGAACTAAGTGGGGGCGAGGGGTTAAGTAGACGTTTCCTTGTATGTCACTTGTGGTTGTCTCTTTTGGGATATTTGATCACCTTTCATGTACATATAAGAGAAAGATTGGGATGTGGACGATATGTCTTAAGTTGACTTGCATGTGACATACTTATTCATGATATAGTTTGATTCAAAAACATATGACTTGACATAGGGATTTCTTAATGAGCTCTTATATCTCCTTCTACTTTAAATCCATTTCTCATAGTAATGGTGTTAGCAACCTCTTTAAAGTGGGGGAATACATAGACACTCATGTTTCACTGTGCGATTTTCTTTATTCTTGTGATGCATCTTTCTCTTGGTGGTTTCATTATGTTTTATTTCCTCCATGAGCATGATATTTTTTTGACTTGTCCTCTCTTGGAGACATTAGGAACAATTTTCCTTAAGAAGAGACCTTGCATGAACTAAGAAAAATCCCTTTGAACATACCTTACACTATCTCACAACATCAGTTATATGGACACCTTGCATAACACATCTTGCATGCCTATAGAGCCATCTTATTTGTTCATGAACTCCAAGCATATGAAGTTTTTCTTGCCTCATGAAGCTCGAAGATCATTATTGTGTGGTGCCTTATCAAAATTATCAAGGGTATAAATTTTAGTATGGTTTGAGTGAGAAGCCCAACTGAGGCATGACTTTCCCCATATCCACTTGCATTTGTGTGTGAGTGAATACCAGCCATGAGTGTATGTGTCTCACCTTCTAGGACTTCTCACCTAGCAGAAAACCAAGAGTTTTGTTGCCTTAGAGTGAGTGTGAATTTTCGGAAAAACATCCTAGATCTGATCCACATCATGTTGGACAAATGGTTGAAGCTTGGTCCACCTCATTTTTATTTTACTTGTTCTTGTTTTTCCTTTCTTTTAGTTATTGATAGTGCATGATCGTGTATCTTGATGCTTCATATCATATATCTTGTGTGTGTCCTTTTATGCTCATGTTGATTTGACATGGGATCTTGGACCCTAGGGGCTTGACCACTTCCTTGATCTTTGTTATTTAGACCATTCACATTGGCACACTTAGACCCCTCTTGAATGTCTACTTTAGTGTGAGTTTGAAGCAAGTTCATCCTCTCACTAAAGTGGGGGCTAGATGTAACGAAAAACAAGTGTTTTACTTTTCCTTGCTTGTTAATGATAAATTGGACTTGATATCACCTTGATTTAGTGTTGTGATGAGTTTTACACATCCACATTAGGTCTTGGGCCCTTATAAAGATAAATTAACTTAACTATGCCTTAATTTAATGTTGTAAAGTATATTTATTTACACCTTCACATTAAATTTGGGAGGCTTGTAAACTAAGGTGGACCCAATCTAGTGTTGTAATGCGTTTTACAAATTCACATGGGATTTTGGGCCTTTCTAAGCTAAATAGGCCCAATATTTCCTTAATTTAATGTTGTAAAGTGTATTTATTTACACTTTCACATTAGATTTTGGGCCCTCTTGCATTTATGACCTTTATATCATCATAAATAGGCCCCTATGACCCCATATTATGCATCCCAAGGCATATTTAAATTAAAAACTTGACAAGATCAACATATAAACTTAATTTCTTCTCTCCAATACTTGAGCTGGCAAAATAGCCCTTGTGGGACCCATTCACCACTTTGGGTAAATGAGTCCCATCCAGGTGGGACTCATTCACCTAGCTTGGCAAATGAGTCCCATTTGAGCTATTTTTAAGGATTGAGAAGGAAAAACTATGTTTTAAGTTCAAATTTCTTCTATGTCAGCCTTGGGGATCAAATAAATGGTCATTTGAGTGCCTTTCCTATATAAACAAGCTTTCAAATCATTATTTCACCTAAGAAACATAAGCCTACATGATATCAAGCCAAGAAAATAAGAGGTAAGAATTCCAATTCTTTACAAGATCATCAAGATAGCATTCAAGATCATTTCTAAGGCATTCAAGGGCAGATTTATTCATCAATTGTTGTGAAAAATCAAGATCCATTATTATGTCAAGGATATCAAGAATCAAGCATGTTATTGAGCTAGTGGTTTGATGTACCATTGAAGATCCAAGATCAAGCATTGTTCTACACCTATTGTCAAGATCAAGATCTGCATCCTTCATGGCCATTTCATGTTGAGTTGTAGATTTATAAGACATCATTTACAAGAAATCATTCAAGGTATCATTATTCATGTTTCATGTCCTTGTTTCATTGTTTCATCATTTGGTTTAATTACCTAAAAGGGGTTTGACCAAGCAAAACCCCCATTCCCTAACAATCAACTCTCTCTCTCTCTCTCTCTCTCTCTCTCTCTCTCTCTCTCTCTCTTTGTGTGATTATAGATCTAGGTGCTTAAAATATTTGAAGATCACTAAAGATTAGGTTACAAGCTTATTGGATTTTTCTCCCCATTTGAAAGGTCGTAATCTTCACTAAAAGGTCATCTAGAGCCTCAAAATCAGAGTTTCAGATCCGAAATCCTTGAGAAGCAAAAAGAACAGACAATAAAGACCATGTTCGGACCTTGAAGTTCCAGAAAATCCAAACTAGACTCATTTGCCACAAGTGGTGAATGAGTCCCACTATAGGTATTTTATGAAGATCTTTGTAGATTTGGATACCCTTTTGGCTGAAACTTACTCCTGTGTCTAGAGACCCAGATCTGGGACTGATTCACCTAGAATGGCGAATGAGTTCCACTAGGCTAGAAAATCAAGTTTTTTTGGATTTCAGAGCTCTCTTCCATCTCCTTCAAGTTTCTAGGTGCACACTTTTTGTTTTACAAATTTTTGTTTTCTTTGTTTGTATTTCTAAGTCATTTTGTAAAGCATTGCATCAAACTAGGTTTCACATTTCATCTTGCATTTCATACATTTTTCCAAGCCCTAGCTTGGTGGTGAACCCCTCTTGTAATCTGAAATCATATCCTAGGATACCTTATTGTCATATCTCTCCCTCTATTCTTTATTGGATTGAGATCTCTAACGTGTCTTTGAGTTTAGAAAATGTGAAATAGGAACCCTATCCTTATGCTCTATTCTTCAAAGGTGGGGAATACTATTCCCTTGATTACAGTGGTGTTACTAACTTCCACAACTCTCTTAAGGTTGGATTTAGTATCTCAAAAATCCTTTTCCAAAGAGAATATTCTTTATTCTTGTTAGTATTCTCTACATTAAACTTGGTCATCTCTTGGATGGATTCCTATTATTTGAAATAACTCGTCAACCTTGAACTTATTAACCATGCACAAACTTTTGATGTTTAACTAATTGTGAGAGAGAGGGACCACCCACTGCAAGGCCCCAGGTCACAAAAGGCCAAGAGCGGAAAGGCTACCCTAACTCACCTCAGCTGAAAGGGTAGTTAGGATGAAGAGGATGAGAATGATGAGGACTATGTGTCCTTCAATCACCCTGCAATCCTAAAAGCTGGAAGAGGACAAGATGAGTCAACCATTAGAATCAGATTCATATCTCAGGCAACTCTTTTTCTGAGGATGAAAGCGTAGTTCCAGGATGACAACATGCCTCGCTGGAATCTCACAAGTGCACTGGCGTCCGTACGACCAGAGAACCGAAAAAGACAAGATTCTAATTTAGGAAGGGAGCTTACCAGTCTAGTCTAGATGTGTTTAAAATGATACAATGAGATTAAGATGAATGAAACACAATTACAAATGCGATAAAATAAATGTATTGCCACCAAGGTGATAAAGACGACTCTGTAGAATGCTCTCCTCTCCAACTTGATCCGAGATCTCTTCACTTGCACACAAGGAAGTGAGAATTTGTTGGGGCTATATAGGGGCCTGCCTCAATCAGATGCCTATCTTGGTGTTTCCACCTCCATGGACAACCAAGTATGGAATGATAGAAATAACGATAAAGGAAAAGAAGTTACAAGCTACGTATGAAAGAAACACTACAAAACAATAAGTGCTTACCCAATCAAAGGAAAAAGGAGAGAAGGGAGGAGCTTACCACCTCCATCCAATGCGCTCAAGGCTTGTGGAGGAGTGAACAAGAGGGAATCAAGCCTTTGCTGCCATGGTGTATGTCCTGTACTGACCTTGTCAGAGTGATGGAGTATTGAGTTGTTGCAATGGAGTGAAGGATGTTGCTGCAAAGCTTGGAAGTGAATGCTCAAACGTTCTAGCCAATCTTGCAAAAACTTGAGAATGGATGGAATGGTCAAGAATATGAAGGAGAAAGTGAAAAATGGTCATATTTGGGTCGGCCAGCCGCAAAGGGGCATTACTCTCCGACTTCCAATTGGAAATATAATGCCTCTGCACTCTCAACTGCAAGAATCTTCCAGGGACATAATCGTGCCATGCGGACGTCTGCGCATCGCACAGTCATCTTCGTACTGTACGAGAGTCTCTGATAGAAATGCCCCCATTGACACACAAACAAGGTGCCAAGTGGACTACAAGTAGTAGGCTTAAGTGGAATTAAACCTCCACTTTTTATTTTCTAAGGTGTTAAAGGAAAAAAGGGGTTTTACACTATGGGTGCAAATTCACGTTAATACATTTTTCCCCCTCTTTAGCGAGCACGAGTATTGATGAGTGCTTCGGTAAAGTAGAGTAGTAAGGGAGTAGCAGAGTAAGAGATGTCTACCTGAACCGACGAGGAAGCAGAGAATGGTCTGGAAAACTCAGAAGTGCAGGACAGGACTTCATAGTTCCACTAAACCACAAAGCTGAAGTACGAAAGTGCCTTATAGGCTCACACTCTTGCAAGGGGGGTTATCCTTCAAAAAATATCACATGAAGGAAACCAATAAATGCACCCTACAGACCCACAGACCTACAAGGAAAGTATCCCCCAAGAACTCTCACATGAGGGAGGCTGAGTAGAAGGGACTCCACAAAGTCAGAGATGGCGACTTGTTTACTCGTAGATAGAACACATCAGGAAGTGGTTGCACAGGCCAGTGAATGGACAGTCATGCAAACCATCGCTAAGCTGTAAGAATTTTAAAGGGGTCCCTTGAGAACCCTTCAAAAGGAAGGAGGGTCCACTCAAGGGATGCGCTTATTCAAAGGTAAAGTCTAGTTGGGCTGCCCCCGAACTAGACATGAAAATGTGAAACCGGTCTAGTTGGGCTGCCCCCGGACCAGACGTGAATATGTAAGACCAGTCTAATCAAGCTGCCCCTGACCTTGATACCATAGAACTTGTTGAATATTTTTTAAGGGGTCCACTCAAGGCACTCACTGATTGAAATCTAATGTCTTCCTTCTTGAATCGATTCGTCATCAAGGAATCCTTTTGAAAGATGTTCACTTCATCAAGGAATTTGAAAGGAAAGATATGTGTCTACGTGAGGGGAAGACTAAGACCATTCCCGCTTCGGAGGAGGATTCCCATGTCCTTTCTTTATGAACCCATGATGAAGGAAACACGTTTTGCTAGGGTTTAAAGTTGAGAATATAATTCTAATAAGGAAGTGTGTAAAGGGTCTTTGAAAAAAGATTTTTTTGGAAACAAATGCATTTTCTAAAGATCATGAAATGTAGAAGTAACATTGTCACACATGAGAGGGAAAAATAAAGCAAAGAAGAGAGAAAGATAAAGAGATAAGTAAAGAAAAGGGTAACACATACAAATGGGACAGGGGTAGCCTGATATTTTGGGGTCAGAACTGCTTCATAAATATATGTATAATTATAATAATAGTATATAAATGAACTGTCATCAACCCCCTACTACATCAGGCCATGTGAGAAATGTACGAGAAGACAAAGTAAAATAAAAAATTGGGTCAACATGGAAGGAGGCCTAAATGCTCTCGATGTTTTGCATCATCTCCAATTTATCGAAATTCCATCATAAACATGGAATAATGTAGATAAGTATAGAGGAAGGTGTACAACACACACACCATGCCTATATCCATGCACTGGAAAGGGTGACAAGGGTCATCCACGAACATAGGGCATGATCACGGGGAACACATGCAAATGACACACACACATATCTAATCTAAAGATCAAGAAGAGGGTCTCCCCCTAACACTGGTCAACCAAGAGGACATCAACTTCGCACTCTAGATCATCATAGGAAGGATGATGATCCTGCATTGGTGTAATGTTAAGAGGAGGAGCTTCTAATCATCCCACAAAAAGGGCTAAGGCAGAGGGACCTTTAAGGTCTCCGTCGCTCAACTCTTGTGGGTCCAGGGTCAATGACCTAGCGAAGATTGCTAACAGTGTCAAAAATTTGTCCAGCGAGTTACACATACACTTAATAGGAGTGCCATGTTTTACCTCAGTGGACAAAGGAGTCTGCACTAGAGGTTCACTACTAGGCTCACCGAGTGACTCGGGAGCAGTGAAAAAATCGGGGGAGGTCAGGACTGGTTTCGTGACTAAGACAAAAAAAGTCAATTTGGGGCCACCTTTCGGGGAAGTTGGGCTCTTCTTGCATCCTTCATTTCTGGAAGGACCACACTCTACCTTCTTCTTCATTAGAGGAGGTGAACTCCCCATAGACGAAGCAAGGATCGAGGGAGAAGAGGAAAGAACTGCAGTGGACACAACTGAAGTGTTCACCATGTCCATGGGATTTGGGAAAGGTAGGACATCCAGAATGGAAGTCAGTAGGGGTGGCTCTACAGAAGGAGCAATAAACACTTGCACCCTTCAAGGTTTAGGTGTTCTCACAACAAGAGTCGAAAGAGGTACAAAACTAGGTTGAACAAGGATAGAAGGGGGGAGAGAGGAAGACACCATAGGAGGTGCAACCTTCTCCTCCTCCTTCTTCTGTGAGGAGGCTTGCTTGGCTAGGAGAGCCTTTTGCTAGCGCTTATGTTTGTGCGCAAGGAAGTTTCTATGACTCTTCAAACTAGAAGCCAAAACTAATGAAGGAACGAAAGGATCTTGCTCGGCCATGGGAATGTCCTCCACGACTATTTCTAGTGGAAGGGAAGGCTCCTGAATGGGAGCAGAAGAGGTAGGTTCAGAAACGGTGAGAGGAGTCATCTCTACCACCTTAGAGGTGGGCCCTTTTTTGTTCAGGGGAACAGGAATAGGTCGAGGGGTGAACTCTCTCCGCAAGCCTTTCTTTCTACCATACAAATAATACCAGGGCCCTAGAGACCCATTAGGGAGATCTGATATCCTAATCTTGGGACTTTGCCAAGGAGGCATCATCGGACTTAGCAGGTAGAGCCCAAGCTTGTTCATCCAATACTCCTCCCAAGAGAGGGGAGTGGATGAGTCAACTCGAGAAGGAGCGAGCTTCCCCTTCCCCTTCCGAGTGGAGATGGAAAGCTGCTCAACAACAAGAAGAGTCATCTTTGATTGTCCCTTACTTCCAATCTTGTACTTCACATAGTTCTTGTAAAGTAGGTTCATCCTCTGTGGGAGTGGAATGACTGGAGTGGGCCAAAAGTGATCCAATGAATATCCTCCACAGGATACCACAGGCCGATATCCAGTGTCATGCATGACATGCACGACACCTTCGTGGGAAAACCTAAGACACAGTTTATGAACCACAAAGGTGATCCAATTCATGGAAGCCAGCCAAGGTATGCCTAGCTTCACTCTAAATAGGTTTGAATCAAGAGCTAGGGTATGGCTCTCTAACCGATTTAGGAGGTGATAGGGTAAGGATCTTATCCTTTACCAACTTCTGCCAAATTGATGAATAGGATTCTGATAGTTTCATAAATTTCTGGTCGAGTCTGAGGCTTTTGTTATCTACAATAGCTAATACATTCACAAAAACTTTCCCTTTCCCAGAAATTGATACGATAGATCTTCCTTCAGAATGGGAGGGTGGGGAGAACCCCCAAACTAAACCACCATCTGCTAGTATTCTCGTAGAGCTGCACACATATGTGTGAAAGAGGGATACTTCATGAGAAAAAATTTCTCTTGCCAGTGTCTCTGTAAATTCCATATGAAGATCTTATGTACATCAAAGTCGGGTAATGGATATGAGATCTATGAGAAGAGCGCTTGGTAGCATGCTATAAAGTCTATAACCTTTTCATTTTCCCCTTGTTTGCACCAAACAAGGTCCGAGAAGGTCATCTTCGGTCTGATATTGGCTTGGAACTATCGCAAGAATTGGTTCAAAACTGATCAAATGTGAAGATAGAGTTATCAAGCAAAGAATTGTACTAAGTTCACCTCGTGATACTTTCTCTTGTGTGGACAACCCATCTGCAGAACCAGAGAAAATACCAGTAGTGAAGCTAGAGGAGACCTTTGTCTTGTCCATCAAAAGGTGACATAGACTTCTTCTAACACTATGTCTAGAGGTCGTAGACTAGGTCGTGAAGCTCATAAAATTTCACAACTCACGAGGGTAGGACAAACAAGGGGTATAAGAGAAAAAGTTCAGAACACCGACAAAAGGATAGATGTTGGTTCATGTCGAGTTCACCAAAAATGTGAGAGAGGGGGACCACCCACTACAAGGCCCCAGGTCACGAAAGGCCAAGAGTGGAAAGGCTGCCCTAACTCACCTTAGGTAAAAGTGTAGTTAGGATGAACAAGATGAGAATGATGAGGACTATGTGTTCTTCAATCACCCTGCAATCCCAAAAGTTGGAAGAGGACCAGATGAGTCAACCTTTAGAATCATATTCATATCTCAGGCAACTCTCTATCTGAGGACAAAAGCATGGTTCTAGAATGAGAGCATGACACACTGGCATCTCATAGGTGCGCTGGCATCTGTACATCCAAAGAATTGAAAAGACAAGATTCTAATTTAGGAAGGGAGACTACCAGTCTAGTCTAGAGGTGTTTAAAACGATAGAATGAGATTAAGATGAATGAAACACAAATACAAATGTGATAAAATAAATGTATTACCACCAAGGTGACAAAGATGACTCTGTAGAATGCTCTCCTCGCCAGCTTTCTCTGAGATCTCTTCACCTACACACAAGGAAGGGATAAGTTGTTGGGGATGTATAGGGGCCTAACTTAGTCAGACCCTCATCTTGATGTTTCCACCTCCACGAAAAACCAAGTATGGAATGATAGAAATAATGATAAAGGAAAATAAGCTACAAGCTATGTATGCAAGAAACACTACAAAATAGTAAGTGCTTACCCAATCAAAGGAAAAAGGAGAGAAGGGAGGAGCTTACTGCCTCTGTCCAAAGTGCTCAAGGCTTGTGGAGGAGTGAACGAGAGGGAATCAAGCCTATTTTTCCATGGTGTATGTCATGTACTTTCCTTGTTAGAGTGATGGCTTATTGAGTTGCTTCATTGGAGTGAAGGATGCTACTACAAAGCTTGGAAGTGAATGCTCAAAAATTTCTCAAACGTTCTAGCCAATCTTGCAAAAACTTGAGAATGGATGGAATGGTCAAGAATATGAAGGAGAAGGTGAAAAACGGCCATATTCAGGTCAGCCAACCGAAGAGGGGCATTACTCTTCAACTTCCAATAAAAAATGTAATGCCTCTGTAATCTCAGTCGTAGGAATCTGCCAGGGATGTAAGTGCGTCGTGTGGATGTTTGCGCGTCACGCGAGCATCTGTGACAGAAATGCCCCCACCGACACACAAACACAGCATCAAGTGGACTACAAGTAGCGAGCTTAAGTGGAATTAAACCTCCACTTTTGATTTTCTAAGGTGTTAAAGGGAAAAAATGGGATTTTTACTAGGGGTGCAAATTCATGTTAATACACTAATTAATTTCAATGAATAACTATTTTGATATTTTGTGGTCACTCAAACTAATTATTTTATTTTCTAGTACATGCTAACCACTAAAGAAGCATCACTAATAGAAGATAAGGGGCATGACCAACTAACAAGCTCAAAAGATGAGATTGAGAATATTTTCCCACTTCAAGGAATTTATCCCTAAACCCCATATCGCCCACATCTAACCCTTTTCTTTTACCTTCAAGGGTTAAAATTTTATGCCCTCATCTAATTTTTTTTTAACATATTTACCTATGTTTTTTACCACCTTAGCCTTCCCTTTACTGTCAATCCTATATTGAGGAGATAAGGTAGATATACCCTCAAAACCACTAGTCTTCTCACCACTCCAACATAGAGAGAGTTCAATACAAAGGAACTATTTTCATAAATAAGGGAACCACAAACTTGGATGTTATATTAATTCTCATAAATAAGGGAACCACAAATTATTCCATTTAAAATTTAAGGAAACTAACCAAGCACGTTTGATATTTTTTAGCTTACTTTTCCATAAGTACATGAACTTCACTAGGGAGGCCAACCTCACCAATCCAATTTGAGTTTCCCCTCTAATAAAATTTAATTAAATGAGTACAAGGATTATAAATTTCTCTTGTTGGATTGAAATTTTTTTTATAGAAAGGTTATATAATGTGTAAGACTTTATTTGATGGTAACCAAGTTCATTATCTAATTGAGGATGTGAGAGACTTCACCCATGTGGTTAACCATTATATTTTTTAATTATATGATAAGGAAAATTATATCTTATAAATGGTTTTATAATAATAAAAAATTCATAAAGATAAAATTCACACAAATATGTCAAAAAATATATTTTTCTAATGAAACCAAGTTCCTTGGTTTTCCTTGTATTGAAATCATGTTCATGGATAAACTATAAACCTTTATTTGCCTTGGATAATTTTTCTTGTTTACCAAAGATATGTAGATGGTTGGAAAAATTACCTCAATGTCATCTAAACATGAGATTATGATGTGTTTTGTAATCATGCATAGCCCTTTTTTTGGATTTGTGTTGTTTTGAGTGTTATGAAGGTAGGCCCTTAATTTGTTTCTTTGTATAGCTTGACAAAGAGTTTGAGATCATTCTGGGTGTTTTAAATGGGAACATGAGATCATGAAAAGTTTCACCCAATTTGGTTTTATCATGTTATCAAAGATATTATGGAGAACTTATATTTTTCTACAAATAAGCTTTTGATAAGTAATTAACTATTGTTTGGTTTTAACTCCATGATGAACCTTGGTGAAACCATGGTCTTAACCTTGTTAAGTTATAATGCCAAATTTATATTAATATAATATTTTAAAGGTCAATCATGGACCTAGATACCAAATCTCAAAGATTATCTATCTTAATATAATATTGGTCTTTATGCCCATTTAAGCTTAATTCAATAAAATTTGACCCAAATAAAACCCAAAAAATGGACTAATATTTTGTGTGTGTGCATGTTCCAATGTAAGAGATATCCAATAAGTATTGGTCTTGTCATCGGGGGTACGTGAAACATGTTACTAACCAATAAACAAACTTGTGAATATGAATGAAGTGGTAGATAGAGTGATAATGTATTACATGCAAAAAAAATAGAGTGAGGGTGAAACCATGTGTTGCGAGAGTGAATGTGAAAGGGACTAAAATATAGTCTTCAAAGGGAGGGCATGCATGACACACATCCCAATTATCTCAATTAAGATACATTCACTAGCAATAAGAGTAGTAATACTCAAGATCTATTCACAATATGTCAATTATGTGAAGCCCCAATATTGATCCAAATGATATTTAACTAATATGATCAAGTATTATGATCCTATAATTTTTTTTACATCAATATCCATTAGAACACGCCATGCCTCAATAAGGTCATACATAATTATTTAAACACAAAAATGCATAACACAATAGTTATAAAATTTCTCCAAGAAAATTTGATACGTAATTCGACTCTAGATGGTTGAAAATATTATATCCATTAGATCAATGTCCAAATATATACATTCAATAATATATACTATTAATCTCTTAATATCCTTTATTATAGTATTGAAATCCGTTACTTTGAAATGGTCTTAGTTCATAAAATATAAAAATTTCACCTTGGCCACTTATAACTAAATATGAAATTATTGATAAGCAATAAGATATTAGGATACGTTATACTACATGATTAAAAATGGATTTATCTCTTAATCTTCTAATTTCCTTTACCCTATGGTGAAACCCCATATTCTTATAATAATATAGTTCATAAAATGGATAATGTATTATTACTTGCCATTTATACTAAATATGACAGTTGATGGTTAACAATAAGGTATCGGAAGATGTGGCATAACATGATTTCAAAGGGTTCATCTCTTAACTTTATCTCAACAACACAATCAAATTAAATGAAAGTTTCCTTATTTTTAATCATGAAACAATCTAGTACAACTATAGTTTTAGTTACATTAATAAATTCCTTATCAACTATATTATTGAATTATTAAAATGTGAATACTTGATTAAGAAGATATTGAACAAGTAAGGCAATTCCCATAAGAGGTTATAGAGGGAATAAAATTCTAAGAAGAATACACAAACTCACAATAAATAAAATTGATGGATACTACAATGATACCCTCATATGTCTAGGCCTAATAGATTATACAAGATAAACGTGTTATTTACACAATATAAAAAATATAATTAAATCTCTTATTTTCTTATATTTTTCTTAGTCTATGACCAAATGCTAGTGGTGACACATTTTTCTATCCCTTCAAAGGATAAATTCTAAATTAAGAATTAAGATATAATATGTTCACAATTCAAAGGTCTATTAGTAATTTGAAGAGAATATTTCTAAGTAGGGACAATTTTGATGTAGACAATTACCGATAATCAACCACACCCTAATTTATGATCTATAAGGTGTAGAGAAACCATGAACCCCACTAATAATATTATTCTATACACTTCAACCAAATAAATCTTGATCCTACAAATTTAAAGACCACATGCACAATATTATATAAGGAACCATAAATTTTAAATACAAGTACATATCTCTACCCATGACAAAATTCAATAATTATGAATATGTTTTTGTCAAAAGAATCATAATGAAATGATCTTATTATCAATTGAAACAATGATGAGGTTTTGATGAAACTATTTAGCCATTATTCTTCATATTAACAAGGGTGATTTCAGATTAACTAATAACATGGACACATGTGAGAATAAGAAAATAATACATCAATAAAGTAGGGGATTACCTAGATGCTAGCTACTACATGGAGTGTAAATGTTTATAAAATTGGTTTATACATATCATGTCCCAATGTCCTCCTTCAACCTTCCCATCTACTCGGAAAATTGTAACTAGTTAACATCTTACAAAATTTCCATCTATGTGCTTTGACAAAGATCTATCTCCTATTCCAAAAACTCCCATTTTAGTGTATGCAGGGAGGATATGGGCAGCTATTGTGGAATTTGGCTTTACATCTGCCAATAATATTTGCTTCAAATTTTATAAAGCCCCCATTTTTTGTATGAATCAATTTTATGTATATTTGACAACCTTTGCATTCCATGAGACCCTATTTCTTGAGGGATTTCATCCATAATTTATGCCCTCTCCATACTTCCTCATATTTGATGGCCTTCTTATACTTTAAAGGGTCTACATACCCAACACTAGGCACCCACATGTGTCACAAAATTTCTTAACAAGCCATCAAAATCTCCCCTCCAAATTGAAAAACATTTTCCCCCTCTTTGTTTTCCCTCCATATGTAGTTTATCCCTTTACCTCTTGCATTTGGAATATTTTTCTACTATGGAAGTCATGGGTAGAGTTCCACCTTACATTCCTATTTTACTCATGACCTATGCATTTGACCACACAAGGGAAGGAATGCCATGTTGTATTAATGGACCGTGTTGCCACAATAATGGTTTACACTTTCTGGAACATCCTATTTTTTGTTGAAACCACATATTTTTAGAAAATATAATGATTTAAGCCTTGAAAGGTTCCATTTAAATAATTTTAATTGAAGAGGGTTTGACCAAACCCCCTTGGATAGAACCTCTCTAGTTTTAAATCATACCTATAATGGAGTCTCCTCTACACCTATCAAAATGATAATAAATAACCACTTTTGATTTACCTTTTGGGGGATCAAAGGAATTCATTTAGAATTTATGTTTTATAAGTATTTAGTCCTTATTATCAGCTTCCCAAAAAGTATAATTTTAAATATATTTAATTTGATTATTATATTTTTTATTTATTTCTTATGAATGTAGGGTTTTCATTGAAAATCAAGCTCTTTGTTCTGTACTTGTGGAAAATAGTAGATTACCAAAAAAAATTCCAAAAAATATCTATGCTCTTGGTATTGATGTCCTTGATCTAACAAAAAAAAATTAATTTTGATACATAGAAAATAGTTGTGCTATATAGTAAACCTATGTCTAAATTGTAATTGGTTTGGCTTCAAAACCTAATTAAGAAAAAAATTCAATAAAATACTATGAAAAAAAATGAAGGAGCTAGATATCATAGTTACAAATCAAAATTCGAAAAATAGAATTTTATCCTTCATATAAAAAATTTATGTATTATATAGTAAACATCACTCTTTAAAAATGTTGTTTATTGCCAAAAACTAGTTATCGAAGGAGATGAAAAAATAAATGCAATTTGATTCCAATTTTTTTTTAAAAATATATATTTAGAATCTACAAACAAAATGTCACAAATCACTAGTTTTCATCATCTTCAAATTCCTCATGATTTAGTAGCTATAGGTGTTCGAAAGTGAATATTTAGTTAAAAAGTTCAGTTCAATCTCAAGATTGACCAAAAAGTGTAACCCACTATTATGGGACCACCCTAATGGTATGACCCTCTTTTTCTTCCTATGCTCTATCCTCTTTAATGATGGCGATCTTATTCCCTCCTTCAACATTTTGAAATCCCTTTTAGTTTATTTTATTTTATTTTTGTTTTTTTGTGTTTGTTGACTACTAGGGGAGGGATGTGATAGTCTTGGTCTTAGGAAATCTAAGCTCGATTGCTAATGTGGTTAGGGTAAAAATATTAGAGAAAAATTCATAAACAAATTATAATGAAAAACCCTAACAAGCACAATAGAGCACAAACTAGCATGAAAATCAAAACAAGAAAGAAAAGCAAACCGATCTCCAAGCTAGATTTGATTTATCTCCATTGCTCTTCTCCACCTGCATGAGAATGCAATATTTTGAAGGATTGAATAATTTGATATATTGATTGCTCATTTTCGTAGCATAATGATAAAATGAAGATAATAGAAGAAAAATAGATAGATAGATAAGAAGATCAAGAGAAATTTTGGCAGAGTGAGGATGCTAGAAGAAGATTCTCCAAATGTCCTGTGAAAGGCTTGATTTGATTTGATGGTTAGGATTAAAAGTCAAATTTGTGATATGTATGGCTAGGATTAAAAGTTTATTTTAGTGCCTATGACACACATGAAGTGGGTTATGACATGGGGCTAAAATTAGGATGTGAGGGAATAGTGGGATTCTATTATTTATTTCAGAGGAAAAGATGCTTATGACGTACAATGAATGGGGCTAAAAATAAGATGTGAGTGGGAATCTCATAATTTAAATAATAAAATTATTTAAATTATTTGTGCATGTGAAGAGTTGTAGTCATGTGACACATGTTGCAATGTGACAATAAGTGAAGGATTAATTCAAATATTTAATTTGAATTATTTTGAGACATGTGAAGGGGGAATTAATTAAATAAATGAGATTTATTTAATTAATTGAGAAGGTGATTAAGTGGAATAAATGGGATAAGTGGGATATTGTAATGACATAGAGTAAAATATTACAAAATGTCTTACAAGGTCATGTATTGACTAGGTAATATTATGATATGGACAATTTTGAGTGTCTATAGCTAAGTCTTAGAAACCAAATTATATTGGACATGGTGCAAGAATTTGAATCAAACTTGGAAAATAATTATCAATTTCAATTATTTGGAAGGAGTGGTAGATGATGTTCCATTCCATGAATGAAATTAATTCGAAAAAGCTCCATGGTTTGGAATATTATTAAATTAAGGGATAACCATTGCCATATTATTTCTTCTTTTCTTGAATTTTTTCCTATGTTGGATTTCTTTTGGAGGTAGGGTGCTCCAAATTTGTTGATTTTAAGTGTACTATCCCCTTGGATACCTATCGATTATTCGATAGTGGAGGAATCCTTGGAGCTATCCTAGAGGGTACTCTTTAGAGGATTGTGACACTTTAGCTTCAATTCTTGCATATCAACCTTGTAGCTCCTTGGAGGATAGGGATGTCCTTTCTTAGAGCCATGATTCTAAAGGAGTCTAATTAGAAACTCTTGGTTATCATTTTTTTGAATAGTAAAAAGGGGAGTATAGTGAGTCTCCATATTTAAAGAGAAGAATTCAAAATAACTTTGATTGGCCTAAGATTAATTTTTTATGTGGGTACAAATTCAAAATACGTGCATTACTTAGGCAAAATGAAAAAGATAATTCTATGGCCTTCCTTTTATGTTCTTTGTGGTAATAATTAAAATTGTATTAGTCACCTTTTCTTTGTGTGTCCTTTCTCTATGGGATTTATAGATTATGGTGGAAGATCTAGAATAAATATATATCTCATGCTACTTCCTTGTTTAAGTTGTGGGCTAGTATGGGCCATCCCCTTTCTTTAACCTCCTTACATAGGGTTTCTTCGGATATTAGTCCATCTTTCATTGTTTGGTAGATTTGGTTGGAGTGAAATTATTAAATCTTCCAAGATAATAAAAGTATAATCATGTAAGTTTGGCATAAGATCAACTATGTGCTCAAAGAGACTATTGATACTAAATCCAATATTGATGAACCTCTTTCCTCTTCTAATGTGTGCATTGCAAGCCTCTTGGAGTTGTTCCCTTCTAATGCTTCATAAGTTTAGATTGCCCCTAAAGTGAAACCCTATAGGAAAGTAAATAGGATGGGTAATTGGTCTCCTCCCCCTTGTGATTTAAAAAATGATAATACTAATGGATCATCTTCTAGGGAAACCCAAGTGTTGTTGGGATTAGTGGATTTGATCATGATAGTCAAGGACCAATTTATGTATTCTTCTCTAATTATATGGGATTGCATTTTAAAAATTAAATGAAGGCTTGGGATATTATTATGACACTAGAGAAAGTTGTATGATGGGATGGAGGAAGGCTATGTGCGAAATGGATTCCATGATTCTTGTAATTCTATTTTAAATAAAAGGAATTTGAAAGATACCTCCTAAAGGTTGGCTTTGGTGGCTAAATATATTCTTTTTTTCCCAACAAACTTTTATTAGATAATGGAATAAGGTGGTCGATTGTTTAGCTAAATGAGCTTGTGAAAGGGTATGCAACTAGAATGTTACAAATTGGGAAGCTTTGACCTGGAATATAAATCTCAACATATTCTTGAACCTATTCATGATGACCAAGTAGAATAGTCTAGGCTTGCACAGGTTGTGTGTGTGTGAATCTTTGTTGGAGCTTGGGCTTTCTTATTTATTATGCTTGGTGGTATTATAGAAATACCCTATGGGTTCCAATTTTGATGCATATTATGATGGATATATCTATTTAAAAATCTATCAATGTATTTAAATTTAACTCTCCTTGAATAAAGAATTTTGTTTTTAGCAAAAAAAGAATTATCTACATATAATTTTAAATTTTAAAAATTTAATATTCAAAATTATTAAAAATAGTAATTGTGATTTAAATTTTAATAAAATTAAGGAATTATTAAATTTTTAAAAAGTGGAATTGAAAACATGCCTTCTTTATTTTCTAATACTTTTTAATCATTTCTTCGTTCAACTCTTCTTTTTTGTGTTGAATAGGAATGGTGACACTTATTTCACCCTTTTTTCACTTTTATTCAAATTGAATATGCTCACAAATAAATTATTGTTTGGGCATATGAAATAATAGGTATATAGGATTTCATAGGACATTCACTCACAAATAAATATTATTTTAATTTGTATGGAATGTAATTCCTATATAAAATTTTAGAGAATCTTTGATCAAATGATCTTTGATTGAAGGTGTCTATGTGACACCTATGTGGGAGTCAAATCCTTCTAAACCATAATTTAATAATTTATTAGACATCAAAAGGAATTTTTATTAGAGAATCTTTGCAAGCTGAATTTTGATGGTGCATCAAAAGGAAATCCAGGGATCTCTGGAATCGGGTACATGCCATTAGAAATCATCATGGATCAGTTATTAAATGAGGGATGGTCAAAATTGAAAACAACACCAACAATGTGGTGGAAGCTCAGGCCCTTCTTTATGGTGTTAGGCTTGCAATGTCCTTAAATTTGAAAAGAAAATCATAGAAGGGGATTCTATGAACATGATTTTGGCTTTCAGAAGTCTAGAAGACAGGAATTGGAAAATTGAATACATATTGCAAGAAGTTAAATCTCTTCTCTCAAAAATAGAGGAGTTTTCAATAATACATTTTTACAAAGAAGCAAACTATGTTGCAGATCATTTGGCCAATCAAGGTTGCACTTTGCATTAGGGAGAAAAAATTCTCTCAAACCATGATT
The DNA here is from genome assembly GCA_007115665.2 of Sequoiadendron giganteum. Classification (NCBI taxonomy): domain Eukaryota; kingdom Viridiplantae; phylum Streptophyta; class Pinopsida; order Cupressales; family Cupressaceae; genus Sequoiadendron; species Sequoiadendron giganteum. Next base: position 398,495,306 of record CM021101.1, on the reverse strand, counting down.
TCCTACTTGATTATGAGCTTCATACAAAATCTATGAGAGACATAGAGGCATCCAAAAGAAGACAATTTTTATGTGCTTTCTTCCTAATATTTTTTTCTTTTCCTTGTGCAGCTTGATTCTCTCTCAGCTTAGCTCTTCTTGGAAAATGAATTAATGGCGGCCAAATTCCAATCACAAATTAAATGATCATCATTCATTTTGATACTTCATTTAGTGTCTACACAATATTTTTAACAACTGCTTTGGGATTGCTAATCTTTTTGCACTCCACATTTCATGCACTTTGCTCGATGGCGGAATGGGCCCTCAGAGAAGTGTTTGGTGAAGAATGGTTGTTGAGGAAAAAGGGTTGCTTGAGAAGAGCTGAATGCATAATCAACACGCTAAAAAAATTTTGATGGAGACTAGTGGATTTGTGGGTTCCTCAATTGAGAGGAAGTTCTTGAAGATATGCTGGCAAGATTACAGTTAGCCTCCTTTGTTAATGGTCTGATAGGTTTTGATTCCTTATTCCTTAAATGTGGAATCTTTTTTGGAGCTTCTTTTTGATTGAGGGTGAACATTCCCCTCAATTCAAACATATTTTCTTTATAACTATTGTATTTATTTCCTCTTATTATTAATATATATATTATAGGCTTTGGCCTTTTTCCTTAAAAAAAATTATTCATTAGACAAAAACTATTGATTTGAACCATATTTTTACAATCAAACAAATTGTGTATGACATGAAATTTAGCATGGACATAGTCATTGGAGGCTTTCCAAAATATATAGGTTTTAATATGTTTAATTTGATTATTATTATAATTATTATTTTTTTGAATCATAACTTTACTAGAAAAATAACACATTAATTTGATACACATAGAAAAATAATAAAACAATAAAAAATGATAAATAAGATTACCTCAATATTGACGTCATTTCAACAAAATAATGATAATTTGGGTTATATGAAAAAGTAATGCATCATAGAAAATATATGTAGAATTATTAATCATAATTAAAAATAAAATATGTATTGAAATTTTAAAAAATCATGTGTCTTAGATATAGTATTAAAAATAAATACTATATATAAGAAAAATATTTTATTTTTAGGTCAAGTTTGACGCTATGTCGAATTATTACTTCTTTATAAACTATAAAGTATAAGAAACAATTTATTAAAAAAATGAAACTTAAAAAAATAGGAATATAATACATAGGAAATATCACAAATTATTTATTTACTTTAACTTTGAATTCTTAATAATTTTCTTGATATAATTGAGAGATTTTTTTTTTTAAGTATCAATTTGAATGACCCATATAGTCAAATATTGAGACACATCTTTATGTTGTCATCTATGTAGTTCAATTAGATATATCAAATCTAAAAAAACTTAATGTAGAAAGATGGAACCTTTGGGATTGTAAGAAATTTGAGTTCATCAATTTATATAAGGGAAAATCACTCACATAGTTAGATTCAATATGGAATTAAATGAACTTAAATTCAAATATGTATATCTAAATTCTTATAATAGAAAAAATGACATTGAAGGTGCGAGGTATCTATTCATTGTAGTGGTAGAATATTAGGACTCGATCTAATAAGTGTCTCAAAAATCTACAAATTGATTATATTTAGCTTTAGTTTAGATCTATTCAAGCAAACCTAATTTATATCCTTATGAAACTCCATTGGTGAACCCACATAAAGGAACTAACAAATTTTTGACACTTGAAACTTGATTGCTCAATCTTTTGATATATGAATTTGTATAAGGATTCATGTGATTTTTATAAACAATTTGGGGAATTTGAGCTAAATCATGAGGACCATGTTCTATTCAATTAGACCCCATATGTGTATTAGTTCAGTTATAGTGAACCAAGGCTAAGACCATCAATAAAGTGTGTAATATCATCCTAGGATGATGTCCCAATGGTGATGTAATCATTTAAAAACTTTACAATTTAATTCTAGATGTGCTCAATAGATTCATTGATGATCAATTTTAAATTATGGTTCTCTAGATACACCACCCTAGCATTCAATTTGAAATATGTTTTAATTTAGTCTATGCATAATGGCATATAAAGACGAAACATGGATCCAAATTGAGAAATTCAAATTTTTAAGTTTGGTGCTCAAAGTTTTGATCACATAAATGATCTAGGTCAACTCGCACCCATGGATTTGAATTAGGGTGATGAAATATTAGATGTGGAGATTGGATTTAAATTTTGAAGATGAATGATGATAAGTATGGGCCAAGATGAAGTTAGTTTCTAATTTGTACACAAAATTTATTATCTTGTTCAGTAGTCAATGGATAAAAGACACCCTAATCACCATGGACCCAAAATAAAGTAAGAGATTTATACATAATTCCATCATGACATTAGGAAGCTTTTATTGCATTAAAAAAATATTATGAAAAAAAAAATCTCTAATAGCAAGCACACTCTCTTTTGAGCATGTAACAAAAACATTTAATATTCTTGCCGAAAATGGAAGTGCTATTGTATCTCTACTTTGAAGTGAGATGTGAAATATTAGATGTAGACAAACAACTTACCAACTCAACAATTTATCTAAAAATTAATCTTACAATAAATTATGAAAAAAACTGAAAATGATCACTTTTTTTTTTATTTGAATAAAAGAATAAAATAAAATATATTTATATACAGACATTTATTTTATAAAAAAAACATTAAAATCATCCATTTCATCTCAAATAAACAACTTAAAATTGTGGTCTAATGACCATAAAGTACATGAATGTATTAAAATTATCTTTCTCAAACGAACAAAATCTCAAACCATCTTAAACTTCGAAATTGTAGAGGGGATATGTCTTAAATGGAAGAATGATACATTTCACGAGTTAGTTTATATAAACTTTATCTCATGTACATAAAGTTTCCATGTCTTCCTCATGAAAATAAAATCACAACCATCTAACCTCATCTCATCAGCTAAATAAAATCACAAGGAAAATAAAAACAACCACAGGAACTTTCTGGAAGTTGATTCACATAACTGATCTGGCCACTGTCGGAATGCAAAAATATTCAAAGGCTTATTTTGAATTTTAATTATTTATATATAAAAAAAAAATAGACAAGACGATTACAGCTAATAACAATGAGTTAACAAACATGTGGCAATTTTTATTTAATACATGTGTTCTTATAAAGTTACTTTTACAATGGAATTTGAGTTTTAGCCGTTTCATTTAGGGATAAGGTTGAGATGCAAAGCTGTTGTAAAAAACGGTCAAATTTTTGTCTTTAAAAATGATGTGTTTTGCTTTTTCGGAAAATATTTGCATAAAAAAAGCAAATCATCATCTACAGTGATTTTAAAGCCTTAAGTTCCATTGGATTGCAACTGTATTTGGTGAAGCAACAGCAAAATATCATGGGCAGAAGAAAACTGGAGGTCACATACAGAAGCGACGAAGCCAAACGACGGAAGACGTTTGGAGATAGGAAAGCTGGTCTCTTCAAGAAAGCATCTGAAATTTCTGTTCTCTGTGGTTGCAAAGTATCTCTTCGAAATGAATCTGAAGATGGTGAAATATTTGAATTTGGAGAGGATTCAACTGATGGAGCTCCTGTTTCCAAGTCATTTGCTCTTGCCCACAATGACAATGGCAGTCAACAACACCCAGGTCAAGCTGAAATTCTCTCTGTACAAAGCTCCTTGGAAGATATATTTCCCCAGTCCCCTTGCTGGAATAACCCTTTCTTGGAAATGGAGAGAGATGAAGATCATAGCCAATGTGCTGGTGGTCCATCCTCTATCGATCTGCCATCTGATTTCTTCAACCAGATGGACTCCTGGCATGCAATGTTTTTCTCTGATATTGGTGACAACCTAACTTCAGAGTGGATTTGTTCTTCACAGGACATTTTTGAGAATCAGTCATGCCCCTCCACTTTTGATATCAATCTGGAAGAAGTGTATACACCTACACCTATATCATAATTGTATATGGAGAGCATTTCTTTTATAAAATGCCTCCAAAAATTGACATATCATAATTGTATATGGAGAGCATTTCTTTTACAAAATGCCTCCAAATTTGACATATATAAATCTTGTTTGTTGTGTATAAAATTGATTTGTGTATCTTTTATGTTTCTTTTGATTAATGCAGATATAGCAATTATGTTTATGTTTCTTTGAATCTATAAAATATATGTTAAAGTATGTTTATGTTTCATTTTCTTGGCATGCCTCCTCATTCATGGGCGCCCATTTTCTTCTGTTGAGGTCTTGGAGAGTGGCGTCAACATTACAACTCCATGATGGCATCTCAAAATGCTACCCTCATTCACTGTACAATTGCCAATTACCATATTTTGTGAAGAGCAATATATAACTACACGTAAAATTGATTCCTCGCTTTCATTTCATTCACCTTGAGACTCTTGTTCTTCAAAAATACGTCCTTTCCCTTTTGAGTGAGTGATTCAAATTTCATGGCCTCTTCTTCTTCAACTACTCGTGTATCCCTTTTGCCAAAAATAAACTTGATTTTAGGAACTTTACGGGAAGAAGAGGGAGTAGCCACATTCTTGTCTTTTGTGTGGAGCTCCTATTGTTGGCTAGCTCCTACTCCAGGTTCCTCTCCTTTCAATTCTATCCTGAAAGATTTCATTTGGAAACCATGTTTATTCAACCATTTTGTTGTGTTGGAAAATATGGGGGAAAGCCTTTCCCTGATGGATATACTTTCCTTCTTAGACCATTGAATCAGAGATAAAGGTCTCTTAGAAATTTCATTTTCATCATAGGCAATGTTCATGATGTCGCTAGGATCTTTGAAACCCTCTGGTAGGTCAGCAACACCAATATCCTTGATCGTCTCTATGATTAACTTGCAATAATCCATCTTGTGGACGTCCTCTTCATCTCTGCATTCAACCCAGATGTCTTCGAAGCAGTACTTGTGGTTGTGATCCTTCTTCAATTTCCTATTCACATTCTGGTAATCAAAGTCAAATCTGTGTTTGTATGTCCTTATTGTCATGACTTGCATTTTTTTATAGACTGATTTAGCCTTTTGTACACTTTGAATGGTATATCTACTAATAGTTAGTGGAAACTTAAAACCTGGTTTGTGAATTCTCATTTGTTCCTTATGAATTGATATAAGTTGTCTACATAGCTCCATGAGTATCCACTTATCTGAGGGATGCTTGGGCAACATGTAAGGACACCTAGTGTAGTAACCTACCCTCATGTAAGTGAAAATTGGAAATTGCAAGAATATACACCTGACCTTACTCACCATTTTGTAGGACTCGTCAGATGCTCTCTTCCTTTCTAGAGTTAGATCAAAACTGAAAAGGAGAGGTGCAAAGAAGGCATTGGTAACCCTCCTGAAATGATGAAGACTTTCCCTCAGATCCAACTGATAGAAATACTTGTACACAGGCACTGAGTGTCAATTTCCCTTTGTAGATAATCCTGGGAATTTCCTCATCATGACTACAACATACACCAAATAATAAGTCATATAGAAATTCAAAGTGGTAGGCACATTTATCAGTTTTTCATTAATTTCATCATTGATTTGTGTTCCCCAATCAATATGAGAATTCTATCTTCTTATGATCGAAATATATTCATACATCCACTCATGAAAATGAGATGATACAGGCAATCCTTTAACCTTTCTCAAGAGAGTAATCATGTCCCTGACATCTTCTTTGAAGTTGCTCCTAGGAAGCCCCTTTGGCCATCTTGAGATAGTAGGCCTAGGTGTCTTCAACCATTGGCTATTTATCAAATTTTTACCCTTGGTGGGATTTGCCTCATAAACCTCCTATGCTTGTTGCATTGAAATTTTGGTGTATTTTTCCATGTGTGGAACTCTGAAAAACAATGTTAAAGAATTCAGGGTCTAGCATCATCATCACTTGTCTAGAGGAATCTATTACACTTCTGCTCTCTCGGATCTAGTGGGATGCAACTTGGAGAATGAAATCTGTGTGATGAAAAGATGTCAAGAATGTGGAAACCAAATGCAGATTGTTGTAGACAATGGCTCTCAAATTGTCTTCCAAGGGTTTTTGTTTAGTTCTTTTAACAAAGTCTACAAGATCCTGATGACCCATCTCGGTGTCCTTTATTTCGTCCACCTTGGAGATCACCACTATAGGAAAAAAGAAACCTCGGTACTTATATTTCATCTTGTCCTTCTTCTTATAAGATGATGGAGGCTTCTTTGTTGTCATCTATAAGAATCAAGATCAAAAGGGTATCTCTTTCAGGATGAGTTGACAAGATTTGGAGAAACACTACAAAGATGGTGAATCAACATATGTTAAGAAAAATTGCAGCATTGATAAGCGTGAAGCAATCAAGAAATGTGGAGCAAGTGCAAAATGAGAAATTAGGCACGAAAAATGGAGCATGAGCGAAGAAACGCGGTCTGGAGCAAAAACAAAGTGATTTAGAAAGAAAAACTGCCAAATGTGTAGGAGCGCTGAAAATTAGTGTTCCTACACTTAGAAAGAGTTGCATATGTAAGGGCGCTAAAAATTAGTGCCTTCACATGTTCTGCATGTAAGATTGTGAAATGTGTTTGATAGAGATTTCAAATATTTACAAATTTTGACTGGCTCCATGAGAAAATTTATCACACTGTCACCCTTGTTCTAAATGGTTGTATGTTAGGGTTTAGGGGTTTGTCATGCTTGTTAAAATTTCCACATCTATTGAACCCTTGCATTAATTTTTCATATTGACCCACTGTACCAGGTCATCGGTCATCCTAGTCATGACTTATGGCATCATACCCATTGTCTTTAATGGCCCTATTGCCTAGGCCCACCGGTCATCGGGTGTTTTGTTTAAACTTTAAATATTTCATGGTCAACCCAAAATATTTCATCGTTTAATAACTTATATCTTAAGTTTTTAATTCTTAAGGGGTCGTTACCCATTACCTAGCTCATGGCCCCTTTTCTTATAACAACAATATGCATGTGCAGAAAACCACGTTGTTGGATTTAAAGATTGATGGTCCAGGCCCTTGCATGCAAGCTACGTAGTATTAAATTATTGAATTTTGGCTGGGCCGTGTGGTGTGCGTGATTGCGCCACGCGTCCTACATTTTAAGTGGGACCCATTTCCCACTATTGGCTTGATCTCCCGTCGTAGAATATCGATGGTTCTGATGTTCTGATGGGTCTTGATTTGAGCCGTAGCATGCGTACTATGTAAAATATTAAATGGTCTCATCTAACGCCTTGTGTGGTCTATGCAATGGTGACACGTGGACTTAGTTGGCGGCACAAAGAGGCTAGATGGGGCCCGCGGGTGACATGTGTGTATTCTAACTGGGGAGTGTATCATTGGATGATGGACCTGCCATGTGACAACATGGAATTTTCAAATGTTTTTGACTCAATCTGAGTCGTTCCATAGGCCAACACACCGGTACATCAACGACCTATATTCAAAATTCAGAACTAGCCATGTGATGGATGTTTGAGCTCTATAAATTGCGAGAATTAAAGGTGTAGGCTCTTCGATGGATATCAACCTAATCTCCATGTGTGTGAAGGGCTACTTTCTAGCAATCATGATGAATAGTACATCGATTTCCATGTACTTGGGAATTAACGGTGGTAAAATAGATGCCAGCAAATAATCACTCACTCACTCGTGCTGCAATTGGAGCAATGATGATCACTTCATCAATTTGCTCGACAAATATGTGTGATGGCTATTCATTTGCACCATAGTGATTAAGGGTCTGAATTACTTTGTGCTTCTATATTGAGTGGTTGTTGCTCCTACAAAGGCTTTGAGTTTGAGTGCAAGATGATCAAGCCTACTGCTTCTCTTTCACCGGTATGCAAGTCCACAAGAATGAGTATGCAAAGATCTCAAGAGGAGGCAAAAAAAACACAAACAAAGCACCCTTCCAGGTGCTCTTGGCTTCAAGGAAGAAGACATCAGGTCCCTCCCAGATGTTACTAGGTGTAGCTCTTGGCTCAAGGGTCAAGTTGCAAGAGTAGAGGTGGCGGGTTGTGGAAAGGGAAGGAAGTCTGTGGAGCATGGAAGAAGTTCAAAGGCCAAGCTGAGGTATGGTCATGGCTCTCTGGGTCAATAGAACTCGCCCATTGATGTCTCTAGCAGCTTTGGTGGAAGTGACTCAAAGACTGACTCTGATTACAACTACTTCCTCATGGCTTCGACTGAGATGGCTGCATCAACGAGGAGGTCCTCGTGGTTTCTCCAATTACCGCGGTGGCATCATGTGATTTTTTTGGTTCTGGTTTTGGGAATTGTGTTGATGAAGATAAGGTGGTGTTCTCACCTCCCACTAAGGCAAAGCGACCATCTATACTATGGTCATGGTGCTGCTTTGGGTTCTGGGTAATTATAAGGTTTTTTGGGTTCTCTTTTTCCGATGCTGATGTTGTTTATTTTTGGGTTTGACGTGGATGTAAATGACAAAGCCTTGATGGAATTCTTCTGTGGATATGGTGACACTGACTGGTAATGCAGGTTGTTGCAAAATTTTGATTCCCCTATTCAACAAATGATTACATTTAATTGTCTAGGAATTTTGAAATACGAATGAAATTCCATTTTGAAATGAAATTTTGATAAAATGTAAATGCAATGAGCCCAAAGCTTGTTGCTCTCTTATCCTATAAAAGAGATTTCAAGGCTCATTGCAGAGGTTGGATTTTTTAATCCTGGAGGTCTAGGTGGTACATATTGAATGCATATAATGGAAAATTTGGGATGAATTGGCTTGTAAATTGTCTTGGGTGGATATGTATATGAGATAGTATAAATAGGTCTTATGTAATTACAAATATCGAAACAGATCTAAAAATTTAAGGTAATTTCTCTCTTGTGTGTTGTTGTGACAGATTATGAATGAAAGTATCATGTGTAGTTTGATTTGTCTTCAATAGTTCATTTGAATGTATGATTCTATTTCCTTCCTTAACTTAATGAGTTAATTAAATGCTTGAGAAAGGATTGTAATTCTATGATAATGTACTAAGGATCTGATAAGGAGTGATACTTTGAATACTTTGAAGTTTTATGGTGTAATGCATTGTGAGAATCGTTCACTGATGTCAAGGTTGAATATTATGTATGATTGAATATTTTATATGTGACTCTTGTCCAATTTGATGAGAAACTAGCTAGTTCATTTGGAATTATTTTAAGTAGTTGAAATCAGAAAGCACCTACATGTGGATTCAAGGTCAGAACATTACTTAATTCAAATTTTATTCACTCTAAGATGTAAATCTCGTATGGTATTTGTATTCCTAGAAAATATGTGGTCATTTGTATAGAGGTCAGCTAAGCCTTTGATAAGTCCTATGTATTTGCAAGTTAGTAGGAGTGTATCTATGTAGTGAAGTGTTCTTAAGATAGTGAGTATCAAATGAACACAAATAGGAACACCCTCCTTGGTCCCACAAAGCCTAAAGAGTAGGGGTAAGGGCCTGAAAATTTTTACCCATTAGTTGGCCACAAGCCTTGGTAATTCTTGAATATAAGGACTGACAATCCTTTAGGGAATTTGAAGGCTCTTATGGAAAAACAACCAACAAGATGGGCACTCTGCTGGGGAGAACTTCTAAGAAATTTTAAAAAATAAAGAATCCCAGGTGCAAATGGTAGTATCACAGAGTCAAGCATTTGATGAATCTGGACATTTGATTCAATTTTTTAAAAGTTTTGGACCTAGGATGAGTTTTTGTTGCAGTAAGAATTAAAGCATTTGTGAGTGACTCTGTTGTTGGAGAAGACCCAAAATGAGATTTTCTCTTAGAATAACTTTATGTTGCTTGAGGTTTGTTCCTCTATGAAAGGAGGCGGTGAATTTGTCTAAAGAACCAGTTGAATTTTGAAGAAGACTTCCAGGTTTACAAAATTTGTAGTTAGGAAGAAGGGTTAACAACTGCTACAAATTTTCCAGGTATTCTCATAAATCTAAAGAAAGCATTATTTTATTTGAAAGACGTTATGTGAAATTTTCAAGGCTTGAGATGATAAATGGTTCCCTATTAGATGAAATTGCATTAACACGGGGAATACTAATAATAGTTCTTTTCATACTTCTAGTGTGCAATATCTGAAATGATTTGAGAAGTATGCTTTGTTCTTGAATTATGTCTTTGAGAAGGTTTTAAGGCATAATGTTTCCATCTATGTTTTAGAATCATGGTCGAATTTGTAAATGATGCAATCAATAGCCATGTGTCAAGTTAATGACAGTTGAATATGGATATAAGAGGAGTTTCTTATGAGGTAGTAAGTAAGAGTATGCAGGGCAAACAATCTTCACCATGCCCTCCAAGGGATTTTTTTATTGAAAGATATATGCCATTGGTTTTCAGTGGTATTAAAGGTTTTCCAAACCCGATTTTGAAAAATGTTGGAAAATGTTTTCCAAGTTCATAGGGCAAAGCTCTGAATCAACCTCTAAGAATTTGCAAATATTTATGGATGTAATGGGGGATTATGAAGTAAATCATGAGGATGTTGTGATGAAATGTTTTGTTCAATCTTTCAAGGATGATGCTAGGGATTGGTTCTCATATTTACTGACATGCTCTATAGCTTCATGGGATCAACTTAGGATGGCCTTTGTAGAGAAATTTGGTGAGAGAATAAACCCAAGTCTAGTAAGAAAGAATTTTATGGACATCCATAAAGAGGAGGATGAGTTAGTCCATTCTTTTAATCTTAGATTTTCCAATATTATAAGGGACATCCCTGAAAATATAAGGCCAAATGATGTTGAGTTTTTAGTTGTGTATTTGGGTGCATTTGAAAAAAATATGAGCTATTTATTAAGCGATAAAGAGCCCACAACAATGCTCCAAGCTTATTAGACTGCTATGGATATTGAAAACAATCTGAAGTATTCAATAATGAAAGGATGCCCACATGCTAATGCTAGTTATTCTGGCACATCCTATGCAAACGTAATCAGTGAATCAACTAGTGAGGAACAATACAAAGAAGTTAAGACCCCTACTATCCCATTTTCTCCATCACCACAATATGTTGATTAGGGTAAACCTCAAGTGAACTGTCCATTGGATGTAAGTAATGTTGATTGCATGTCTTGTGCTGCAAGATTATATGATATGAAGAGAAGTCAAGGTGAATTATCCCATGATTTTTTCCATCGATTTGTGGATGTATTGTTAGAAATACCAGAAAGTGTTAGGCCTAAAGAGTTAATATGCATTGACTTATTTTGTGAAATATATGAGTCAAGAACAAGTATGTTGCCAAAGGAATTAAAGCTTGAAATTCTAGGCCAAGTAGTTGAATGTATCAAATTGGTAGAAGGAACTAGAAGCAACCATGTGAGACATCAGATTCTTTGAGGTAATAATGGTTATAGCCCTGATAGAAAAGAGAAATAAACGATGCAAATAGGTGAGTTAGACAACTCAATATAATGATTGCAATTTTTTCACCAGTAATTTGGGGGCAGGTCATTACTCATGTGATGAAGAGAAAGAGGAGAACCCCTATTGTGATCGAAGATTTGATGCATCTAAATCAAGTTCTTGGGATGTACTAAAGGATGAAGAACTGGATGAGATCCGATTGATTGCACCAATCGCTCATTCGGTAAATGGCTATGATTCCAATGCTGTTGATTATTAGTCTTCTGCAAATGATCATGATATTGATGGAGGGAAGTATGGTTTTCAGTCTAAGGGGTCTGAATGTAGTCTCAATATTGATGGATTCTCATGTTATGATGAATGTGATGATACTAAGTCATGTCTTTCCTTTGTTGAATATGATAATCCCTACCAAATGAATGGAGATCGTCTTCTATGGCTTTGTAGGGATTTTGAGTATGATGATAGACTGCAAGGTTTGCATCCTTCAATAGAGGGAGAAGATGCTTCCTTGACCAGATTGAATATAGTGGATAATCCCCTCTTTGATGATCCTTTTCCCATGAAATTTTTTAAAGAAGAATCCCCTATTTGGTGCAAGGATAATCCACTTTTTGAAGAATTTGGTGATACTTTGGATGCACGGTCAGAACAAAGTTGTGAGCAATGTATTAGCAGGTTCATTGATGGTAACGCCTATGAAATTGTCACATTTGGAATTACTATGGAGGATGAGATTAACAATCAGGGGGAGATCAGAGTCCTTGAGTGCCTTTCCCAAGAATATAATTATGACGCTAACTTGCACATACTTCAATCACAAGAAAAAGAGCATTCTAAATTTGATAGCGATGAAGAGTGTAAGCATATGGGTATCAATGATTGGTATGCCAATATTGATTTTCATGGAAAGTGTTGGGAGGATTATGTGTATTTTGATGCACATATAGATTGTGGATCTATAGTAAGACTCACAAAAGATGAATGACATTATGAATCATGTATAGGGCAATTGAATTGTGTTGAACATAATGTCAGCCAACATGAGTATGCGGTCAAATTTTGTGCTGATGCTCCTCATCTTTTGGATACCATTATGAATTTATTTCCACTCAACAAGGATGGAATTTATGTGAAGCAGGGTATATATTTTCTTGCATCTGTCCATTTCCCTGCTAATTCTTCAGAAGATTGCTTACCTAGCCTGATGCACAGTGTTGTTGAAGGTTTCAAATTTGATATACAAAATGAACGTGATCAGGTGGAATATGGATGTTTCCTTTTTCCATTATAACTTGACAAGCCAGAGATTGATAAGCAAGACAGTTGTGAGGCAATTGGTATTTTTCAAAGTAGTACAACTTGTTGTAAATTTCCTGACATTAGTATTCATCCAATAGAGGTATGTGAAATAAGGGCCTCTAATAGAGATATGATTTGGCTCCAAAGCTTGGAGGGTCTTGGAACACCAAGCTTAAAAATTGAGGCCAGTGGAATTGGATGAATTCTCTTAACAAGAATTTTGTACAATATTGTAAATTTTGTATATAGATGCGGTTTGTTCTTTTCTTGCTGTGTCTGCTTGTCTTTTCTAGACAAGCTCCTAGTTTGTTGTTTTTCATTTGTCTTATTCTACCTAAGATCTGGATTCTCACCATACCCATCAGGGGTATGCGTCCCCAAATTGGAGCCATTGATAGAGCTTTCACTTTTTTACAAATTTTGGCTAGTTCCATGAGAAAATTTGTTACACTATCACCCTTGTGCTAAATTGTTGTTGTTAGGGTTTAGGGGTTTGTCACCCTTGTTAAAATTTCCACATCTATTGAACCCTTGTGTTATTTTTTCATATTGACCCACTATACTAGGTCACCAATCACCCTAGTCATGAATTATGGCATCATGCCCATTGTCTTTACTGACCCTGTTGCCTAGGCCTGTTGGTCATCGGGTGTTTTATTTAAACTTTAAATATTTCATGGTCGACCTGAAATATTTCATCGTTTAATAACTTATTTCTTAAGTTTTTAATTCTTAAGGGGTCATTACCCGTTACTTAGCCCATGGCCCCTTTTCTTATAACAACAATATGCATGTGCAAAAATCCACGTTGTTGGATTTAAAGATCGATGGTCCAGGCCCTTGCACACACGTCGCACAATATTAAAAATTTGAATTCTAGTTAGGTCGTGGGGTGTGCACGATTGCGCCACGCATCCTACATTTCAAGTGGGACCCATTTCCCACTATCAACTTGATCTCCCATCACAGAAGATCAACGACTCTGATGTTCTGATGGGTCTTGATCTAAGCTATAGCGCACGTACCATGAAAAATATTAAATGATCTTACCTAACACCTTGTGTGGTCTGCACAATGGCGAGACGTGGACTTAGTTGGTAGCACAAGGAGGCTAGATGGGGCCCATGAGTGACATGCATGTATTCTGACTGGGGAGTGTATCATTGGCCGATGGGCCTACCATGTGACAACATGAAATTTTTTTTTTTTTTTGACTCAATCTAAGTCATTCCATAGGCCAACACACCGACAAATCAACGACCTATATTCAAAATTCAGAACCAGCTATGTGATCGTTGTTTGAGCTATACAAATGGCGAGCATTAATGGTGCAAGCTCTTCGATGGATATCAACCTAATCTCCATGCGTGTGAAGGGCTACTTCCTAGTGATCATGATGAATAGTACACCGATTTCCATGTACCTGGGAATTAATGATGGTGAAATAAATGCCAACAAATAAGCACTCACTCGCTCATGCTGCAATTGGAGCATTGATGATCACTTCATCAATTTTCTCGATAAATATGCATGATGGCTATTCATTTGCACCATAGTGATTAAGGGTCTGAATTCCTCTGTGCTTCTATATTGAGTGGTTGTTGCTTCTGCAAAGGCTTTGAGTTTGAGTGCAAGATGAGCAAGCCTACTGCTTCTCTTTTCTCGGTACATAGGTCTGCAAGAATGAGTACGTGAAGATCTCAGGAGGAGGTGCAACAACACGAACAAAGCACCCTTCCAAGTGCTCTTGGCTTCAAGGAAGAAAACATGAGGTCACTCCTGGGTGTTACTACGTGCAACTCTCGACTCAAGGGTCAAGTTGCAAGAGCAGAGGTGGCGGGTTGTGGCAAGGGAAGGAAGTTTGTGGAGTGTGGAATGAGTTCAAAGGCGAAGCTGAGGTATGATCGTGGCTCTCTGGGTCCACAAAACTCGCCCATTGATCTCTATGGCAGCTCTAGTGATGGTGACTCAGAGACTGACTTTGATTACAACTACTTCCTCACGGCTCTGACTAAGATGGCTGGCATGAACAAGGAGGTCCTCGCACTTTCTCCAATTACCATAGTGGCACCATGTGATGGTTCTAGTTTTGGTGTTGGGAATTGTGTTGATGAAGATAAGGTGGTGTTCTCGCCTCCCACTAAGGAAAAAATGTGAAGCAACCGTCTGTACCGTGGTCGTGGTGCTACTTCGGGTTCTGAGTAATGATATGGTTTTTTGGGTTCTCCAATTTTGTTTTGATGTTGATGTTGTTTCTTTTTGGGTTTGACATGGACATAAATGGCAAAGCCTTGATGACATTCTTTTGCGGATATGGTGACATTGACTAGTAACATAGTTTTTTTACAAAATTTTGATTCCCCTATTCAACAAATGATTACATCTAATTGTCTGGGAATTTTGAAATGCAGATGAAATTCCATTTTGAAATGAAATTTCACTAAAATGTAAATGCAATGAGCCCGAAGCTTGTTGCTCTCTTATCCTATAAAAGTATTTGAAGGCTCATTGCAGAGGTCAGATTTTTGAATCCTGAAGGTCTAGGTGGTACATATTGAACACATATAATGAAAAATTTGGGATGAATTGGTTTGTAAATTATCTTGGGTGGGTATGTATATGAGATAGTCTTAAAAGGTCTTATGTAATTATTGATATCAAAACAAATCTAAAAATTTAAGGTAATTGCTCTCCTGTGTGTTGTTGTGATAGATTATGAATGAAAGTATCAAGTGTAGTTTCATTTGTCTTCAATAGTTCATTTGAATGTATGATTCTATTTCTTTCCTTAACTTAATGAGTTAATAGAATACTTGAGAAAGGATTGTAAGTCTGTAATAAGAAGTGGGTAAAAGTACAAAGTTGTGTCACACTTTTGGCCAACTTATCAGCATAAGTGAAGTTTAGTATTTATAACTAAAAATCAATTTTGGTCAAATGTATAATCTAGTAAGATTCATTCTAGATAAATTAAATACTTCCACAACTTTTCCAACTAAAATTGTTGGCTAAATGCATATGTAGTAGCACTTTTGGGCCAATTTACTAAAAAAATGACATTATTTGAAAAATTTAATGTTTCAACAACTCCTACTCATATAAATAACATTTTTTTAAAATGTAAAAATACCCTTTTGTAGATCCATAAGTTTAGTTTTAAAATATTTATTTATTTTAATATTCCAATTATTATTTTTATTTTTTACTAAAAGTAGGTTATCAACATAAAAATATTAGGTTGATTATCATGCCAAGAAAAATACTAAAACTAATTAATTTTCTTTTCAAAAAATATGATGCCCTTGATAAAAGAATCAAGATTAAGATAGCATAATTTTTTTTCTATTTTAGATAAATATTTAATATAAAAGTTGACTTTGACTGGAAACAAGTGTGTTTTAGCTCACACACATTTAAATATTTATTTAAAAATATCTATTTATTAAAATTGCAAAAAACAAATCCATTCCCTAAAGTTTCCAATTATAAATATACACAAAAAATTTAAAGGGAAAAAAAAAATTACTATATAAAGCTTGACGTCTCGTGCAATGTCATTTTTCAGCATTTTATCAGCAACTAAATTATAGTGTTAATTTATAAAAAAACTATATTTAAATAATTTTTTAATTTAAAAAAAAACTACAAACATAAAATATACTAAAAATTACACATTTTATTAGTTTACATCATTTCAAAATTCAAAACATATATGCCACTTTCTAGTGCTTGAAGTTTAAAAGTTAGATCGGTGTTGGTCATTTCCTTTATAAAAGTGTGACACAACTTTATACTTTTACTCGAATGATACTTTGAATACTGTGAAGTTTTACGATGTAATGCATTGTGAGAATCGTTCACTGATGTCAGGGTTGAATATTATGTATGATTGAATATTTTATATGTGACTCCTACCCAATTTGATGAGGTACTAGCTAGTTCATTTGGAATTATTTTAAGTAGTTGAAATTAGAAAGCACCTACATGTGGATTCAAGGTCACAACATTACTTAATTCAAATTTTATTCGCTCTAAGATGTAAATCCCATATGGTATTTGTATTCCTAGCAAATATGTGGTCATTTGTATAGAGGTCAGCCAAGCCTTTGATAAGTCCTATGTATTTGCAAGTTAGTAGGAGTGTAACTATGTAGTGAAGTGTTCTTACGATAGTGAGTATCAAATGAACACAAATAGGAACACCCTACTTGGTCCCACAAAGCCTAAAGAGTAGGGGTAAGGGCCTAAAAAATTTTACCCGTTAGTTGGCCACAAGCCTTGGTAATTCTTGAATATAAGGATTGGAAATCCTTTAGGGAATTCAAAGGCTTTGCTGGAAAAACAACCAACAGTGTCAAGGCACTGAAAATCAATGCCTTGAAATGTCATCAATGACTTGGACAAAAATGCATGGGCAGGATTTTTAAGCACTTGTGCATCAAGTGAAAAGTCACTCCATGTAGGAGTGGTGATTTTCACCACTCCTACATGTGGAGTTTGGAGTTAATCTTGAAAGTGTAAATGCATCTAAAAAACCTACCTTATCATTTGAAACAATGCAAAGGTGTAATGTTGGTGATTTTCACCACTTGGACATTGTTGAACAACTTAAAAACTTGGTGCCTAAGCGGTGATTTTCACCGCTTGGACATCAAGACTCTTTCATTGAAGATCAAGTAAGTTTAGTTTAAACTCATGCATATATTATAAATTTCACCACTTGACAACCTTAGCAATACATTTGAAAATGGAAGGACAAGAAGGTGAAGGGGAAACACAGGGGAAAAGATAACCTAGGATCCACTAGCACAAACAAAAACCCTAACAAAAATATGAAGAGTAGATACAAATATGGAAAGAAGGTAGAATATTTTGAAAGTAAACGACAAGATTCAAGAACCCTAATCGATATGTGAAAATATCTAGGCCACACAAAAAATAAAACAAAGATAAAAAAAATTTAAGCATGGCGAAATGTAATGAAATGAGAAACAACATACCTGGTGGAAAGACACTAAAACCCTAACTCAATGCTTGAATAAATCTTCAAAATCGGGTTGCAAGAGGTTGGAGAGTGATCCATGCAAGAAGGAGGAAGGAATGGCAAAATGAAATGAAGTTAGGTTAACTTAAAATCACTTTTAAGTGATTTAAAAGTGCGATAAATGAACTCAAGTCATGCATTGATGAAGGCACTAACTTAGGAGGGAAAACTAAGAAATATGCACTAGCGGTGAAAATCATCGCCTGTGCATATTTAAAAATGACTAAGTATACACAAAAAAACATGAGCGATGATTTTCACCGCTTGTGCAACTTTTTGCAAAAGCAACAACATGTAGGAGCACTGAAAATCAGTGCTCCTATACCTAAAGTGTAAAAATGACTAAGGCAATATGTAGGAGCATTGATTTTCAGCACTCCCACAATTTTCACAACTCTGGAAGGCTGGAAGCTGATGAAAATGCTCATTCCAAAGCTCCTTGAAAGATAGACAAGGGAACACTCAGACATATTGTTTGGGACTTTGTAACACACATCAATTTGATTGAAATTTTCCTCGTTTTGTGTGCTTGAACATCACGAACCTATGAAATAGACAAGTTTCATAGGGGGGTTATCCATGGATCGAGCATTGCTAGATTCCATGATAACACTCCCATTACAAAAATATCAACACCCTTTTTTATTATTAAAACTTCAAATATATCTTAAATGGCATATAGTATTCACCAAAAAATATTTTTTTTGTCATATACATTATGCCAAGATCCCTTTGATGTTTTTTAAACTTAAGAATGAGCAAAGCAATATTTTGAATAGTATTTATCGTAGACTTGATTGTGCTAGTATGGTCCTATGAATTGGTTAAAATATTGAAAATATTACTACTGAACGTGGAGGTCTTCTTGTAAGCTTCAATCTTGCACACTCTTAAATAGACGGCTAGTTAGCCTCAACCTCAACAATTGTTTCTTAAAAATAATGAAAAACTGAATTTTTTTTTTTGCAATCACTTCTTGAAGATATTCAATGGAAATATTTTAGGAATGATAGGATGAAATGCAGATACGTTTAATGCAAAAATGTTCATAGATTGGAATGGACGAGTTCTTCATTATATTTCCTTGCACTATTCATAGCAAAAGAAATAGGGAAAGCGCTTAACGATTAACCAAATAGAATAGAATTTTGGGTAATTTAATCTAATACATTCAGTTGCAACTCAATAGGAATTTAATAGGAACCTAAACAATTCTTGTTGTAATATCATGTTAGGAAAATCAAGAACATTTACATTTATATAGAATGAAATACCAAATGATAATAATATTATTGAGTTTATTTTGGAATTTGTTACTCTATAATTTTTATAAAGACTTTCAAATATAAAGGAATGTAATCAATGGTTAAATAATAAAAATAAACAATAAATCACTTAATGATTTTGTTAACATAACCCTTAATATTCCAATATCTACGAGTTTCAATGAAAGCCACAATTGAAACCAAATATGAGAGAATAATTTTATTTTATCAAAGGATGCAAATGTACAATTTAAGTACATGAATATAATTGATTATAATTGATTAGATTACAATGAGAAACTTTTAGTTATATAGGTCAATGTGACACATACGCCAACATAAGATTGACATGTCTTTTAATCTTATGAATTGAGACATACAATGATAATGACCTAAGAATGCCCTAAGTAAACTAGTGGGAATAGGACCTATAGGTAAACCAATTTGGTAAAATATTCCATTCACACCAACAATAAGTAATAGAGCTATTCACACAAACACTCATAATGAGAAACATTGGCATTAATTTGATATAATGTGAAAATGTTAAAATCTTATGAGATATTGAGCTATCTATTTTGCATCCATGAAAAAAGTACAAAAAATCGATTTTCCTTAGGTGATTATAGTTTTTTTGTGACTTATAAATGATTATCAATTTCAACCACAAATTTTGTTGATGTTAGATGGAGACATATGTTAGAATCTTGCATGAACCTTCATGTTGTGTCCTTGAGTGAGTTATTATGAGTCCCATAGAACATGTATGTGTTGGACCCAAGTTTATGACATTGCGTCACTATCTAAATTTGTGTAATTGATATTGTGACAAGATTCACAATTTTTAGACCTTGATTATTGGGATAAAACTTGCTTTTGGGTATAAAGGATTTGATTAGCAGTTATGTAGGGTTAATATATAACACCTTTGAAAAATAATTTTTGATATAGGGTATAAAATAGGATTTTGAAAGGGCCTCAACCATTGTACAAGGAATTACAGAAGTTGGAACAACATAACAACAAAACTATAGCCAATCAACAACTAAGTGTCATTGAAAGAAAATAGTCCAAACACCAAAATATGAACCCCAAAAAGAAACTTAATAGGACCAAAGAAAGAAAAAATTTAAACCCAAAGAAGTTAAAGTCAGTTCATAGCCACATTTGCTTCCCACTCTTCTTCTAAGAAGTATAGGAGTTTATTTTTAAGGGCCTCCTCATCGGCTTTTCTCTCTCTTCTTATTTCTTCTAGTTATTAAATTGGGATCAATATGATGAGGACTATACTCCATTCTATCATTTAACTCCTTTTAGAACTATTCTTGATAGTGGTTGTAATGACATAAAAGAGTCCACCTTTTCCTTTCTTGATTTTGGAATAATTAATGATAAATTGGACCTGATATTGCCTTGATTTACTATTGTGATGAGTTTTACACATCCACATTAGGTATTGGGCCCTTTTAAAGCTAAATTAATTTAACTCTGCCTTAATTTAATGTTGTAAACTATATTTATTTACACCTTCACATTAAATTTGGGAGGCTTGTAAACTAAGGTGGACCTAATCTAGTATTGTAATGTTTTTTACACATTCACATGGGATTTTAGGCCTTTCTAAGCTAAATAGACCCAATTTTTCCTTAATTTAGTGTTGTATAGTGTATTTATTTACACTTTCACATTAGACTTTGGGCCCTCTTACATTTATGACCTTTATATCATCATAAATAGGACCCTATGACCCCATATTATGCATCCAAAGGCATATTTAAATCAAAACCCTGATAAGATCAACATATAAACTTATTTTCTTCACTCCCTGACACTTTAGCTAGCAAAATAGCCCCTGTGGGACCCATTCACCACTTTGGGTGAATAAGCCCCATCCAGGTGGGACTCATTTGTTGAGCTAGGTGAATAAGTCCCATTTGAGCTATTTTTAAGGTTTGAGAGAGAAAAACTAGGTTTTAAGTTCAAAGTTTTTTTATGTCAGCCTTAAGGATGAAATAAATGGTCATTTGAGTGCATTTCCTATATAAACAAGATTTCAAATCATTATTTCACCTAATAAACATAATCCTACATGATATCAAGCCAATCAAGCAAGAGTTAAGCATTCCAAGACTTTACAAGATCATCAAGATAACATTCAAGATCATTTCTAAGGCATTCAAGGGCAGATTTCTTAATCAATTGTTGCAACAATTCAAGATCCATTATGATGTCAAGGATATCAAGAATCAAACATATTATTGAGCTAGTGGTGTGATATAGCATTGAAGATCCAAGATCAAGCATTGTTCTACACCTTTTTTCAAGATCAAGATCTACACCCTTCATGGCCATTTCATGTTGAGGTGTAAATTTATAAAACATCATTTACAAGACATCATTCAAGGTATCATTGTTCATGTTTCATGTTTAATGTCCTTGTTTCATTGTTTCATCATTTTGTTTAATTACCTAAAATGGGTTTGACCAAGGAAAACCCCCATTCCCTAACAATCAACACTTTCTTTCTCTCTCTCTCTCTCTTTGTGTGATTGTAGATCTAGGTGCTTAGAAGACTTGAAGATCATTGAAGATTAGGTTACAATCTTGTTGTAGTTGTCTCACCATTGGAAAGTTCATAATCTTCACTAAAAGGTCATCTACAATCTTGAAATCAGAGTTTCAGATCCATAAACATTAAGTTGTAGAAAGAACAGACAGTAAAGACCAGATTCAGACTTTGAAGTTCTAGAAAATCCAAATTGGACTCATTCGCCACAAGTGGCTAATGAGTCCCACTGTAGGTTTTTTTCAGAGATTTTTGCAAATTTGGATACCCTTTTGGCCAAAACTTACTCCTGTGTAGAGACCTAGATCTGGGACTGATTCACCCAGAATGGTGAATGAGTCCCACTAGGCCAAAAAATAGGTTTTTCAAGATTTCAGAGTTCTCTTCCATCTCCTTCAAGTTTTCAGGTGCACACTTTCTATTTTTATTTTTTTTCATTTCTAAGTCATTTAGTAAAGCATTGCATCAAACTAGGTTTTTCATTTCATCTTGCATGTCATACATTTTTCCAAGCCCTATCTTGGTGGTGAACCCCTCTTGCAATCTGAAATCATATCCTAGGATACCTTATTGTTAAATATCTCCCTCCATTCTTTATTGTATTGAGATCTCTAAGGTGTCTTTAAGTGTAGCAAGTATGAAATAGGAACCCTATCCTTATGCTCTATTGTTCAAAGGTGGGGAGTACTATTCCCTTGATTAAATTTTGGTGAACCCGACATGATCTTGGAGAATACAAGATCATAAACAAAAAAATTGAAAAGGCAAAAGAAAAAGTGGTAATTTCAACACATAATTTGGAAGACTCATCGAAAGCATCCACCTCAACCACTTTAGAAGAAAAGACAACATACACAACAAACTTTGATGAAACTGGCTATCAACAACCTCTAAATCCTAAAGAAATGAAAAAGATCTATGGAAAAGGTTATGATATTATGAAACAAATTGGATATAGTGGAAAAGGATGTGATGCTAGAGAACAAGGTATATGTGTCCCCATCGATTCTAACATGCAAGAAACAACTCATGGTCTTGGTTATTCTCCTTTCATAGAAATCAACCCATCAAACAAACCTTCACTTAATAGCAACACTAAGCCAACTTTAACATTAGTTCATCCTGAATTGATTGACACTAATGGTCTCAATTGTTATCCTTTGCAAGAAATGAAACAAACAAAGAAATCTTTGCTTAGTGCCAATGTCATCACA
Organism: Sequoiadendron giganteum; assembly: GCA_007115665.2. Taxonomy (NCBI): domain Eukaryota; kingdom Viridiplantae; phylum Streptophyta; class Pinopsida; order Cupressales; family Cupressaceae; genus Sequoiadendron; species Sequoiadendron giganteum. The sequence continues at coordinate 398,472,493 of CM021101.1, read as the reverse complement.
CAAAAAACTAATGATTTGAATTTGTTAGATTTTACACCCTCTTGTAAAGGAGAGTACAAAATCTCGCAATCTAAAGAGTCTTGTGTAGGTATGACATATTTTACTAGTTAGGAGACATCTTTGTCACACAATAACAAAACATCATCTACCATTGATCTAGAAGGTATCTTGTCAAGACTCCTCCAAGATCGTTTGATATCCCTCCCTTCAAGAACATGAAAGAAATTCTACTACAAGAGTTCATTTTGTGAATATCATAGAGTTCATGGTCATTCTACTAATGAATGTAAGGATTTAAGTGATAAAATTCAACATATTAAGGAGTGTGGTGCTATTCCTTGTGTTGAAGCACATAATTCCTCTAATTGATACTGATTTTTACACTAGCATGTTCCTCGTCAATCATTTTGGCTCATCCTTGTCCTACACTAAGTGGGGGCAAGGGGTTAAGTAGAGTTGTCCTCATATGTCACCTGTGGTTTTCTCTTTTGGGATATTTGATCACCTTTCATGTACATATAAGAGCAAGCTTGGGATGTGGACAACATTCCTTAAGTTGACTTGCATGTGACATAATAATTCATGATATAGTTCGATTCAGAAACATATGACTTGACATAGGGATTTTTGATAAAGCTCTCATATCTCCTTCTACTTTAAAGCCATTTATCATAGTAATGGTGTTAGCAACCACTTTAAAGTGGGGGAATACATAGACACTCATGTTTCACTGTGCAATTTTCTTTATTCTCGCAATGCGTCTTTTTCTTGGTGGTTTCATTGTGTTTTATTTCCTTCGTGAGAATGATATTTTTTTGACTTGTCCTCTCTTGGAGACATTAGGCACAATTTTCCCTAAGAAGAGACCTTGCATGAACTAAGAAAAATCCCTTTGAACATACCTTACACTATCTCACAATATCAGTTATATGGCCACCTTGCATAACACATCTTGCATGCCTGTAGATCCATCTTATGTTCATGAACTCCAAGCATACGAAGTTTTGCTTGCCTCATGAAGCTCAAAGATCATTATTGTATGGTGCCTTATCAAAATTATCAAGGGTATAACTTTTGGTATGGTTTGAGCGAGAAGCCCAACTAAGGCATGAATTTCCCCATAGCCACTTGAATTTGTGTGTGATTGCATACCAGCCATGAGTGTATGTGTCTCACCTTCTAGGACTTCTCACCTAGCAGAAAACCAAGAGTTTTGTTGCCTCAGAGTGAGTGTGCATTTTTGAATAAACAACCTAGATCTGATCCACATCATGTTGTACAAATGGTTGAAGCTTTGTCCACCTCATTTTGTATTTTACTTGTTCTTGTTTTTCATTTATTTTAGTTATTGGCATTGCATGATCGCGTATCTTGATGCTTCATATCATATATCTTGTGTGTGTCCTTTTATGCTCATGTTGATTTGACATAGGATCTTGGACCCTGGGGGCTTGACCACTTCCTTGATCTTTTTTATAATAGACCATTCAGATTGGCACACTTGGACCCCTCTTGAATGTCTAGTTTAGTGTGAGTTTGAAGAAAGTTCATCCTCTCACTAAAGTGGGGGCTAGATGTAACAAAAAAAAGTGTCTACCTTTTCCTTGCTTGATTTGGGAATAATTAATGATAAATTGGACTTGATATCACCTTTTAGTGCTGTGATGAGTTTTACATATCCACATTAGGTCTAAGGCCCTTTTAAAGCTAAATTAACTTAACTATGCATTAATTTAATGTTGTAAAGTGTATTTATTTACACCTTCACATTAAATTTGGGACGCTTGTAAACTAAGGTGGACCTAATCTAGTGTTGTAATGTGTTTTACACATTCACATGGGATTTTGGGCCTTTCTAAGCTAGATAGGCCCAATGTTTCCTTAATTTAATGTTGTAAAGTGTATTTATTTACACTTTCACATTAGATTTTGGGTCCTCTTGCATTTATGACCTTTATATCATCATAAACAGGCCCCCATGACCCTATATTATGCATCCCAAGGCATATTTAAATCAAAAACCTGACAAGATCAACATATAAACTTAATTTATTCTCTCTCCAATACTTTAGCTGGAAAAATAGCCCTTGTGGGACCCATTCACCACTTTGGGTAAATGAGTCCCATCCAGGTGGGACTCATTCACCTAGCTTGGCAAATGAGTCCCATTTGAGCTATTTTTAAGGATTGAGAAGGAAAAACTGGGTTTTAGGTTCAAATTTCTTCTATGTCGGCCTTGGGGATAAAATAAATGGTCATTTGAGTGCATTTTCTATATGAAAAATATTTCAAATCATTATTTCACCTAAGAAACATAAGTCTACATGATATCAAGCCAAGCAAATAATATTTAAGCATTCCAATACTTTACAAGATCATCAAGATAACATTCAAGATCATTTCTAAGGCATTCAGGGGAAGATTTCTTCATCAATTGTTGCAAAAATTCAAGATCCATTATTATGTCAAGGATATCAAGCATCAAGCATGTTATTGAGCTAGTGGTTTGTTGTACCATTGAAGATCCAAGATCAAGCATTGTTCTACACCTATTGTCAAGATCAAGATCTGCATCCTTCATGGCCATTTCATGTTAAGTTGTAGATTTATAAGACATCATTTACAAGACATCATTCAAGGTATAATTGTTCATGTTTCATATATTATGTTTCATGTTTCATGTCCTTGTTTCATTGTTTCATCATTTGGTCTAATTACCTAAAAGGGGTTTGACCAAGGAAAACCCCCATTCCCTAAAAATCAACACACACTCTCTCTCTCTCTCTCGTTGTGTGATTGCAGATCTAGGTGCTTAAAATATTTGAAGATCATTGAAGATTAGGTTACAAGCTTATTGGAGTTTTCTCCCCATTGGAAAGGTCGTAATCTTCACTAAAAGGTCATATAGATCCTCAAAATTAGAGTTTCAGATTTGAAATCCTGGAGAAGCAGAAAGAGCAGTTAGTAAAGACCATATTCAGACCTTGAAGTTCCAGAAAATCCAAACTAGACTCATTTGCCAGAAGTCGTGAATGAGTCCAACTATAGGTATTTTATGAAGATCTTTGCAGATTTGGATACTCTTTTGGCTAAAACTTACTCCTATTTCTAGAGACCCAGATCTAGGACTGATTCACCTAGAATGGTGAATGAGTCCCACTAGGCCAAAAAATCAATTTTTTTAGGATTTTAGAGCTCTCTTCCATCTCCTTCAAGTTTCTAGGTGCACACTTTCTGCTTTACAACTTTTTGTTTTTCTTTGTTTGTATTTCTAAGTCATTTAGTAAAGCATTGCATCAAACTAGGTTTTGCATTTCATCTTGCATTTCATACATTTTTCCAAGCCCTAGCTTGGTGGTGAACCCCTCTTGTAATCTGAAATCATATCCTAGGATACCTTATTGTCATATCTCTCCCTCTATTCTTTATTGGATTGAGATCTCTAAGGTGTATTTGAGTGTAGAGAGTGCTAAATAGGAACCCTATCCTTATGCTCTATTCTTCAAAGGTGGGGAATACTATTCCCTTGATTATAGTGGTGTTACTAACTTCCACAACTCTCTTAAGGTTGGATTTAGTATCTCAAAAATCCTTTTCCAAAGAGAATATTCTTTATTCTTGTTAGTATTCTCTGCTTTCAACTTGGTCATCTCTTGCATGGATTCCTATTATTTGAAATAACTCATCAACCTTGAAATTCTTAACCATGCACAAAGTTTTGATGTTTAACTAATTGTGAGAGAGGGGGACAACCCACTGCAAGGCCCTAGGTCATGAAAGGCCATGAGCAAAAAGGCTACCCTAACACACATTAGTTGAAAGGGTAGTTAGGATGAAGAGGATGAGAATGATGAGGAATATGTGTCCTTCAATCACCCTGCAATCCAAAAAGTTGGAAGAGGACCAGATGAGTTAGCCTTTAGAATCAGATTCATATCTTAGGCAACTCTCTGTCTAGAGATGGAAGCACTATTCCAGGATGACAGTGCGGCTCACTGGCGGCTCACAAGTGCGCTAGCATCCGTACGACCAGAGAACCGAAAATACAAGATTCTAATTTAGGATGGGAGACTACCAGTCTAGTCTAGATGTGTTTAAAATAATAGAATGAGATTAAGATGAATGAAACACAAATAAAAATGCGATAAAAGAAATGTATTTCCACCAAGGTGACGAAGATGACTCCATAGAATGCTCTCCTCGCCAGCTTGCTCCGAGATCTCTTGACCTGCACATAAGGAAGGGAGAAATTTTTGGGGCTGTATAGGGGCCTACCTAAGTCAAACCCCCATCTTTGTGTTTCCACCTCCATAGACAGCCAAGTATGGAATGATAGAAATAATGATAAAGGAAAATAAGCTACAAGCTACGTATGCAAGAAACACTACAAAACAATAAGTGCTTACCCAATCAAAGGAAAAAGGAGAGAAGGGAGGACCTTACCACCTCCATCCAAAGCACTCAAGGCTTATGGAGGAGCAAATGAGAGGGACTCAAGCCTTTGTTTCCATGGTGTATGTCCTATACTCGCCTTGTCGGAGTGATGGAGTATTGAGTTGCTGCAATGGAGTGAAGGATGCTGCTGCAAAGCTTGGAAGTGAATGCTCAAAGAACACTCAAATGTTCTAGCCAATCTTGCAAAAACTTGAGAATGGTTTAAATGGTCAGGAATATGAAGGAGAAGGTGAAAAACGGCCATATTCGGGTCGGCCAGGCAAAGAGGAACGTTACTCTTCGACTTCCAATTGAGAATGTAACACCTCTACAGTCTCAACCATAGGAATCTGCCAAGGACATAAGTGCATTGAGCGGACGTCTGTGCGCTGCACAGTCGTCTTCACGTCATATGAGCATCTCTGACAGAAACACCCCCATCGAAACACAAACAAGGTGCCAAGTGGACTGCAAGCAGTAGGCTTAAGTGGAATTAAACCTCCGCTTTTGATTTTCTAAGGTGTTAAAGGGGAAAAAGGGGATTTTCACTAGGGGTGCAAATTCACATTAATACATTTTCCCCCCACTTTAGCGAGCATGAGTATTGATGAGTGCTTCGATAAAGTAGAGTAGTAAGGGAGTAGCAGAGTAAGAGATGTATACCTAAACCAAGGAGGAAGCAGAGAACGGTCTGGCGAACTTAGAAGTGCAGGAGAGGACTTCATAGTTCCACGGAACCACAAAGCTGAAGTACAAAGTGCCTTATAGGTTCACGCTCCTGCAAGGGGGGTTATCCTTCAAGAACTCTCACATGAAGGAAACCAAGAAAAACACCCTAAAGACTTGCAGACCTACAAGGAAAGTATCCCCCAAGAACACTCACATGAGGGAGACTGAGTAGAAGGGACTTTGTAGAGTCAGAGATGGCAACATGTTTACCCACAGATAGAACACATCAGGAAGTGGCCGCACAGGCCAGTGAATGGAAATTCACACAGACCATCACTAAGCTATAAGAAGTTTAAAGGGGTCCCTCGAGAACCCTTCAAAAGGAAGGAGGGTCCACTCAAGGGATGCACTAATTGAAAGGTAAAGTCTAGACAGGCTATCCCCAAACAAGACATGAAAATGTGAAACCGGTCTAGTCGGACTGCCCCCGAGCTAGATGCCATAGAACTTGTTGAATATTTTCAAAGGGGTCTCTTAGGAACCCAACGTGAAAAAGAGGGATCCACTCAAGGGACTCATTGTTCGAAATCTAATGTCTTCCTTCTTGAATCGATTTGTCATCAAGGAATCCTTTCGAAAGATGTTCACTTCATCAAAGAATTTGAAAGGAAGGAGATGTGCTCGCATGAGGGGAAGACTAATACCATTCCCGCTTCAAAGGAGGATTCCCATGTCCTTTCTTTACAAACCCATGATGAAGGAAACATGTTCTGCTAAGGTTTCAAGTTGAGAATATAATTCTAATAAGGAAGTGTGTGAAGGGTTTTCAAAAAAAGATTCTTTTGGCAACAAATGTATTTTCTAAAGATCATGAAATGTAGAAGTAATGTTGTCACACATGAGAGGGAAAAATCAAGCATATAAGAGAGAAAGATAAAGAGATAAGTAAAAGAAAAGGGGAACATATACAAATGGCACAAGGGTAGCCTGATATTTTGGGGTCAGAACTACTTCATAAATATATGTATAAGTATAATAATAGTATATAAATGAACTGTCATCAACCCCCTACTAAATCAAGCCATGTGAGGAATGCACGAGAAGACAAAGTAAAATAAAAATTGGGTCAACATGGAAGGAGGCCTAAATGCTCCCGACACTTTGCATCATCCGCAATTTACCGAAAGTCCATCATAAACATGGAAGAATGTAGATACCTATAGAGGAAGGTGTACAACACACACACCACACCTATATCCATGCACCAACAAGGGTGATGAGGGTCATCCAGGCACATAGAGCACGGTCACAGGGGAACACATGCAAATGACACACACACATATCTAATCTAAAGATCAAGAAGAGGGTCTCCCTCTAACACTGGTTAACCAAGAGGTCACCAGCTTCCCACTCTAGATCATCGTAGGAAGGATGATGAGCCTGCAATGTTGTAATGTTAAGAGGAGGAGCTTTTGATCCTCCCACAACAAGGGCTAAGGCATAGAGACCCCTAAGGTCTCTGTCACTTAGCTCTTGTGGGTCCAGGGTCAATGACCTAGTGAAGATTGCTGACAGGGTCAAAACTTCGTCCAAGGAGTTAAACATGCACTTAAGAGGAGTGCCATGTTTTACCTCAGTGGATAGAGGAGTTTGCACCAGAGGTTCACTACTAGGCTCATCGAGTAACTCGAGAGCAGTGACAAACTTGGGGGAGGCCGGGACTGGTTATGTGACTAAGACAAAACAAGTCAATTTGGGGCCACCTTTCGGGGAAGGAGGGCTCTTCTTGCATCCTCCATTGTTGGAGGGACCACACTCTACCTTCTTCTTCATCGAAGGAGGTGAACTCCCCATAAATGAAGCAAGGATCGAGGGAGAAGAGGAAAGAACCACAGTGGACACAACTAAAGTGTTCACCATGTCCACGAGCTTTGGGAAAGGCAAGAAATCTAGAATGGAAGTCAGTAGGGGTGGCTTCGTCGAAGGAGCAATAAACACTTGCACCCTTCCAGGTGCAGGCGTGCTCACAACAGGAGTTGAAAGAGGTACAAAACTAGGTTGAATAGGGACATAAGGGGGGAGAGAGGAAGAAACCATAGGAGGTGCGGCCTTCTCCTCCTCCTTTTGTAAGGAGGCTTGCTCAGCTAGGAGAGCCTTTCGCTGACTCTTACGTTTGTGCGCAAGGCGGTTTCTATGACTCTTCGAACCAAAAGCTAGAACTATTGAAGGGAAAAAAGGATCCTACTCGGTGATGGGAATGTCCTCCACAACTGTTTCCAATAGAAGGGTAGACTCCTTAATGGGAGTAGAGGAGGTAGGTTTAGAAATGGTGGGAGGAGTCATCTCTACCACCTTAGAGGTGGGCCCTTTTCTATTCAAGGGAATAGGAATAGGTCGAGGGGTGAACTCTCTCCACGAGCCTTTCTTTCTACCATAAAAATAATACCAGGGACCTAGAGACTCATTAGGGAGATTTGATATCCTAATCTTGGGCCTTTTCCAAGGAGGCATCATTGGACTTAGTAGGTACAACCTAGGCTTGTTCATCCAATACTCCTCCCAAGAGAGGGGAGTGGACAAGTCAACTCGGGAAGGAGCGAGCTTCCCCTTCCCCTTCTGGGAGGAGGTGGCAAGCTGATCAACTGTAGGAGGAGTCAACTTTGGCTGTCCCTTACTTCCAATCTTGTACTTCACATAGTTCTTTTAAAGTAGGTTTGTCCTTTGTGGGATTGGACCGACTGGAGTGGGCCAAAAGTGATCCAACGAATATCCTCCACAGGATACCACAGGCTGATATCTAGTGTCATGCACGACACGCATTAAACCTTCATGCAAAAAATTAAGACACTTATGAATCACAAAGGTGATCCCATTCATGGAAGCCAACCAAGGTATGCCTAGCTTCACTCTAAACAAGTCTGACTCAAGAATGACATCGAAGATCGTGTCTACAGTCCTAGGTCCAACTAGGATGAACAATGCTATTGATCCATAAGGTTTAAGAGAAATACCATCATGTGTATGGATGATGGATTTGGTATTTTCATACTCTTCCCTTTGTATGGAATTCAAGAGTAACATCTCCTCTATTATGACATTCACTCTACTCGCGGGGTCGACTAGGACCCCTATCACAATGTTTCCATTGAGGCGAGCGGGAATATACAATGAAGAAGGTTTATTGTTTTCTAGAATGTCTTGCGAGGTAAATGCAACATCCGTCGAGTCGGTCACAAGACAAGGAGAGGGAGTAATAATAACCACATTAACATACGCCTCCGGGTGAGAAGTTGAATTGGTGGGATTGATAATCATGTTAGCAGAATGTGATGGAAACGGATCCATGTATATTTACAAATCACTGTTAGCTTTCGCCACTGATTTGTTCATATTGTGTTTACTCCCATCAAGGTGGATAGTACCATCCTTGATGTGGTCCTGTATCCCATGACGCAGGCGCATGCAGTGTTCAGTATCATGTCCATTAACTTGATTGTACTGACAATACGTATTTTCCTCATACCATCTAGGGTATGGTTCTCTAACTAGTTTAGGAGGTGGTAGGGTAAGGATCTTATCCTTCACCAACTTCTACTAGATGGAAGAATAGGATTCTGATAATTTCATAAATTTTTGGTCATGTCTGAGGCTGTTGTTATCTACAATGGATAATACATTCACAACAACTTTCCCTTTCCCAGAAATCGATACGATAGATCTTCCTTCAGAATGGGAGCGTGAGGAGGAACCCCTGAATTGAACCACTGTCTACTAGTATTCTCATAGATCCGCACATAGATGTAAGAAAGAGGGATACTTTATGAGGGTGAATTTCTCTTGCTAGTGTCTCTATAAATTCCCTATGAAGACCTTTTGTACATCAGAGTCAGGTAACAGATACAAGATCTTTTAGAAGAGCGCTTGGTAGCATGCTATAAATTCCATAACCTTTTCATTTTCCCCTTGTTTGCACCAAACAAGGTTTGAGAAGGTCATCTTCAGTTCGATATTGGATTGGAACTGTCACAAGAATTTGTTCACAAGTTGATCAAATGTGAAGATGGAGTTATTGAGAAAATAATAGTACCAATCTAGTGTTGTATATTTGAGGGGTCAGGGGAACAGTTTGGCCATCAATGCATCATGATGGAATAAATTAATGCATAGGGCATTAAAGGTGGACACGTGTGTTTGCAGGTCCCCTTTACCACCGTATTTCTCAAATTTGGGAATCCCCATCCCTAGAGGGAATGGTGTGTTTAGAATAGCAACCGACAATAGGCTGTGTTAGGAAAAAGGTTGAAAGATAGGTTGAGCTGAGGCCTGGGATAGATTTTCTAGCTAGTTTTTCATCTTCCCCATATTCTGAAGAAGAGTATTTAGTATAGGTTCGTTAGAAGACAGAGGGCCACCGAAACCACTACTAGATCCACCGCTAGAACTGCCACCAATATCGTCGCCACTGGTGTGGCCTCCATCGGTGCCACCACCTTGACCACCACCAAAGCCGTCACCGATGCCTCCGCCACTAGTGTGACTTTCTCTGGAGCCACCACCAGAACCAAAGCCACCACCATGACTTCTAGCAGCATCGCCTCCGCTAATGCCACCTCCACTTCCAAAGTTTCCACCGCCAAAGCCTCCACCACCGGAGGTGACATAAGGGGAAAAGAGGAAACCCAAAGGGTTCTTGTTTACTTTGACGGTATCCAAACTTTTAGAAGTAGAAGGTATATTGACCAAAGGGACCGTGTCAGTCATGTACACAGATATAGGAGGCATCGACATCTTTAGAGTTGTCTCTCATGTTCCTCAAAGAGGCCACCTCATATTGTGCGACTAAGGCCCAAGGGGGAACATGCTTTGTCTAGACCGATGAGACTAGCCAAGAGTTCCACACCTATCCGATCATTTTCCACCATGTATCTTATTTCACTGATCACCTTAGCACCTCGAGCCAACTTCGGTTTGCCTTCCAGGTGATTTTATAATGCACCTAAACCTTTACCGAGACTAACAACGTACTCAGAAGGCACACAGATGGCCTCATGCTCATCTATAGATGAAGAGGTCAGTGACACAAGAGGAGTAGGGACATGATCGGTTTTGTCAAGAAACCTAAGTTCACCTCGTGATACTTGCTCTTGTACGGACAACCCAACCGCAAAACCGGAGAAAATGCCGATAGTGAAGCTAGAGGAGACCTTCATCTTGTCCATCAGAAGGTGTCATAGATTGAAATTCTAACAATATGTCCAGAGGTCGTAGACTCGGTCATGAAGCTCATAAACTTTCACAACTCATAAATAAGGGAACCACAAATTATTCCCTTTAAATTTAAGCAAACTAACCAAGCATGTTTGATCTTTTTTAGCTATCTTTTCCATAAGTACATGAACTTCACTAGGGAGGCCAACCTCACCAATCCAATTTGAGTTTCCCCTCTAATAAAATTTAATTAAATGATTACAAGGATTATAAATTTCTCTTGTTGGATTGAATTTTTTTTTATAGAAAGGTTATATAATGTGTAAGACTTTATTTGATGGTAACCAAGTTCATTATCTAATTGAGGATGTGAGAAACTTAACTCATGTGGTGAACCATTATATTTTTTTAATAATATAATAAGGAAAATTATATCTTATAAATCGATAATATTAAAAAATTCATAAAGATAAAACTCACACAAATATGTCGAAAAATATATTTTTCTAATGAAACTAAGTTCCTTGGTTTTCCTTGTATTGAACTCATGTTCATGGATAAACTATAAAATTTTATTTTCCTTGGATAATTTGTCTTGTTTACCAAAGATATGTAGATGGTTGGAAAAATTACCTCAATGCCATGTAAACATGAGATTATGATGTGTTTTGTAATCTTGCATAGCCCTTTTTTTGGATTTGTGTTGTTTTGAGTGTTATGAAGGTAGGCCCTTAAGTTGTTTCTAGGTGTAGCTTGAAAAGGAGTTTGAGATCATTCTGGGTGTTTTAAATGGGCACATCAGATCATGAAAATTTTCACCCAATTTGGTTTTATCATGTTATCAAAGATATTAGGGAGAACTTATATTTTTCTACAAATAAGCTTTTGATAAGTAATTAACTATTGTTTGGTTTTAACTCCATGATGAACCTTGGTGAAACCATGGTCTTAACCTTGTTAAGTTATAATGTCATATTTATATTAAAATAATATTTTAAAGGTCAATCATGGACCTAGATACCAAATCTCAAAGATTATCTATCTTAATATAATATTGGTCTTTATGCCCATTTAAGCTTAATTCAATAAAATTTAACCCAAATAAAACCCAAAAAATGGACTAATATTTTGTGTGTGTGCATGTTCCAATGTAAGAGATATCCAGCAAGTATTGGTCTTGTCATTGGGGGTAAGTGAAACACGCTACTAACCAATTAACAAACTTGTGAATATGAATGAAGTGGTAGATAGAGTGATAATGTATTACATGCAAAAAAATAGAGTGAGGGTGAAACCATGTGTTGCGAGAGTGAATGTGAAAGGGATTAAAATATAGTCTTCAAAGGGAGGGTATGCATGACACACATCCCAATTATCTCAATTAAGATACATTCACTAGCAATAAGAGTAGTAATACTCAAGATCTATTCACAATATGACAATTATGTGAAGCCCCAATATTGATCCAAATGATATTTAACTAATATGATCAAGTATTATGATCCTATAATTTTTTTTACATCAATCTCCATTAGAACAAGCCATGCCTCAATAAGGTCAGACATAATTATTTAAACATAAAAATGAATAACACAATAGTTATAAAATTTCTCCAAGAAAATTTGATACATAATTCGACTCTAGATGGTTGAAAATATTATATCCATTGGATCAATGTCCAAATATATACATTCACTAATAATATACTATTAATCTCTTAAGATCCTTTATTATAGTATTGAAATCCATTACATTGAAATGGTCTTAGTTCATAAAATATAAAAATTTCACCTTGGCCACTTATAACTAAATATGAAATTATTGATAAGCAAAAATATATTAGGATATGTTCTACTACATGATTAAAAATGGATTTATCTCTTAATCTTCTAATTTCCTTTACCCTATGGTAAAACCCCATATTCTTATAATAATCTAGTTCATAAAATGGATAATGTATTATTAGTTTCCATTTATACTAAATATGACCTTGATGGTTAACAATATGGTATCAGAAGATGCTGCATAGCATGATTTCATAGGGTTTGTCTCTTAGCTTTATCTCAAAAAAACTATCAAATTAAATGGAAGTTTCCTTATTTTTAATCATGCAACAATCTAGTACAACTATAGTTTTAGTTACATTAATAAATTCCTTATCAACTATATTATTGAATTATTAAAATGTGAATACTTGATTAAGAAGCTATTGAACAAGTAAGGAACTTCCCATAAGAGGTTACAGAGGGTATAAAATTATAAGAAGAATACATAAACTCACAATTAATATAATTGATGGATACTACAATGATACCCTCACATGTCTAGGCCTAATAGATTATACAAGATAATTGTGTTATTTACACAATATAAAAAACATAATTAAATTCCTTATTTTCTTATATTTTTCTTAGTCAATGACCAAATGCTAGTGGTGACACATTTTTCTATCCCTTCGAAGGATAAATTCTAAATTAAGAATTAAGATATAATATGTTCACAATTCAAAGGTCTATTAGTAATTAAAAGAGAACATTTCTAAGTAGGGACAATTTTGATTTAGACAATTACCAATAATCAACCACACCCTAATCTATGATCTATAAGGTGTAGAGAAACCATGAAACCAACTAATAATATTATTCTATACACTTCAACTAGATAAATCTTGATCCTACAAATTTAAAGACCACATGCACAATATTATTTAAGGAACCATAAATTTTAAATACAAGTACATATCTCTACCCATGACAACATTCAATAATTATGAATATGTTTTTGTCAAAAGAATCATAATGACGTGATCTTATTCTCAATGGAAACAATGATGAGGTGTTGATGAAACTATTTAGCCATTATTCTTTATACTAATAAGGGTGATTTCAGATTAACTAATAGCATGGACACATGTGAGAATAAGAAAATAATACATCAATAAAGTAGGGGATTACCTAGATGCTAGCTACTACATGGAATGTAAATGTTTAGAAAATTGGTTTGTACATATCATGTCCCAATGTCCTCCTTCAACCTTCCCATATACTAGGAAAATTGTAACTAGTTAACATCTGACAAAATTTCCATCTATGTGCTTTGAGAAAGATCTATCTCCTATTCAAAAAAATCCCATTTTAGTGTACGCAGGGAGGATATGGGCAACTATTGTGGAATTTGGCTTTACAACTGCCAATAATATTAGCTTCAAATTTTATAAAGTCCCCACTTTTTGTATGAATCTATTTTATGTATATTTGACAACCTTTGCATTCCATGAGACCCTATTTCTTGAGGGATTTCATCCATAATTTATGCCCTCTCCATACTTCCTCATATTTGATGGCCTTCTTATACTTTAAAGGGTGTACATACCTAGTGCTAGGCACCCACATGTGTCATAAAACTTCTTAACGA